>CM042897.1:34197500-34517500 GCA_023653625.1 Triadica sebifera | reverse complement strand
TTCTAATCAAATACATATATTCATTCTCTATTCTCAAGTGTTTAATATGCTTTTTACAATTTCATCCAACTGAAGAACGGATAATTCTCATCGTTTCCATTACTGGTGTGATCCGAACTTGAATAAAATTTCAAAAAAAAATTCTAAAAGAAAACATTATGGAAACCCATAATTTCAAAAATACTATCTACATTAATAATAAATCAAAGTCAAAGGAATATGCAGTCCCTTCATTTTCTTCCTTTGAAATTTGAAAATAGAAAGTTTAAAAATGCCAAAACATGGACGAACAAAAGGGCATTTTCTATCTTCTTTTTTTACACTAGCGAAAACTACTCGAAAAAAGAAAAATAAAAAAGAAATATTATATTTCTAATTTCTAAAAAGACAAAGAAAAAGGTATTGATTAGGTTAAGTTCTGTATTTGTTTTTACTTAATATTTCCTACTTCATGCAAAAACTGAGCCACAGGACAATGCCATCAGTGAAAAAGCAGCCTGTTCTTCCTCCCTCAGCAGCCTTCTTCTCCTTTGGCATCTCTGTTTTTTCACTATTGATGATGACGTTTCCAACATCATTTTCTTACCCACGACCATCAGTCTCATCTTCAAAGACGCGCTCAATTCATCACCCGAGGTGGTAGTGGTGTTGGCGGAGGCGGCAGTGGCGTTATCTGCTGTGCTGGTAGTACTAGTACTGATTTGACGATTACCCATATGAGCTGTTTCCTTTTTCTTGTCTGAACATTTGTGCAAACCCAACATAGCTCTTCTTTTCTTCCTGTACCTGATCCCGCATGCGTTGCACAATGACTTAAAACCCAAAATCCCAAACCCAGACCAGAAAATTAAAATCAGTAAGATAAGAACATACCCATGCAATCAAAATCATAGATCCAGATAAATTCATCTAGTGGGTTTTGAGCAAAATCAAATGGGTTTTAAGAAAAACATCAACTTCAATAATTGAAGGAAAAAAAAATCGAAAACCCAAGAAGAAAAGGAAGAGAGAGAAAGAAAAGAGAATGGCGGTGGGCACCTTAGGACCAGCAGGTCCACCTCGCCATAAGGGGGTTTTGGTAGTCTTGCAATCAGTACAGCATTTCTTGATCTCAATAATCTTCTCCCCATCGCGTAATGATTTCTGTACAAAAAGAAGCAGCAAAAGAATTAATCAACTGAAACACCACAATAGAATCATTCCCATCATGACTCACCTGTTCCACGAGACCCATCACACCCTTCCTTAAATTCCTTCTACTAGAGTGAGTGAGAGAAGAACTAAAGGGTTCTGATTGAAAGAGAAATATCCAAAGGTGTCATCATTTCTTGAAAAAAAAGAAAGAATGATATTAGAGAGAGAGAGATGAGAAACAGAAGAAGAAATTAAAGAGAGATGCAGAGAGAGAACCGATATGGAAGATAGTCCACTGGACGGGGGAAGCTGACAGATATACACAAAAACCCTATATCTCATTGTTTTTTCTGGGTTTTCAGTGATAAGTTAAATGACGAAAATATCCCTTAAAACCTTTGACACCTACACCTGCCCAGCTTTGGAGATGATCACCGTCCACGTGGCGACACGCACCTGTACCTTTTTTTTTCGGCTTTTCCAACTCATTTTAGATCAAATTGCATGTTTCCTTTGTTTTTTTTAAATAGTAATTATTTATTATTTCATTTCAGACGAAATATTAATATGATCTTAACATTTTTTTATCAACTTATTTTAAAATATTTTAAATTAAATTAATATAAATATTAATTTATAATTAATGTATAATTGGATTGCTCATTTGTTCTTAATTTAATATACTTTAGCTTAATTTTTAATAATTTAAACTGTTAATGATGAATTTCACATATGTAGAATCTTTTGTTGCTATTTTTAGTTATTGTTTTTGTTATTGTGTTAAGTTGGATCGTAAATTTAAGTATCATAAATTAAATAAATTTATTAAATGAGCTTTAGAATGTGATAATAAATTCTTAATGAATATCATAAAATAAATACTATATTGTATATAGTTTATATACCATAACATCACTAATAAATAATTACCAATTTCAAATTATACTATTATAATTGTGATTAAAAATTAAATTAATAATAAAATAACATATATTTATCAATTTTTATATATTTATATTTTTTGAATTTTATAATATTAAAAGAGAAAAAAAGAAATGAAAATAGTACTTTGATCTGAAAAACGAACTGTATATGAAGAAGGACCAAAACTATAAGTAGAGAAAACATGAGGTACATAATGATAATGTGTGAAGTGATAATACAGAGTGTTAGTGCAATATGTAATGGAGCAGAATCTTTTATTATAAAAAGATATGAGAAAGTGTTCCCAAAGTCCAAAGATTTATAGAATTTAATTGTTCGGTTATTATTTTATTTAATTACACCATGCTCTACAGTTTTTATTTAAACCATGCAATTTTATATATAATTATATATTCATCAAAAGCTGAGCCTTTTCCATCTCTCCCCTGTCTGATAGAAGAGACAGAATGGGTTATAGAGAAAAAAAAAAAAAAAAAAAAAAAAAGCTTTAACTTTGCCCTCGACTCAGCCCCCCACACCCACACAAGTTTTCTATTGTAAATTTGTAATATCTATTTCCAATACCCCAATTTACAATCAACTTATTTTTTCAAATTATTTTTTCTACAACTACAAAAATTAAAAATAGATATAATTATAAATATAAAATGACTATATTATTTTTTTAAACACCTAAAGTAATAATGAATTATAATTAGAGGGTGTAAAAAAATAATTTTATTAGAGTAATTATAATTCATTATTATAAGTAATATAAACTATAAGTAAACAATTTTATTAGAGTAATTATAATTTATTTATCCAAAACTAAGATATAGATAAAGTGGGAAAGAAATAATTTATTTTTTATTGGCAATTGATAATGTGAAATGGAATGAAATTATTTTTATTTTTTTAAACGACAATTATACTGAAAGAGAGATATTTAAGAAGGTGATGTACCGCATGCCTGATTCCATGGTTAGACATTGTTCAAAGTTCAACTTTAAACGAAGACAAGAATAATGATATCATGACAATTTTGACAAATTGACAATATGATAGTGGATTATATTCCAAACTACGTTCAAGAAAAGAGAGTAACCATCCAAACTAGTTCATAATTAATATCTTGAGGTCTTAATTAATAAAATCACCCAGTAATTAATTTCTCTTGAAATTTTTTGACAACATTATGAGACACCTAAACACTCGTAACTTCAATAACTATTATACATCTCAAATTTAACTATCATATATGTTTTAAGAATTTAAATTTTGATTGAATCTTATAAACATATAAATTCAAAAATCCACTCGGTTTTCTTGGAGTGCTTTCAAAAATTTTACAGATTCACGTCATGTGTTTTATAAATTTCACAAAAAAAATTCAAGAGGCTGTTACATTTTAAGACCATGAAGACAATATTCAACAGATCCTTCACTTATTTTTACTGACATTATGATTTTAAAGATTTTAAATAACAGTGATTTTGAAGTCCCTCCTGTCTTTGATAACATCAAATTTAATTCCTAATTTTCTATAATCAAGGAACCTGTAATCACCAATTATTTCTCAATTGTAGCAGGCGCTGACCCAAAAGTCTCAATGGGTCAACTTGAAAAATCCTTGAAGAAAACAAAATCGTTTCAAATTGTATGCAGAGAAAGAAACAAGAGATTAACAGTGTCACCGGCGCGTCTCACTTGGTCCTATCCTAGCCATCTATAGCCTTGCGGTGGGGCCGGTCTCGACATTCATTTTCATCAACTAACCATTTTGGAGGTCCGCTTCTGGCACCGCACCAAAAACGGCACTGCCTTTCAATGGCAGGTTTCATGAATTGGAGAAACAGCTCAGACAGATGGAGGAGATGAAGGGGTTGGAAAGAAACTGTCATTTTAACCTTTTAGAGATTTCTTTTTTTTTTTCTTAATTTGATTTAAGTAATTACACGGATGCTTAAGTGGCAAATTTTTTATTAAAAAAAAAAAACTTCATCCGCTAAGCTGACTCTTCTATTAGGTAAGGATAATATATACTCGATTTCATAAATTCAAGAGCATTATTAAAAAATAATAATATAGAATCGAAGCGACATTTACAGTTTGATGAAATTTCAAAAATTCAAAAGCATTATTAATAAAAAAAAAATAATGAATTGAAACGACATTGACAATTTGGTGAAACCTACGGGAAATTTTGTACCTTAACCCACAAATTAATAAAGACTAACGCATTTTAAGGGTCTTTAGCCATTTGATTCCAGGCTTCATAACTACAAACTAAAGAAAATAACAGACCAAACAGAACGAACAGCCCTCAGCCAAAACAATGAAATAAATCGAGGCCTAAAAGTTCAAGATACATTTAAAGCACATATCCCTGAAAATGTTGGGAATCCAATGCTGATTACGCTGTACAATGAAGGAAATTTATACACTCGACCAGCCACTATCCATGGCCCCAGTGAATCCCGCATCAAAGCCTAAAAATGCAAAGGAAACAAGGAATTTCAAAACTAGCAGCAACTTCAATTTTCCGCCTCATATATTAACTTGGAATGACAAACCAATACATTGTATATACCATGCAAAACAGACCATGAAATTCATACCGAGTAATATGTCAATTGTAGAAAATAAGACCCCTACACCCGACGTTTACATAGAAAAATATTATATAATTCCAGTATTCCCAGCAAATACAAGCACACCACCATAAGGAGTTTGGGGGTGCCCAAATCGACAAACTGTGGAAAGGCAATGCAGAGACACAACTAGGACAACAGAGACATTCAAAAAGACTCGATGAGTGTTGTACAAGATCCCAACCTCAAAGAACCACCAACCACAGAGAAATGAGCATGGGTTTCTAAGATAATAATAACCAACACCCCATGTAATCATGTGACCAATCCATTTAACTCTCCAGACAATATTAATCTCGCCTTAGTGACAACCTGAACCTGTTGAGCAGCCTTCCAACCACACCATAGACTGGACTGGTAGACCCAGACATGACAACAAGACACCTAACCTGAAGCTGACAACTGTCCCACCATGTTCCACAAGGTTCCTTCCATACAGAACCGGCGAAAAAACCCCTGCAGGTTTTAAATTACAACAATATAAACCGTGTGGTTACTAAAAAAATCTTCACAATGTTATGTGCAGATATTAACAGATGGGCCATATAAAAGAAACAGAAAGCAATACGTACATTTAGCTGAAATTAAATCCACCAGAGGGAACAGCAGGCATCTCACTACCCCCAAATTGGAAACCAGATTGGGAAGCATCTCCTGGGGGCATAGTTTCATCCTCCTCCAACCAATATGCCTCAAGTATCTTCACTGCCTTCTCATATATCTCTGTGTTGTCATGAGACTGTAGGTTCTCAATTTTCTCCAACCCCTCGGCATCATCAATCATTTGAGCATATAGATTAACACCTCCATTTGTGCCCAAATTCTTCTCAGCTTCCCCTACCTTCAAAATGTTTTCAAGACCTTCTAAACAAACAGTCACAATCCTTGGATCCGGGCAGATTAGAAGGTCACATAAGGGCTTGATGCATCCTTGGCTAACAAGATACCTATTAGCCATGAGTACAAAATATTAGCAGCTCAATGTGACATTGCTAGTTGTTAAATTGCAGAACATATTTCTCAAACATCAAGACCAAATAAAAATTGTATTTCATACTTGATTTGTTCATGACTACCACCAGATGTAGCATTTGAGATTGCCCAAGCAGCCTCTTTCTTAATGTCAAACTCAGCATTTTGAAGCAAAAGAACCAACGGACCAATAATATTAGCCTCTATTACAGCCTGCAAAGTTCCATAAACATAACATGATTAATCCATCGAATGTTGCAAAATGCAATGCTAGAAAAATGATACAACCTACATATAGTTACCTGGATCTGATCCTTGTTGCCAGCAGTTATATTAGAGATGGTCCAACATGCTTCCTTCTTGATACTCTTCTTGTAGTTACTTGTCAACAGATTCAGTAGGCAAGGCAATGCTTGATGATTGATGATACACTAGAAAGTAGCATATCATATAGTGTATATAAATAATGTACATTCAAATGGTACATATCCACATTTTATAGAATAGAAATACTAATATAAGAGGGGTGGGAGAGAATGATGAAAATTTTATTCTCTAAAAAAAAGTAAAATAAATAACTGAGCGTTGTGCCAAATTACAATTTGTGAATAACCAGTTTAGGGGCTATGCTTTTTCAGAACACCAATATATAAAAACTTATACAACAGATGTTAGACACAGCCAAGCACAGAGTCAATTGAAAGAGCCTTTTAAGAAATAGTGACTTGAGGAGATTTAGGCATATATAAGACAGAGAAAATATATATTTATATAGTAAGCAGTACCTGGGTCTGCATATCATCGCCAGTGACAATATTCCCAACAGTGCGAAGTGCAGGAATGAGAACTGAAGGAGATGGGTGCCTAAATAATTTAAAAAACATTCAGACTATGCGCAACATATAATAGATAAGCAATATCATTAACCAAGAACAAACGAACAATATTGCTCAGTGTAAGAGAATCTGACACTCACAGTAAAAGTTCAACCAGCCGAGGGCATACACCTGCCTCAATAACAGCTTGAATTTTATCATTGGTGCCATCAGAAAGATATGAGAGCGCCCAACATGCATCAGTCAAGACTTCTTCATCATTAGAATGAATTAGGCGTGCAAGCGCTGGAAGAGCAGGCTTGACCTGTTCAACAAAATGCAACAAGAATAGAAAGATCACAGGCAAGAAACAGAATGTCATGTACAAGAATGCCTATTCAAACAACTTGTAATTATATATAAATTAAATGTCACAAACATTACAACTGAACAGACAAAATAAAAATTTATTAGAAATACAAAGACCTGGTCAAAAGGAGGCTGTGGCTTGCCTCGGCAGAAGTTTGACAGCGTCCATGTAGCATTCCTTAGCATAGAAAGTTTAGCATGCTCATTTAACTGTGCTAGTAAAGGAAGAAGAGCACCATGGCCAAGGACAAGGTCACGACATTTAGGAGAATCACCAGCAACATTTCCCAGTGCCCACACGGCCTGAATACATGAAACAGATTCAATGGTAGCTAGTCAAAATTATCATGCACCATATCTACTAACAATTCCTAATTTAATAACAGCTCATAGTGTCATAAAGAACAAGCCCAAGCTTAGAAGCAAATAAGGAAACTACAGTTAACACTCTCCAGTCATCTTCAATATTCATACCTGCTCACGCACGTCATCACTTGGAGAACCAAGAAGCTTTACAAAAATGGGGACAGCTCCATGATCAATTACCACCCTAGTGTTCTCAGATGTCCCAGAAGCAATGTTTGTCAGAGCCCAAGCTGCTTCAAACTACATGAAAGTTTAGATAATTTGATTCTAGAGTTACTATTATACTTGATAAAAAAAAAGGATAACTAAAGGAATCTGGAAAACCTGAAGCTGAGGAAAGTCCTCCCTCATAAGAAACTCGACAAAATGTGGTACAACACCAGCTTGTATGACTTCTTCAATTGGAGGGCTGCGCTCTAATAATGAAAAATAATTGGCACAATAAAGATGCTATACAAACAAAACAAATTCAACAGATAGATCATATGTACCAATTGAGAGCAACTTCCGGAATTGAGTAGTCGCCTCAAGCTGCAAATTACTATCATCAGACCATACACCAGCAACCATTGATGGTAGATGCTCCAACTGCACCCAAGACATTAAAAATATCAAAATGCTTTCCAATAAGAGTCACCAAAATATTCAAAATTTCATAGTTGAATTAAAAAAAAATAAAAATAAAAACCCTCAAAATGGGAAGCGATCTAGCTGATATAAATCCATTTGATCTAGAAGGGAAAAGTTAATGTCCAAAAGAGCTCCCAGTTCTACCAATTTCCAAATAAAATAAACAATACATCATTCTGAATAATGAAGAAAAGGGCAGTCAAAATGTTCTGGTAAGCAAATCAAAAATAGGTCCATCAAGCAAAAAGAAGGATAATTCCTCCCTTCCAACAAAAGCCCCAATAATCAGGCCCAAAAAAAATTACCTGCAATATCTGCATGTGCATATTAAACATCCACGAGCAAAATAATAAACTCTAGAAGAATAAACTTCCAATCAACACATTTAGTTACACAGATATTATAGACCAATAATCAACTTATCCATTTCTTGGCCTCCATAAAAGTAAATGTGTCAATTAAATCTATCCAATCCCAACCAAACCACCAAAACATGCATACCCGAAATCTTAAAGTCCCACTATCAACTAAAACTGACTTGGTACATAATATCCAAAATTTAAACTATAGAAGTTTATGACACCACATTCCATCGCCCAAAACAGTAAAACAAAGGAGTCCCTGCTGAAAACAAAACATCGGATTAGGAGAAGTGGACATGCGATTGAATTAAGAACTACACATTCCCGTGTGTAGGCCTCATAGTTCAAGTAAAATAAAGTAACCAGTTAGCGTAATGTCAATTTCGATTGCCTAAAACTAAATACTAAAGCAGAGAGAAGTCCCTAAACAGTCAAGCATTCAATTAGTGGGTGCTGTAGTACTTCCGAGAATCGTCCACAAAAAGTACTTTTACCAGACAGTAAGGTCCCAAACTATTCACTGATCAAAACTCTACCTTCAAACCAAATTAACACCGAACCCAACGATATATACTAACGACAGAAATTGACCAAAATCCTCAATGTGAAATCCGCTATACAATTAAGCCACCATTACGTAAGAATATACCCTAATTCGAACTTAATTCCCAACGAAAAAATCAAATTAACGATAATGGACCAAAAGAATTAAAAACGAAATCGCGAATTCTGTAACTTCGTAACCTGAAATTACAAAACTGACCTTCTTCTCGACGGCAGAGGAATGAATGGAAGCCGGCATAGGTTGGGCTTGCAGTCCCTCACGTCGTTTCTTCTGGAGGCTCTCCTCACGACGATTCTTCCGGATCTCCACCATGTTATCTTCTCGCCTCCGCCGACCTTCCTCAGCATCCACCGCTACCTTGTACCGGTTGCGGCGGACCTCAGTCCTAGCGCTGGGCCTCAAAGACATCTTTAGTTAGTCTGCTAAACGAACTATTGATCAGTGGAACAGATAGGTTTTGCTGGAGGAAGTGGAGGTATTGAGGGTTTTGATTTGAAGTGAGAGAGGGAACAAATGACACAGAGGGGTTTACATTTATAGGATCCATTAGAAGTAGGGTTTCGATGAAAAATAGGCATGGATCGAGCTTTTATTACTGGATATGCCATCCAGTTTGAGTTTAAAGGTGAGTGCGACAAGGGAGAAAAAAGGGACTTTTGCTGTGATTGGTGGGACCCTCACGGCTGGTTTTACCATTCTTAAACGGTGCCGTTTCAGATATATTTATTGAAAGAGCAAATTACTAATATTCTCACAAGATTTATTTTAAAAAATTAATACTATTATATACTCAATCATTTGTTATTGTATTAATTTAAAATATTACAGTATAATATATCACATATTTTTTTATATTTGAAATGTTTTTATATAATTTTTTTAAAATTTTATATACAATCTAATTGTATTTTATAAAAGTTTAGAATTTCTACTCATTATTAATGATTGCAACTACAAAACAACCAATATATTTAAATTTTAATCTTTTTAATTGTCATCTAAAACAACATTTTTTATCAAGGAATATATAAGTATGCTATTAATTTTTTAAAAATTTATTTTCGTCCATCAAAAATAAAACCTAGTACATATTGAAGTGATTTCATTTTTTTAATGATGTTACTCTAAGAATATTTGAACCCTATTTGTTATCTTAAAAAATTGAAAAAAATAATATATACTTGTTATTAATTAACAATTTACTATTCCATAAAGATTATAATGTGCGACTGTGCAACGACAAAAAAATAGTAGTATTTGCTTACATGTCCAATTACTTATTCACTAACATATATATACATCAAGGGTTTATTATTAAAAAAATGCTAATTACATAAAATTAATTAAAAATTTGAAAGTAATTTGAACAATAATGTGAGTTAAAAGTGAAATCGTTAAATTATTGAAAGTTTCTGGAGTAAAAATTCTTACAGTTTGGATACATACACCAAGAGCAAGATGTATTAGTGTTTTCATTCTTACCTCATAATATTTTTAAAAATAATCTCCACAATTTCCATTAAATTTATCATTTATTTTATATAAAATTGTCTGGTAATAAACCCTCCACGGACTCCATTCAACCTTTTTTTTTTCTTTCTTTTTACATTTTCCTCTTTGTTTATGTGTGTTCTTATATGAATTTGTATAAAAGTCAAAAGACGTTCGGATAAAAAGATTTTGAGATGCCTGGATGCTGCATTATCCATCGGCTTCAATAACCAAGTAAAAGATTCAATGGGCCTCCAACTTTATGCCTACGAGACAATTAGGCCCAGTAAAACTGAGAACTCGAATCTGAAATCGCACGCCGACTGATTTGAAAAATATGCTATTCGAACAATTTGTAGAATACGATTATTTATTTATTTTTACTTAAATCGAGTTTTTTTTTTTGTGAAAAAAAAGAGCGTACCGTAGCCTATGAAAATTATGGACACCATTACACAGTGTTCATGTCGATATTTTTTTTTTTAAGAGAGAGTTGAGTTCCATTTCTTTTTTCAAAAAAAATAACTAAAATTCCCTCATAGATTGAACATGATATTTAATTTCTATCAGTTGTTATATATATATATATATATATATATAGTCAAAATTAAATGTTACAATCAAAATAGATAGTTTATTTCATTAAAAATAAATATATAATTTTTAATTTTAATTATTCATTTTATAATGATCGATATAGATTAAATAAACATAAACTATCATTTTTAACCCAACTCGAGATTCACAGTCCAAACATTTGGAAGAAATGAAGCTCCCCTCAAATAGGCTTTTTAGCACGCTATCTCAAGTCCAACAACAAATTGCAAAGCAAATTATATCATTTCGGAGGGCATTGGGTTACTGGGTACACTAAATGAAAATGCTAATTCAAATACCTCATGTTTTTAACAAGCTAACGTCAATCGCCTTATACATGGGTCATGACACAGAGAGTGGCATTCGTCCGACGGTGCCTTCTATCATTTGGCATGCATAACAAGTGTCTATTTCGTAGAAGCACGTTGCTCCATTCTTGCTTAGGACCCATGTGATTTAAAGTTCCCAGACGACAATTGTCAATACCTGTTGCATTTATATCCATCTCCACTCACTTTTCAATATCCAAAAAGCACAAATATATAAACAAACATCTAAACTATAATTTCGAGTTCCAACTCTAATTGAGTTATTTGAAATCGATGGGGAAAAAGAAAAAAGTTTCATTCTACAAAATTATCATTACAGCTTCGAAATTTTGCATAAAAGTACACGTATATAATAATAATAGTAACAGACTATAACAGCCTTAAAATAAAAATGGAAAAAAAAAAAAGTAAGTTAACTAAACTCACTATCCAATAGGCACCCAATCCCCCAATATGGGCTTAGAGATTAGGGGAATGGGCTTGATTTGATCGAATGAATGATCCAGTACAGTGCATCAACAGCGAGACGTATGTCGTTTCCTTGCATTACCTTTAGATGCATTGACGCGTGCCCTCTTTTTATCCGTTGGATCTTCACTGAGGTCAAAGCCTGCGCCATCTCCACCGACCATTTCTATAAACATCCTTTGAAGATTACTATTATGCCCTTTAAAGATTAAAATAAAAACCTCAAAATATCGACCTCGTCTTTCTCACTGTGCATTATGGCGATCATCTCTTGCATGAAGTCACAGAAGTTCTGTTCATCAAATTTACAAAGTTCAGGAGCCGTACAGAGAAAAATAGCGACAGTAGATGTAGCATGCCTTGGATGAAATAATGAATGGCGGATTCGATCCACGAAAGACTCTTGGGCTAAGTCTGAATGATCTGACAAACAAGAAATCTATCACAGACTTAGCGAATTGGTAAAACAATCCGGAATAACACTCAGAGTGGTATCTAGAATTATAGCGAGCGAAAATATCAATCTAATAACCGTTAAAACAAGAAATATGCTCGGTTTAGATTCTAGCAGAAGGTTACAATGATTATAATGAGTTAGTTAACACTAAAAGGTGGAAACTAAAAGGCTAATTACTAATGAGAATGATAAGTATTAAGTAATAAGGAATAGAATGACAAAAGATTAAAAAAAAAAGTACTATCGTTAACATAATTATATTGTTTAAATCAATGATTGAGAGCATCTCTCTTTTTTATTCATATAGTTATATTTTGGGATGTGGACTTGTGTCTCAAATCTATATTTTCATGATATGTTAGTCTTGAATGTTGATAAAAGTAATTAAAAAAATAGAAAATAGAAAGAGAAATGAAAGTGAGAGAAATAGATTTTAAAATGTGAATTTAGAATATAATTATATTTAATTAATAAAATTATATAATGTTAAAAATTAATTATAGAATATTTACTTGAATAACATTTAAATTCATTTCATTATTATTTCTCAAGCTTATATATGTTTTTGTGTACCTTTTTAAGTTTTTAAAATTTATTCAAACCCTATCAATTTTTGTAAAATTTCGTTTAATATAACAAATTTCTAGGGGTTGATTACTAAAAATTGCAAATAAATTTTCATTTAGAAAAATCCCAAATTTATAATTACAAATAAATTTGTAACAAACTGGATCTTAGAGTAACAAGAAAAATATATAAAAAAAATCATATTAGAAAAAAATAAGTTACAAAAAAAGGGGTGTCAATTTTTTAATTGGATTACATAATCCAACGTGAATTTTTGTTTTTAATTGGATTAATCAATCTGATAATTTAATTAGTGAGATTAGAGTTTTGGGAATGAGGATAAAGATTCTGCTGCATGACCTTCATCCAATCACAAGGTAAGCATATTGGATGGCTTAAATTTTAGTCTCATCTGTAGAATGCAACTTGATTTCTTAAGTAATTAATAAAATGTTCTAACTTGCATTAATTGCATTGATTATACAAACGGTAATTAATTAATTAATGATCAAGAAGTGTTAACGATGTTTTAGAGTTTTAAACAAAAGACAGTAATCATTAGCTCTTACAACTGTAATTATGATTTCTTTGATGGGTAGATTCAGAAAGTATATTTTGTTTTCGTTTTTGTTAATTTCATAATAGGATGTTTTCAATTTTTGGTTCACGAACTTATTGAAATTATTCAATTGAGCTATTTAATTGAATTTTTGTGCAATTAAACTCCTAAATCTCTTATTTTCGTTTTATTGAGCTCTAATTGACTGAGAAATTTAGCATGTATGCATGTGAATGAGTGGCAAATGAAATCCAAATAATTTTAGGAGCTCAGTTGAATGAAAATTAAAAATTAAAGGACTTAAGAGCAAATAGAGGTTCAGTGGAACAAAAATTAGAGATTCATATGCTCAATTGAATAATTTTGACAAGTTCAGAGGCCAAAAATGCATTTTGCCTAAACTTTTCTGAATGCCTGCTGCAGAACTGAAAGCCTGAAACCATAATCTCATGCTCTGTCGCTGCTTACCATAATATCAGAAAATTATTGGACTAATGGCAATTTAAACCATACCTAAACTGGATCTATAATGGAACAATCCCATCATATTCTTCCTTGGACATGCAAGAAAATCATGATCTAAAAGTCCAATCAGCTCCCATTTTGTCACAAGAATAATTATACAATCTAAAGTAGAAGATTACATTTTCTAAAATGATTACTTGTTTGATCATGTGGAAAACCTGTACATAAAACCCTTTTTGGCACTTCTTTTGTTACAAGAAGTTTAGGGCAAAAACAATGGAATACAGGAAAATACAGAACTTAGCTAAACAAACAAAGGATCCTATTCTGCACTTGTTACCAGAAACGCAAGCAAAAGATATCAAGCACCTAACTACCTCTCATGTGTCTAGGATTATTTATCTCTGAAACCACGAGATGCTTTGATTGCAAGTACCTAACTACCTCTCATGTGTCTAGGAGTATTTATCTCTGAAACCACGAGATGCTTTGATCCCTAACCAGTCTAGTGATCTATAAAAAGGCTTTGCCACATTCTTTTTGCAGCAATGCGCCGCCTAACAGAGCCCAAGTTGATAGCAGCTCGTAGCTTGCACCACCCTGCTTTGGGTTTTCCAATTCTCGACATATGAACACCGAAACTTGGGTGAGAAGAAACGATACCTACTTCTCCCTCGTTGCCTGAACTGAAAATAAGAGGATTTCCTTGCCCCCAGGCTGATGTTTGAGCCTGAGAAATTTCTTCTGATGTTACTTGATTAGTTGCGACTACTGGCCATAGCGAAGCACTCGTAGACCAACTGGTCTCTTCGGAACAAGGAAGGGAAATGATATCCCTAAATTTGAAACTGTTTCGAAGCATTTCGGGAAGCACTTGCATCAGATGATTCTGTGCCAGAGAAACTTCTAGCTGATTGCCACTCTCTAGGGTGTTGAAGTTCAGCAGCATTTCTGGTGGATCTGCGAAATTGAATGCATCACAGAATTGAGATCCACAATTTTGAGAGCATAAATTACATAAAGATTTTGGTCAATTGCAGAGCCAAATCAGGCGTATATAACAAGATGCTGCTCAATTTTGCGCTTCAATTTAGCATAATGAAAATGAATCCCCTCAAATTAATTCAAATTCACACTCAAAAAATACAAGCTCAATTACCTTGCTGTCCAACTGGGAATTCAAGTTGCTGCAGGCTGAGATTTTGACCATGAAATGACTCAGTTTGTGGGTATGTCAACGGTCTTGGCTGTCCAAGAATTGCACGAGCATCAATCGGGATGAAATCATTCACATTCTTACAAGCCTCTCTCTTTAAAGTTTCCACCACGGCCTGTCATTTGAACAGAGAAGTGGAACAATCAGATATTATCCACCCAATTAGAACTTAAGATCCATTACTAAAGATTAAATCATTGGATCAACACGAACTTTGTGATCTTGAAGTAGTTACCTTGCGAGGAGGAGCTAGTTTATCCAGAGGCTCGTAGATCTGGCCATCAAATGTCACTCCTATGACTTTGAACACAGAATTGAAAAGAAGCCCAACTCTCTGTCCAGCTTCATGGTAAGTGTAAAACTGATCATCCAAAACACAAGTATTTGCGTGATCTATGATCGTATCCCATATCTTGTTTGATATTCCACCTCCAAGAACCTGCAAACCCGCGAGCAAGTTCTCAGTTTTGATGAATTCATTGTATTTGTTTTAACTGAAGAAAAATATGAAAGAGAACTGCAAGAAAAGGACATTCTCTTACCTTCCGCAGGTAAGAGGGATTAATTGAGTGGAAACGCAGAAAGTCCCTCACAGTGTAAATTCCCAACTCAACTAACTTCTTGTGGTATGTGCCCTCTTTTGCTATTCTTTCCAAACGCCATACATCATCATCTAATTGTGGAGGGTAATGTTTCTTATACACTGAATTAATAAACTGTGTCAGACTTTTAGTTAAAGGTTTTGCAAAAAGCTAATAACCCCACAAAACATTAATAATAAAGCTACAATTAAGTTTTGAACTTACACTCTCCGCGATGATCCTTGACGATGAAAGCTTCACTGCTTGCTTCCCTAATCCTGTCACTAAATGTTCTTGACACAGGTCTAGCTCCCAGCCGAAATTTTCTGCTTCTTTGCCAACTAGAATTGTCAGTGAAAACCACATCACTTATCAGAACAAAGCCACCCCTTAGTGTAACATCCAGGTCTCCTCCTGTCACCAGTGGCCTTCTACCCTCTCTTTCACGGATAATGCTGGCATTGAATTCATTCTCACTCCAATCTTCTCGGTCATCCGAACTGAAATCACCATCAAGAACAAGAATCTCAATCTTCATAGAAGATAGAGAGCCAGAAGTGACAAGGGTCTTGCTAATAGCATCCACCAATTCAATTCTGATGGGATTACCATCCTCAGCTTCTATTCTGCTACCAGTGAAAATGGTAGAGGGCGGTTTGTTAACAAAATGCAAGAGAAAGCCTCTTCCTCTCGATGTCTCGGCCTTATTGAACGATGGTCTGAAAGCAAATTGCATGAGAAATGACTATCAGACAGTGGACAGATGTAATATTAAACTCTAATCGACTGCTATAACTGGTCACGCTCAAATTATTAGGAGAAACAATCCTTATGACAGATATCTAAAGATTATTGATACAAGAACTAACCTCAAAGATGGTTGAAGGACGCGTAAGACAGTCCGTTCAACCTCATCTCTCACCTAACCAAAATAAAGAAGCAGACTAACTAACATTAGATATTGAGAAACAAATATATATATATATATATATATATATATATATATCACCAATGGGAGAAAACGAGCAAAGACTGTTAAGCTAAACTATTGACCTGGAAGATGGAAGTTGTTATAAATGCAAGCTAAACTGAATTGAATTGAAACAAAATTCATTCTGTTAAAGAACAAAAAGAACTTAGAATTAAAGTAATCATATATCTTACCACTAGTCGAAGAAAAGGTTCCATCTTGGCCGCCATATCCTGCACAGAAAGCATTCCAAGCACATCTCTAATGGCACTGCAAAAGAAATAAAAAGAAACACACATTATAAATCTTCATGAAACAGCTAAATACACAATCACAAAATCAAAAGCTCCATATAAAGTTAATCCTAAAAGCACTCACTTCTTAAACCGTTTTGGGTCTTGAGCAGAAGCTCCAGTCTCACCCTCATCAACACAATGAAAAGGTCTCTTTGGCACCATTACAAGACACAGACAAAAAGAAATGTAGTTGATTAAGAAATCCTAACCACAAATTCTGAGATAAAGAGCAAATGTAATCAAACACGAAACACGAAACAAGCTTTATATATAGGTATAAATAACCCAAATTTAATATTGACTTGAAACTAAAAGAATTACGAATAGAATAGGAAGCAACATAGAAATTGCAGAAGAGAACTTAAAAGCTCTCAAAATCTACGCGCAAAAACAAAAAGGACCGAAAAGTCAAGATCATACTCATATTCTACAAGTTGAAAAGCTTACAAGAAACCCTAAAGGGAATAACTTTTAATTTCCTGTAAATAATAAAGAAACGAACTAAATTTGGAAACTCCAAAGTATCAAGAGAGAGCATAGTATTAATCAACTGCCATTAACAAATATAAACAAAAGTTCCATACCAACCTCAGATTATAATTTATAATAGAAAAAGACTTTGAAAATCTTGAAATTCTAGGTCACGAACTATCCGCGTCATGATTGAAAAGTACATAGACCACTATAAATCAAATGGGTTATTACAAATTAATAATTATGAAAATGGGTTTATGCGATTTTTAGAGATAGAGTGAGAGAGCGGGAGAAAAATAAGCAAAAACACGGCGAGCTAACGCGTAGCTGAGTAGATGGAGAAGGAAGGTTAAAGGAAGTTGCTGACAAAATTTCTGAGTAACCGCGTTTTGGGGGATTATAGTGACGGCGTTGAAGGTGACGAGAGAAAATAACCCATAATTATATGTACATCAAGAATGGAATTTGAAGCTAATCTGAATTTCAATTTCAATTGAATTGAATTCAACCCATACTCCAGATTATTGCTTCAGTATATTTTTTATTAATAATATAATTGGTGACAATTATATAAATTTTTTTAAAATATTATAACTGAGAAACCTAAATACAATTTCAGGTAAAAAAATGAAAAAATATAATTTTTGGTGATGTTATATTTTTTCGGTTGTTATATTATTATTTTTTTATTAAAATATTATTTAAAAAATTAATACTAATTTGTATTAATTAAAATATTTAATATCAATTTATAATATAATAATAAAAATTGGTAGTATTTATCTCTTCTATACTTGTGGTTTATATCATTCATTCTTTACATTAATTCATGCTGAAAATATAAAAAAAAATCTCCTTTACTTTTTTTTTCAGATGAAAAAAAAATATAATATGTTCTAAATCACTTTGAACTGTTTTTGCGATAATTGATTGATTTCAAAATTATCTATTAAGTTTAATTAGTGAAATTATTAATTTTTTGTAGTCAAATTATTCCAAAAAACTTATATTTTATTTTGAAATTCTTATATATCACAAATATTTATTACAATTTTATAATTGATTTATTTTGTACATTAAATCCTACAATGAACAGAAATTAGAAAGATATTTTTAGATTAAACTAAAATAAATTATTCGTTTTATTAAAGCATTAATTTTAGACAACCTTTAAGAAAAAAAAAAGGGGGAAAGGCCAAGAGTCAATACTTCTCTTGTGTGTAGAGAACTAGAGATGTTAACTTCCGCTAAGCACGGTTTGTCAATATCGTTGTTGGACACGTTTCAATCACGTGATTCAACTTTAAACAAAAATCCAACAATACGAAAAAAAAAAAATTTACCTTTTTTCTGCCACGGTGGCGATGGTGGCGATGGCGGTCCAAGTCTTGGGGTAGAGTCAAGTGGTCGGAGAGAAAAATCAAAATATTCACTGTGAATTTTAATTTATGCAGTTTTGAGTTTTCCATGTTTTGATCTCCTAAGAAAATTCCTTGGAGCCAAGACGCATTTTCCCGGAATTGATCATGAAAATTATTGCAAACAACCATTTTCTTTCCCTATTTATTTTTTGATAAATTATAACTACTATTTCTTGTTAGTCTATTCCTTTAGTTTTTATAAAATCATCCTTAAAGTAAGATGGTGTTTTCCATTTTATTTTTTTAAATAAATTATTATTTAAATATTTTAATAATACAACCTGTTCAAAATTAGTCTTGATCGAGTTTTGACGGGATCTAGTTCGGCGATAATTTTTTTTGAATAAATTACAATCATAAATAAATTTTAAAAAACTAATAGTTTATTCTTGTCTTTTAAAAAAAATATTATTTGAAATAACAATTAAAAAAACTGTGAATTAAATGTACAAATTACTTTATAATTATAATCATTGCGAGAGAGCATAACTCTTAAATCCTTATAAAAATTCATTAGATTATATATGAAAATTTTAAATAATTCATAAAAAACATCTCAAATTTTACTGTAATATTATAAACTCATTCAGTATCAAATGAATATATATTATCTCAAATGACAATAATAAATTATTAAATTTTAAAAAATTTATTTATAGTTTTAACTTGTTAAAACTTAAAAAGAGTTATATGTAATTTATTCCAAAATTTTTTTGTGATATTTAAAGGGCAATTTTACATATGACAAAATATATATACAAATATACTTTGTTATCATTCTTTTATAAAAATTATTTTAAAAAAATTTATTATATACATTTGGGATATTATCTACATATATATAATGTATTTATAGTAATGCATATATTATATTAAAAATATATTTATAGAATGCTAATTAAATTTTAGCATATTAATATTAAATAAATTCATTTTCTTTAACCATGGCGATTGCGACGGCAGTTTCCTTCGCCATTTCCAAACCTTTAGCTCCTCCTTCCCTCTTCTGCTCTTCCACCAATCACCATTTCAAGATTCAGCATTCTGTTTACTCTCAATCCTCAGAAGAACACTCACCACCGACAGTGTTGCTCCATTGGAGCTTTTGGCTATTCATGGAACCTGCTCAGGTTTAGTTGTGGCTGTGGGAAGCGACTCTAGTGGAGAGCTTTTCGGGAATGGTGACACCAATTGGGCGTCAGACATGAGCGAACCGAATAATTTACTGAGGCAGAACAAGGAGAGGAAAAAAGAGCATAAAGAGAAATTGGACGTAGGTGTTGGATCTGGGTGAATTCACCATGAAGCATGGGAATTCTCCGGTTTTGGCTTCCATGTGCAGCAATTCGTGATTTTCGTGAGCAATAAGACGTGTTTGCGTTGCAAAAAAAAAAACTATGACCCAAGAGAAAGCTGAAATGGGAGAGAGAGAGAATGTCCATTGTGAGTCTTTCAATTTGAAGATTTTGTGAATTTTTAGGAATGAGAAAATTCGAAAAGATTTATGAACGAATAGTTTGGTTGTTATCCTTTAGAAGAAGCAACATAACATAGATTATTAAAAAGGAAGAAGCGTACGAAGAAGAAGAAGAAAGGAAAAGAACAAAATTTTAAAATATATATTTTTTAAATAAATAAGTATAGACATAAAATTTTTAGAATTATGAAAATATTTTTAATAAAATAATTAAAAAAAAGTATAAACGGTGTAATTTATTCTATGTAAAGCTGTTATAAATTTAGGCCATCAAGTTTTGTAACTGTTGGAACGGATTTATTGAGTTTTAAATAATGTAATTTTCAAAATACTCTATATTTTTTAAAAATTTAAGTTTTTTTGAAAAATAAAAAAGACAATAAATGAAAAAGTAATTTCCATATTGTTTAAATTTATTACATTTCATAAATATTAGGTTTGATGATTTTGATGAATAAATTCATGTTACCCTCAGTGTTAAAAAAAATAATGTTCTAAACTCCTTGACTTATCACTTATTATAATGGTACTTATATTATAGTATTTATGTTATAACTATTTACTGTAATGGTATTATAATTATATTTTATCAAGAGATCATTATTAATATAAATTATGCATTTATAATTTAAATTGGTTTATTATTATTATTTTTATTATTGCGAACAAATTTATATTATTTTTTTATTTTTCATTTCATTTTTATGACTCTTTCATATTATGAAATTAGATCTTATTTATTTTATCACCAATATAGTTTTATTTTTACTTTTATCAACAATATAGCTTTTTTTCTTATATGCAATGTATAAATTTTTTTATATTAATATATTATGAATGTATATAATTATATATAATCTATTATTTATCATATTATTTAACATATAAATACTTGGTTATAATGGAACGACAAATTACAATTATAACTATAAGTTTATAATATTCTAAAATTATCTTTAAAAAAAATCTAAAATTTTTTCCTATTATAAAAACAATGGTAAATATTTATTCAAAATTAAATAAAAAACAGAAAAATACATTTTTAATTTTGTATAAATGCTCTTTTAAATTAATTAACAGATATTCGTTTGGGGATTCGATTCCTTGTCATCTTGGTTGTTGCCCACCAGTTCTAGACTTCCAGCCGATCCAAGAAGCCACCCTTCTCTTCCATCAACAAAACCCATGACTCCATCAAGCGACCTCTTTGCCTCCATAGACATGGGAATAAATTACATTGAGCACATTTTAACTATATATCTTGTAAAAATTCAGTGTTCCAATTTTAATTTGTAATACAAAATTTTTGAATATTTAATATTGTAACAAGAGTCATATAACATCCCATTACCTCACTTTAATTCAACAAGATAAGTGAGTATTACCCGTTTTACTGTTTTATAAAATTAATGAAATGAATAATTTTTTTTTACGAAAATATTGCAGACACTGAAATAAAAATTATTACAAGCATAAATATTTAAATTTTATTTATTTATAAAATACATTAATTTACATCAAAACTATATTTTTTTACATTGTAATTCATATCTTTAATACATATTATATGAAATAAAAACGATACTTTAATTTAGAAGGTTTTTAATAAAATATATCAAAAAGAAAACCAAAGATTCTGGTTGCTTTCCTCCGGGTATCTTTCTTCTTTTGACAATTATAATTTCTACAGCTACCATTTTAACCTGCGTGAAAGGAAATTATTCGCGCTAAGCTACTAGTTTAATGGTACTTTAATGATAAAAATTTTACATACATATATATTTCCTCACATATTAATTAATCATTTAATAAATAAGATATAAAATAAAGAATTATATAAAATCAATAAATTTCAGCAAATACTCAATATTTAACAACTTTAATTCATATAACATTTATAAAAATCACATACTTTGATATTATTATTATTATTATTATTATTATTATTATTATTATTATTTTCTTGTACCCATAACACTTATAACCGAACTAACTAATAAAAATAACGGGGTTGTGATTTTCGTCTTTCATAATATTGCGCCGAACACTTTTATAAAAATGTAATTACTGGCTTTTATAAAAATATCATTACCGGCTTTTATAATATTGTCATTACCGGGTTAATAATTTTGTCATTATCGGCTTAATAATTTTGTCATTACCAACTTAAAAATTTTGAGCCGAGCGTATTTATAAATTGTCATTATCGGCTTTCATATTTGGCACTGAGTGCCTAAATCCCCTGATTGACATGTCAAACTGTTATCTATTACAGTTCTAGCCTTGATGTCTTTGGGCTTAACTATTTTTATTTTAATTTCCAATATTTTCAAAAATGTCAATATCATTCAATTATTATATTTATGATTATTTATTTTTATTCTTTATTTCTATTATTATTGCACTAAAATATCACACATAAATATTTTGTTAAACATTTATAATTATCAATAAAGTAAATATTTTTCATTAATTATGTAACATCCTTGACCTTCCCCACATGCATTTCATTGAACATAAGCATCTTGCATACAATTCAATTGAACACATGTATTTCATACGTATTTTCGTAGGAACAAGTTTATGACACGCACTAGCTATGTGTCCTAGTATTTGGCACTTGTATCGAGTCGCACGTGTGTAATTTTAACCTAAATGAGGATAACAAAGTATTAGAAATGAATTGAATAAGGTGTATAAATTAAAGTAAGCAAAGTGATTAGATTAAGATTAGTAAACAATTACATTGTTAATTTAGTTAAATCAGGTTAAATGATTAAGTTGTATTATTGTGTGAATTAATGGAATTATAACTATATGTAAATAATAATTAAAAAAATATAAAATAAAATGAAAATGAAACAAAAGAGAAATATAGGAGAAGATAAATGAGAAATGAGAAGAGAAAAGAGAAGAGAAAAAGAGAAAAAGAGAAAAAGAGAAAAGGACAAAAAACAAGTTGGCTTTATCTTTATCTTTCTTCCCAATTTCTGCCTCCTCACTTCAGCCCCGTTTTCTTCTTCAATTTCCTCCATTTCAGACTTAAATTCTTCCTTGTTTCACCTAGTTTTTGAAGCTAATTGATCCCTTTCAAGGTTGTTCTTGGTAAGTAATCAATTCTTATTGTTATAGGGTTAATTTGAGTTGCTTAGGTTCAATATTAGGCACTGAATTGCACCCCGATTTTGATATTAATAGGAATTGATTCTGGAAATGTGTAAAACACAAAAGTTGTTCCTTTATATCTTATATTTGTGGATATGTAAACATTTTTGCAAGATGTTATGTATAGGGAGAGATATGCCCTTCGTACTGAAACTGGTCAGGGTATAAACCCTAACCAAGTTAGCTATTGTGTGGTTTGATTTAGAATATGTTAAAGCCCTTATTTGAAGTCTCTCAAAACATAAAAGTTGTAGATATATGTGTTTTTTTATCTGTATACCAAATTTCAGGTTCATAGGTCTTGTAAATTGGGAGTTATGGTGAATGAAACCATGACTGTTCCATGGTTTGAACTGCCTACTGAGTGCCCTGGGCAGATCCAGTACATTGGTTGGATAATTTGAGCTTGTTAGAGCTACATTATGTAAATTATCAAAACATGAAAGTTATAGGTATATGTCTTAGCTAAATTTTGGTACTAATTTTAGCTTAATTTGTCATCTATAGACTAAGTTATGGCATTTGGAAGTCATACTGGTCCGGAAGCCAATTCTATTATGGAACAGTAATATGTTTGGTATAATTAGAAGACCTTAGAAACATAATTGGTAAATGTTGTAAACATGAAACATGTTCCATATGAACCCATATAAGTTTCTGTAATGTTTCATTAAAATAGGACTTATAGAGTGTAAGTTATGATGAACCCAAATGAGTACCCTGAAACTGCCTAAAGGAAGAAAACAAGGCAGAAAACATAACACTCTTAGAAATTCCACCAAATATTATACAATGATCCAATTGGTCTGAAAATTTAATATGTACTATATATATGTGTTATTGTTAATTAGGAACAAGAATAAGAGTAATTGGTCAATTATAGAAAAAGTTATAGGCTAAACAGTCCCATAAGGTCACACTGTCTCATAGGAAAAATCTTAACTATTGACATGAACAATGCATATTAATTTATTTAAGCCACATTAAATCTCTCTAATCATGAGTTAATCGATTATGTTTTCATATTAGGCTCGCAACATATTGGAGAACCACAAGGAGCGGATAGACAATAAGTTAAGGGTCGGAATCAAAGGAGAACGGTGAGTCTAATTATCGATTGAATTCTTTAGTGCAAATGAATGTTGCTTGCTATGTGATTCATGTGATTGTCATGATTGGTCCTTGATAATGTAATGATGGATAATTTGTGACATTGTGGTACATATAAATGGTATACTTGTGGTATATGTTTGACAAATGTGATATATATACATGGTACATGTATAGTATATACAAGGTGTATGCTTGACATATGAGGTATATAGGGAATATATGTATGTTGTATATGATAAAGATGCAATGGTTGATGAATGCTTAAATACAAGTGAATATGCATATGGGCTAAAAAGGCGTTGTGACTAGTTAATCGACATTGCAAAGTAAAAGAAGAGGCCTATGGCCCAACAAATGTGCAAAGCAAAAGAAGAGGCCTATGGCCCAACAAATGTGCAAATGAAACAAATGATCAAGCTAGCTAGCAAATGCAAATGCAAATGTTCACATGGAAACCCGGGGCAATGTTCGTTTAATCTGGTCACAACAAAATAAAATGTACAAGCAAAGCATAAGTAAATAACAATTATTGAATACTTGATTTTATCTATATTTATATGTTATTGACTGATGAATGGGATGAAATACATGGTATATATTGGAATTGTGATTTATGACTATGAGTTGTTTGGTACTTTAGAGCTCATTGGATGGTTATTCTCACTGAGCCGCAACTCATCAATTTGCATCATTTTTCAGGTAAAGAGAAGTGATAGCTCATTTTGAGTAGCGTATAAAAGACATGGAGCACAGGTCACTGGCCGAGCCTCGTCACTCTCTCTCTCCTTGCATTCCACACAAGCATGAAAATATGTCATATGTGTTTTTGTATTTACGTGCTTGAATATGTATAGTCATTTTAGAATGAGTCTAAATACGTATAAATGAAATCAACTCGAAAATACTTATGTGTAAAGTTTATGTTTTGATATATGTGATATATTATATTGTGGTGAAAACCTCAGTGTTAACTTTGCAAAGTCAGTGAATAATATTATAGAATATGAGACTTGCAAGTCATTGAATGAAATTATAGGATATGAGACTTGCAAAGTCATGGAATTATATTACAGGATATGAAAAAAATTTTACTGCTATTGTTAATAGGATATTTTATCTTTCCAGTACGCCATGTATGATTACTTGATGTTTGGATAGGTTATACTAAAATGCATAAGATGTGGTGTTACAAATTATTACATATAAAACTCACAACATATGCAAAAACCTAAGATTTCATATTTTTACATATGACAGATTTCAGACTTATTTTTGGGCTTCATTTTTAGCCTATTTATAATTCGAATTAGGAATTATGATCTTCTAACAATTTTTAGCTTATTGTCTTATATTTCATATGCATCAAAAATCACTCAAATATCAATTTTCTATCAAAATTTATGATCAATTTAATACCAAATCATCACATAATTTTCTGTCCATAATTTTCTGGACAGATTTTATTTGAACTTCATGTATTTTTCTGGGCAAATCTATACATAATTAGATTTTATAGTCTAAATAACAATTAAATCCTTGTGTCTTAGCTTTTATTTTCAATAAAGAACATACAAAATGAAATTCCAAAACTCAAGTTATCATCAAAATAGTTAGGGTTGTTCCTGAAATTCTTTACCCGAGCTATCGATTGACATCAATCCATATTTTAATCACAATCATCATTTGCATTCATTTTAATACTAAAAATTTCAAAATTACAACTATATTCATATGTCTCAATTATTTCACACCATTTGGTCTCATTGTCATATAAAATATAAAAAGTCACAACAAATCACATAACATATCACAAACATAACATATTAAACCTTAATACATAATTCCATACATATTAACAACATGCAAGATTTTTATCAATAAAGCACATACCTAATCAGTTTTGGTTATTCCCTTATTAATTAGTTTTTTCCTTGTCTTTGTCACCCTCTTTAAGTTCTTTCACTTGTTCATTGATTTTTAATACACAATTATACCATATTTCAATTCCAACATCAATTTCCAATACTTTTCATGTCTATATAATATTCTAATGCTTCTAATATATTTTACACCTTAATTGAGCTAAAATGTTCTAAGGTTAAACTTCCATCTTCACATGTCATGACTGCCCAAAAACTATATCCTAGTTCTCAATTTATTTTTTTCAATTCAACACTCAATTCACCCTTAATCTATCACTAATTGTGGTGTTTCTATGTTAATTTCAATTTTCTCCAAATTTTTTTAACTATGGCAGCCCCTCATTCATTCTTTAACATCATATTTTCTTTAGTTTTTAAGCCATAAAATAATTAACTAACATCAATTATCATTAATTCAAAATTTAACTACACTTCTATCAACTAATCACAAACTTACATTTTCTAAGTTCAATATTGCAACATAACCTAAATCTACCAAACCTAATCACATCTATCATTAATATGGAGCTCAAATGGAAGGAAAAATGTTAAATTTAAGAAAAATAAACTCACCTTAAGATCTTTCCAAAGCTGGTCGAATTTCCCCTCACTTTTTTCTCTTTTATTTCTCTTCTTTTTCATTCCTTTCTTGTTTCTTTACTCTACTTTTGACTAAATCTCTTTACTTCTGATTTTTCTTCTCAAAACTATTTTATTTCCTCAATTTTTCAAGCTTGATTTGCAGAAAAATGGTGGCTTTTGGGATGGAGAAGTGGACAACACTAAAGTGGAAGAAAATAAGAAGAAAATGACTTGTGGAAGAATGTAAAATTT
The DNA here is from genome assembly GCA_023653625.1 of Triadica sebifera. Classification (NCBI taxonomy): domain Eukaryota; kingdom Viridiplantae; phylum Streptophyta; class Magnoliopsida; order Malpighiales; family Euphorbiaceae; genus Triadica; species Triadica sebifera. The sequence goes on along the minus strand of CM042897.1, from coordinate 34,490,310 downwards.
CTTCTTCATTTTTTTGACTTTTATACATAAGTTAAGAAGTGGATTCCACTAATCATAATTAATCATAATTTTTATTGGTTGATTAAGTTAATTAATCTTTATTAACATTTAAACTTTGAAAAATTTCATATTTACCACATTTTCCTCCATATTCACACTTTCTCACCAAACAATTTTCATAATACCAATTTTATCCATAGAAAATTTTATTTTTTTTTCTAATTCTAGCACTAATATTTTTAATTTCCAAATAATAATATCATTGATTATTTTTTCTTATTATTAGTCATTTTTTTATGGGTTCAAATTTAGATTTCGATTGAACTTACACGCCTCACTACGATCACACGCAGTCGGAGCCTAAATCACTGAATGTTACAAACTCACTTTCTGATAACTAGGATAATGGCAGGATTACATGAAATTTTCCACATATTTTTGATAATTTAGACCTGGCTTTGACACTTATTCACATAATTTACCACATCACTTACCCCTGATTATTTTGTTTCTCTCATGTGCATTTTATATTTGAAATCCTAAAAATGAAAGAACTCTCACTTTATTGATCTGCAATCCCATGACTCAGTCTCCCATTCTCCCATTCTCTCTCCTCTATCACTACTGGTCAGTTGCCTGCTACCTCCAACTTTCGTCCCTTCTTCTCTTTCAAGTTTATGCATTTTTTCCCTTCAAGCTAAATTGATCCCATTTTTCATTTTCTTAGAAGAAAAACGGGGACTTTTAAAGATAAAAATATTCAAAATTTCTCCTTCATTGACTTGGAATATATACATGTTGTGGAAATCAGGTTAATTTTCACCAAAATAAATAATTGTACTAAAAATTAAGACAAATATTTTAGGTAGTTGATGGAATTGCAAATACAAATGATCTATCTTAAAAACCAATTTTCTTAGACTTTTAGAGTCTTGGTAATATAATTTTTTTCAAATAATTTAAAACACAATATATCACTAAAATAAATGACCTGACAATAGCTATTGAATAGACAATAAAAAAAATACCAATATTTAATGAGGTTCAGCAAATTAAACGTACGTTCTCGGATACTACTAAAATAATATTTCACTATTTCAAAAAAATATTACAAGAGAGATAAAATACAATCAATTTTAGAAGTAAGAGATTGATGTTTGAAATGAATTGTTAAGAGGAGATGACTTTTTTTTATAAGCTAATAATTTTGTTCATCCCTCTCCCACTTCCGATGTGAGATTTGAAGATTGTCAAAATTCAACAAATCTCCACTTTGATGATCTCACAATCCAAAACAAATATTCTCTAAACTCTTATTTTACAAATTTAGTAATGTCTCACAATGTGCTTCAAAACTCCTAATTTCAAATTATAAGAACATTTATCAAATTCAAATAATGTTGAAACTTGACACTTGTCACAACTTTTATTGTCATATTTACGGAATTTTCAGTAGTCAGAATCTTCTGAAGTAGTATCTCATAATTTTCAAGAATTTTCCGTACAAAATGATAGCGAACATCGATGTGTTTCATCCTTATATGATAAACTTAATTATTTGTTAAACAAATAGCATTTTGACTGTCACAATACACTTTGACATACTTCTGACCAATTTTCAAGTCATTCAGCAACTCTTGAAGTCAAATTGCCTCTTTAACAGTTTCTAAAACTGTTATGTACTCTGCATCTGTTGTAGACAAAACAACTGTTCACTGTAAGGTGAATTTTCAACTAACTGATGCCTTTGCAAGTGTGAATATATAACCGGTAGTAGATCGGCATTTGTCTAAATCACCTGCATAGTCGGAATCACAATATTCAACTATATACTAACCAATTTTCTCATTCTGCTCAGACATTATACTAATATTTGCAGTATTTTGAATATATTGCATGATTCATTTCACAAATTGCCAATGTCCATTGCCAGGATCATACATGTACCTGCTCACAATTCCAACTGTTTATGAAATGTTAGGCTTAGTACACACAATTGTATACATCAAACTACCAACAATATTTGCATATGAAATCTTTGACATATATTCTCATTTTTCATCATTTTTCGGATATAAAGATGCACTGAGCTTAAAATGAGGAGCAAGTGGAGTACTAACTGATTTTGTCTTCTTATTGATCCCAAAACGCTTTAGTACATTTTTTCAGATATTGTTTCTGAGTCAAATAAAGTCTTCCAAATTTTTTGTCTCTGCATATCTCCATATCGATAATTTTCTTAGCTCCTCCTACATCATTCATTTTAAATTCATTATTTAGTTGAATTTTTAACTTCTAAATCTCTCTTTCATCGTTCGAAGCTATTAGCATATCATCAATATAAAGGAGAAAATAGATAAATGAATCATCGCATAACTTGCGCAAATATACACAATGATCATATTTGCTTATTGTGTATTTATGTCTCATTATAAACTTGTTAAATCGTTTGTACCATTGTCTTGAAGATTGCTTCAATCCATACAACGATTTGCTCAATTTGCACACAAAATTTTCTTTTTCAGCAACTTTAAATCATTATGGCTGAGTCATATAAATTTTTCCTTCTAAGTCTCCATGTAAAAATGCAGTTTTTACATCCAGCTGAACTAATTCCAGATCCAATTATGCTACCAAGACCAACAATATTCTAATGGAAGAATATTTTACAACTGGAAAAAACACTTCATTATAATCAATTTCCTAATTTTGAGTAGTCTTTAGCTACAAATCTTAGCTTGTAGCGGATATCATTTTTATCAGAAAAATCATTCTTTTTTTGCATAAACCCATTTACAGCCAATCATTTTTTTTTGGCAGACTTGCTAGCATCCATGTTTGATTCTTTTTAGGGGGCTGCATTTTTTTTCCATAACCTTTCTCCACTTTTCTTCTTATGAACTTTGAATAGTTTCATAATAAATGGAAAGAATCTCATCATCTATTGAACATGTATAATTAGTCATATCTTCAAGTCGAGCAGATTTTTTAATATTTATTTTCAGTTTTCGTAGTGCAATTGACTCAAGTTGGGATAAGGTTCTTGTGCTGAAACATATGTTTCCTCATCTAATCCATTTTTTACCATTATCTCATTTTTTGTCGTAGGAATAGTTTTATCAGACTTTGCAATTGCTGAATCAATAATTCTTTTTCTATCAAACTCCATCTGTTTGAGAGTTTCCTCCACCTGCTATGGAAAACCATCTATCTGCTTTTCCATTACCTTTTTTTAACACGGCAGACTCATCAAATGTAACATCTTTACTAAAAATTATTTGTTTTGTCTTTGGGTACTATAAACGATATCATTTGATACTAGAGGATATCCCCATAAAAATAACTTTTTTGCCCTTAGATCTAACTTCGATTTCTTAACATGATAGTATGCAGTAGAACCAAACACACATAAGAAATTATAATAATCTGTAGTAGGTTTTCCATACCACACCTCAAAAAATTTAAAATTTGAGTGCATGTCCATAGCATTTTCTTAATCATTTTTCAAGATTTTACATTTTAACCTATGTTTGGTAAAAATATATTTCACAGAACTGGTGGATTCATTTGTAAATTTCTTCTAAAATTCTACATAGAAGTTAATATACTTGTTCTTTTCTTGTATCTACATCTTTAAAAAGGAGAAATAAATGTATAAATGTAAGAGAAGTACAAACATATTAATTTTTATTTAGAAGAGATTTGGAAACAAATACCACCAATTTTGTGGAATCCATTCATACCAAATATAGCCTAAACATCTAATTTGATGGCGGTGTAATTGTATAGCTGACTGGCTGAATGTGTAGATGAAGGAATCATTCCCTTGACATGGTTTTCTGGGGCAAATCATAAAGACGAAGTAGACGATGAGATGGCACGCATAGCGAGCTCATTCAATTGAATTTGGCAAATGCAGCCATGTAAGAGTGAATAATTGTTCTTGTTTTGGTATTAGATAGATGACCAGGCTGAAGAAGCAACTGCTTCTCTATTTCACTATTTATTTCTTGTCTTTTCGAAAATAAAGGAAATCTAGAGAAGGATTTAAACTTTTAAGGCAAAATGCATATATATTTTGATCCATTAACTATGGTTTTTTTTTTTCCTATTTAGTATTTAAATTTCTCTTATATTCTGTTGGGTTAGGTAACTGAACAATTATTTGACGGAAGTTGGGTCCTTAACCAATTATTCCATCATGATCTATGTAAAATACAAAATCAAATTAACTACCAGCTAAATGAAAATAAAAAACCCTTCAAATATTAAGATCAACAACTAATTAAAATTAATATCAATAATTGACAGTAGTTTATTTGTAAATTTTACTGAAAAATAATGAAATAGTAACTCAAATATGAATTTGGTTCGGCCCGATTCGATAGCAGAAGAAAACCAATTAAACCGTGAATGGTTTATAGATTACAGAGGACAGCGGTAATTCGCCTCTTCGCCGAAAGGCTATTTTAGTATTTTCCGATCATTGAATATTGCAGTAGGCCTGCAATTATTGTATCATCGCCCCTACGCTCTTTTATTCGTCAACCCGTAAATGTGTCTGTATATATACAGGTATATGGAGGTAGAATAGGGATGAGTTTTGGATTTTGGAGGGAGAGGGTGAAAAGAAAATCAATCGCAGTGTTGAACTTGGTAAGTTTTCTTACTGTCGTTTTGCTTTCGCACTCTGTTTGGTTGCTGAGAAAATGAAGGAAACAAAGACTGACAAAAGAAAACACTGTTAACGACAATTCGTTGATGAATTTTTTCTTGTTTTCGTTCTGAAGATATTTTCTCAGCAGCCAAGCAGCATGATAATGCCTTTAGCGCAGTGTTGATGCGTTGGAACTGTACTCTCTCTCAACTTCCCTTTCGTTTTCTTGGTGCCATTTTCGCGCCGTTTCCCAATTTTAGTATTTTTGTTATTAGATGATTGATTCTTCATAACATTTGCGCAACGGTTGGTTTCGGTCATTTAATATCAAGGAGGGAAAAATAAATATATTGTTTTATGCGTTTTCTAGTCGCCTATAAAAGAAGAGCTAAAGAACAGAAAATGGGGAAATGGAAGCCAAATGTTATGTTATATGTAATTTTTACGCAATGAAAAGAAAAAGCTCAATTGATTTTTGTCATTTCTCAATTCGAGTTTTTAACAGTAGATTTTTTTTATTTATTCTATTTTGTTTTCTCTAATTCCGTGGTTCAAGGGAGGGGAAGTCATAGAAGAAGAATGGAATGGGAAAAAATTGTTGACGATATTATGTTGCACTTGCTTTATTTTTCTGTATTGTTATGCCTTTCTCCCATATGACATTTAACTCTTTAACTGACTGTTCTTCAAGTGATTACTTAAGTTATTTCTAGATTTATCTCTTGTTGGAGAATGATCTAGTGGTGGCCAAGTTGTTTGGTCATAGTAATGAGTATTGGATTTGATTGTAGCTATGAATTTGATCATAGCTAAGTCATAAATTCCTATTTATGAGTTGCTCTCTTTACTACAATTTCTGTTCTGATGTTGGGGATCATTTTACACCAGTTTATGTTATTGAATAGGATTGCTGGTGTTAATTTTTGGCATGGGCTTGGAGGAGAGAATTTTGGAGCTGCATAGCAAGGAAGACAAAACTCATCGAACATTAACCATATGTGTGCATGTGTTTTCTGACTTAACCTATGTTTCTCCTCTTGTATTCTTATACCTACTGAAAGAATGCTACATTCACGGTAAGACTTTTTCTCTTCGATGATTCTTTTCTATTGGGAAAATTTCCCTTGACAAGCAGTGATTTACTGTTCATGTGGATAGTTTGAGGTGGAATCATATGAGATGTAACTCGCTATCTGTGTATACATGTGCCTATATTAATTTATTCTTTCTTTCCTTATTGTGTGTGCACATGCATGATTGTGATTGTATGAGTGGCATTGTTTTAAATAACAACCACTACAAATCAGTTTTTGCCATACTATTATGATACAGCTTACTTGTGGGCAAATTTGGCAATCATTTGTACAACAGTTCGATATATATAACCTATTACAGGATAGAACACTCTCTTTTTATGACTTTTGCATTTCATGCACCCCTTTTCACAAGTTAGTTGACCTGCTTGCTGCTGTTACATTTGACTGCAACACTTCTTTACCATGACACTGCAATTCAACTGCTATTTGAAGTTAATGTCCTGATCTATAAATGTGAGTGTGGTTGTGGGATCGTCTCCTTTTTTTATCTTCACACTTAAATGATTCCAATGGAATTTTTGTGATTTTCTCTGTGTACCTAGTGCTAGAATATCTGAGGTGTATAGAGAAATTTTGATATCTCAGTGAACAGAAATCCCCATCTGGCTGTAATCTTAGAAGGGCTTAATTATTGTAATTGAATCTGAGTTCCTTGTCAAAGCCAAATTAACCTTCAAAATATATTCTAAAGCACTTTTAAATCCAATCCAACTGAATTTAAATTTTTTATGGCTTTCTTTTCTTGTCAATGGCTATTATGTCCATTTGTGAATGAGACACAGTGGTTTTACTCAATATCTAAATTATCTCTGTTATTCTCTCTCAAGGACTTCTTTTACAGCTTTGCCTTCTCCGTTCATTTTTTGTATTTTTGCTGTGATGTTGATTATTCTTGTGCATAATTCTCCATAATCACATTGATAGGCTCATGTAAGGCAACAAAAAAGTTCAGAATTCTTCAGCAACAAGTTCATCAGGTGCTATGTAATTCTCCCCAACCAGGACCTGCCACTTTCATTGTTCAATGCCTATATGTCCTGCCTATTTTTGGATTGTATTCTGAAGGATTCAGTCACTTGATTGTATCTGCTTTTCGTCGCTTTCTAAAACTAGCATCCACTTCAGAAGACAACTTGCAAGCGAAAGGTCTCGCAGCCCAGTTATTTGTTGATATTGTAGAAGGCTTAGTCAATCATGATGACACTATAGTTGTGAAGATACTTGAGGTTTTTGATGTTCCGTTGACAAACATTGAAGAAGCATTATGTCAATTAAAGGCCCAAAATGACAATAGATTTGACACAGCAAAAGCATTAGTTGAACAATATATTTTTAGGTTGGTAGAATCTCAATCATATATGACAGCAGTCAGTCTGTTAGAGCACTTCTCTATCCGCCAATTGGGGCAGTCTTTCCTACTTAAAATGATCCAGAACAAACAATCCAAAGCAGCTGAGAAATGGGCAACATTTGTGGGCAAGCCAATGTTATGTGTACTTGTTCAGGCGTATGTCAAAAGGAACATGCTAAAACATGCCTATAAGACTATAAAGAAAAACAATCTGAAAGAAGAATTTCCTGATGTATACCATAAATGCAAAGAAAGGTATGTAGTATTTTCTATAATACAATCATTGCTATATACTTTTAGATTCTGTTTCATATATAGTAGCCTTTGATTTATCTCCTTTAATACAAGTAAGCATAACAAGGACATTGCACTGACTTCCAGCTCGTTAAAGATGTTAGCAGAAAAGGCTTTATGGGACATTGCAGAGGCAAAGACAGATGGTGATAGGCAACTTGTTGAGTATTTGGTCAGTAGTTTTTAATGTGTAATTGTCGTGCACTTTCTACTGAGCTGAAACTGGTAGCTTTATTATATGAATGGCTCTGCTACATTAACCAATGTTTCTATCTTTTTTTTATGCAAAATTGTATTTTGTGCCATTTCTGTCTGTTGATCAGATTTCTCATTTAAATAATACTTGTCTGCACTTTCTTGATAATTTAATAATGTGTGATTCCTGATCTTTGGCGTGTTTTTGAGATGGTTGCAAGTATATAATGTGCTCTTAACTTATCCAATCCATTGTTTGATTTCTGCTTAAATAGCTTAGGAAATTCAAACCACAAGATAAAAGAATGGATTCATGCAGAAGATGTTTTCCTGAAAAAAGAAAAATTAGAGTAAAAGGTAGTTTTTTTCTCATCACTTATTTATGAGACATATTTTCTCAGGATTTTTATGTCTAGAAATCTGGAGCATAGCTTTTGCGCACCTTCAATTTCCTTTGATGTCTCAACATTCTCCAACTATTTTGAATGAATTTGCACCAACACATGTAAAAAATCCTGTGATGCCTTTATGTGCTCTCTCTATATATCTCCATCTCTATCTCTACTTTGGCAATTATGCATAATAGTAGAATGGCTGTTGGCTGATTGGATAATTAACTTCCTCATCAGTACTTATGGTGTTGGTTGACTTAGTAATATTATAGCTTATAGGTGAAGATATATCTAAAAATTCAAAGAGCATTATCCTGATGGATCAGCAATGGGTTTGAAATAATCAGTGGGCTGGGATGGTTCAAGATCTGGTTTCTTGAGCGCACATGGTTTCTGGCATGATTGTGAGGGGAAGCATCATAAAACCCTTAAAGAGACATGCTTAGTTTGAGGACTACTTTATCCCAGCTCAGTAGCATTGCCCTATAGTTTTAACCTTAGTGCTGTTAGAGCATTTTCTTTCTTACATTTCATACTATTTGTATTAATTTCATAAATTTTTTAGGTTTATTTGGCAATGGAGGCTGGTTATTCAGAGAAGGTTAATGAACTTTGTGATCGCTACTCACTTGAAGGTTTTCTGAAAGGCAAAGGTATGCTTTCTGTATGTGCATATGATGGTATATTCTTCCTTGCACAACATGTTGTAGCTTGACAGGCATGCTATTTTTTGTTTATCATGCTGGTGATGGGGTCACCAACTTATAAATGTGGGCCTAATTCTATTTTGTTTATGCCAGATTTGTAACATTTTGTTTAGATGTCAACACAACCTTTGTCCTAGTGGCAAAGGGCTCTTTGCACCTTGTGGGAGGTCGTGAGTTCAATCCTCCCCAGCGTCATCTACCCAATATATTCCCCCCTGTGCGCATATAAGGAATCAATTTTATTCAACCTTGGTGGACATACATTAAATTGTTTATTCATAGAGTTTTGGACTTTGGATGAAGTGTAAACTACCTTTGGTTTGTTTCCTTGCACATAAACATTCATGCAGCAAGCACATGTATTTTTAGATATTTATGGTCATGTTTAGCATTGTGTTTAAAAAAAATTGTTTTTCAGAATATTTTTTTTTTAATTTCTTTGAGTTTTGAAAATTACTTTTGTAAAGAAGTAGATAAATAAATTTTTTGTTAGAAACAGGTTTGGGAAAAACAGTTTATAGAAAATAAAAAAATCAATCAATTAAATCAAAAAAATTATAAACTTAATTTTTTGACACCCAACAACAATTTCAAACACCTCCTATATTATGGTGGAAAAGCTGGGTTAAGCCAGAGCATGAAATGCCCTTCGGACTGACAAGGGCTTAGTAATGATCATGTCTTGCTGATATGACTATGGGTTGCCTGATGGCTGAAGTTTGGCCCACAAGAATGCCATCAAACATTTCATGCTAGAAACTTCTACAGTTAGTAATCATTCTATTATGGGTGCATTTATTTATTACTTTTGGTGAAAGGATAGTTACAGGAATAAGATCGCATAAACATGATAATGCTGTTCATCTAGTCTTGGGGAGGACACTTATAGTGCTTCTTTTTGGTGTTCAGAACTTGAGGCAACTCTTGCACACGACAGAAATCTGCAACTTAATGAGTTAGGTGTTGAAGATATTGTTTGGGTTGATGAAGTTGGTGTGCTATGTGATGCAACATGCCACATTGAGGGATGTAAAGTTGTGGGCATGGATTGTGAATGGAAGCCTAATTATGAGAAAGGTAGCAAACCAAACAAGGTAATGATCTATTGTGGCTGTTATGTACACTTGCATTTTTACATCTTTTTCTTTTCTTTATATAATGAAAATAAGTGTCTTACGTTTCAGGTTTCTATCATGCAAATTGCTTCTGATAAGATGGTTTTTATATTTGACTTGATAAAGTTATTTGAAGATGTATCCAGTATTTTGGACAACTGCCTAACTCGTATTTTGCAGTCTCCTAGAATTCTTAAACTTGGTAAGCACATGTAAACTGGGGGATGAACCATCTTTCATCATCTTGCAAGTTTAAGCCCTTGAAATCGATTGTGGAGACCTGGAACTGAAAGTCTCCGTTTACTTTGTTCTTTTTTAGGCATTATGAAACTCTAAGATTTTAGTTACTCGTATGCTTAATTTATTTCGCACAATGAGGTGGTAGCATTCTGGTTCCATCAGCTAATGGGACACCACCCATGGCAGACAAAATTTAGATCTGGGAGTGAGATGGTGGTTGTGGTGGTTTTTTTATTATTTATTTATATTTTGTTTTGTGGGTGTGGGTGGGTAGTTGGGGTTTAAAGTTAGAAAATAAATCATATAAAATTTTAAAAAATTTAGGGTAGTCGCGGGGGGGACTAATAAATACTTAGGGTTGAAAATGTGCATATGAATAGAAAATTAGAAAGTTTGGCTTAATTATAATTTTTTAACTCTTGAGGTGAGAAAATAGAAAATATTCATAATTAGAGCAAAAAAATTACATATTCTATCCGTTTGTTTCCGGAAAATATTTTTCCTTATTTTTCAATGTTTGTTTTATCTCCGGAAAATATTTTTCAAGACTTATCAAATATAAAAGAAATAAATTATCACTTCATTTTTTTTAATTTTTCTAGTGTTGCAGCCAAATATAGGAAAAGATTATATTTTCCGAAGACAAATTATTTTCCGGAAACAATCGGAGTCTAAAAAAAAATTTAAAAAGTTGGTTGCCATCCCTCCCTTTGCGTGTCTGTTTGCCCTACTCAAGTGGTCTGCATTAAATTTGCGTTGGACTTTTAGAATTCATAAACAACACTCTCTCAAATTTAGTTGATGATAAGTATATTATCAATCCGGCAAATTGTAGAAAATAATAACGCTATTTACACAAGGTGCTGACATCATTGGTGGATCTGTAGGTTATAATTTTCAATGTGATATAAAGCAGTTAGCTTATTCATATGGAGAACTGAAGTGCTTCAAGCACTATGAAATGTTACTGGACATTCAGAATGTATTCAGAGAACCCCGAGGTGGGCTTGCGTAGGTATGCAAAATATTGAACTATCACCAGCAGTTCCTATGACTTGTATCACATCTTAGACATTGTTGTTTGAATTCTACCAAATCAGAAATTTTTAGGAGCAGGGTTGAACAAAACAAGACGGAATAGCAATTGGGAACAACGGCCTTTGAGTCGGAACCAGGTATTTGCATTTTGTTTGTTTACATCAACATTTGCAAATCCATATCTTAATTATATCTACCAAAGCTTTGGGGAAGTGCATTATGGTTTATGGAAGTCTTCGCTGTTGTTGATTGAAGCTAAGTTTCTATTAGGTTTCGTACATAACACATTCCCGTTAAGTCTAAAGTAAGCTTTATGCGTTTGCAATCTGGTAATAACTAATAAGAACTCTCCTATTATTAAATCTTGAGATCTTCATATTCATTTGGAACGAGCTTTAAACTAAAGCAAATGTACATTATGCAGCTGGAGTATGCCGCCCTCGATGCTGCCGTGCTTATTCATATATTCCACCGCATCTGCAACCATCCTCAGTCTGCAGGTGTCTCAGGGGGACATGACAAAATCGAGTGGAAATCCTACATTGTAAGTATAGTTTGTTTGCCTCTTTGCTGGTGCCTTGTTGGGCTCTTTTCTTGCTATTTGTCTTTCATATTGTTCATTCAGCATATTGTTTTGTGAGTTCTTTTCTTTTTGGATTTATGTACAGGTTTCTCACATGGATAACCCCAAAAAACCAAAAAAGGGACCTAAAAGTAAAAAGGCATCAGATGGTATCAGCAATCAGCGTTGACGTTTGAGTTACTGACCCGGCGTATTTTTCTTGCTCCATTTCATTGGACGAGTCTATATGTACATAGCCACATTTGGACAGATGTTAGCTTTTACGAATTTTAGAGAAAACATTAAATTAGTTATTAAAATATGGGAACTAAATTTATTAATGACCTCTTAATAATAATAATAATAATAATATTGAGAAAAAAAGGGTTATCTTGGTCTTTTAAAGTGAGTTTATTTAACACAAAATGAATAATATGGTTTCTAAATTTACCATGTTTAGCTTTTATATTTTTATTAGTCCTATTTAGTCCTTAAAATGATTTTTGCATATATGAACAATAAAATTGACAAAAATGAGAGCGAAAAAAGATTCATATTTCTCTTTTCTGTACTGTGTGTATAAATAATTGTTTGGGGATCAATAGAACAAAATAATCGTTCAAATACTGTAGAATAAAATAAAATAATATCAAAAGAATAAACGCCGCCGTAAGAATAAACCCGTATCGAAGTTGCAGAGGGAGAAGGAAACATAATAAGAAGGTATGGTCAAGATGGTCAGCGAGATCATCGACACCGATACCACAAAAAGGCCCAAAAAACACCATCTGGGGCCGTCAATTTCATGTTATGAGTATCATAGGCAGCTTGGTTTGATCAGCGTTGATAGGCCTTCCATTTCTTATTATTCACGATCAAACACAATATATAGTGCAAGTCTCCTGACGCCAAAAGGAAGAAGAGAGTTGCAAAATGTAAATTCTTTGAAGTTGAAAGCAAGTTTAAATCTTCTATTAAACAGGGGTTTCGTTGGATTAAAAAGACCTGCTCTAGGATTGTGCATGCCCTTCTTTATTCTGTTTGATATAATGTGACCCTTTTTGTTTGCTTCCTCACCATTAATTAACGCGTAACTATTTGAGGTTTATGGATATTGCTTCTCCTCTGTACTTTTTTTCTGCTTTATTTCCTCTAAGGTTATTTGGTTTTTAGATTTTTTATGTGATCTTGTTGAATATAAAAAAAAAAAAAACCCACCAAAAACTTGGTAAGCCACAGGTTTAATCAGATTTGGCTTCTGATTTTTTCGCAATAATTTAACGGCCCCAAAATCAAATTTTGGATTAAATTAGCAAATGCAATTTTTAATTCAACGGCTATGTTATTAAATTTCTGTCTTAAAAAATATCATTTTTTTACTTTTTTTCCCTCTTTGTTTTTGCATTACACTTTGTGTATTGACCATCTAAAAAAAAGTCCTGGCCCAATTGATAATTTATAAATTTTCTGTGAATATCTTTAATTTTAAAATGCGAATCATATACTTGCTAAGCACCTGAAGGAGCACAACCCTGGCTGATGGATTCCATTGATTTATGAACCTGTACCATGTTAAACTAGATTACTTTTTCAATTAATGACCAACAGAACAGTTATTCGAACAAAAAAAAAGTATTCATGCGTCTCTATATATATTTACCAATCACTTCTCGGGCTCTCACTTTTTTTATTAACATACCACCGAATTATATACTAAAGAAGTTGACGAACATGGAGAAAAAGAGCAGCTGTTGTTCATCCGGAAAGAGCTATGCAGGTACATATCCAGCAACATCAAAGAAGAAAGCAGTTATTACCCCAAAGGAGGAGGAAGAAGTGGCTGAAACAATCAAGAAAAAAGAAACCCCGGCTTTTGCTGCAAATGTGAAGACTGAGGGTAATGCGTTTGCTGCAACTGTGAAAAAGATGCAATTGATATTAAGAAAGAAGTAACACCAGTTACTTATGATGATGATGATTTTTGTTGACAAATGCACATGTTGTGGTTATCGGTTAAAACACAGTTTTATAAAGGTGATTAGGGTTTTCAAAGTATGGTGGTTCTGAGGGTTTATGTGCTTTCTTTCTCTCAGTAATGATAATCATAATAACAATTGACAAATAAACATTGTTACCATCTTATTAATATATTCAACTATGTTTTTTTTTCATTGGTAAACAATAGAATTGACATTCATTTATCCACAGTGACTTGGATGTGACAATCTATCAATGTTAGGACTGTTATATGGCATTCTCACTGCAAGAATACAATGGAATCTCTTCTCAATTCTTCAAAAGTGAACTAAACTTTCTCAAGAGTAAGACAGAAAATAATATGAATATTATCTCTCTTGCAATTTTCGAAATAAGAACGTACCTATCCTTTAATTCGTAGTTCTAGTTAATTAATTCAATGAATATTACTCCTCAATCCTCGTCAACTTTAAGTCCTAACATGGAAGCGGGCTTTTTACTTCAATAGGTGAAAAAAAAAACCAATATATGCTAAACTAAAAAGTATTTTCTTATCTATATTATTTTTTACCAAATAGAAATGTATTGAAATTAGATCATATATAATCGTTAGTATAAGTAGCTATTATACTGTTTATGGAGATTTTAGATCAATATTTGAACAGGGGTGCAAAAATTATTGGGGATTGTTTTTTCTAAGATAAAAAAAACTAATAACATGGTATGGTCGCCACTCTAAGTGACGATCATACTGTTTACCATTTAATGTCAATTAAACTGACAATTATTTGAGTTTGAACGCTACTCCAAGTCTATACGACAAAAAATAGTATAGATAGAAAAATATTTTTTTCATTAGCATAATGGTAAATTTATATTTTAAATTTATATTTTTTTCACCTATTTAAGGAAAAAGCCGCATGAAAGCTCTGAAACAGGTGTTCTATATTGCTTTTGTCTCTCTCTACATATATGGAGCAAGTTAATAGTATATATATATTGTAATATAAAAAATGTGTACTCTTACTGTATAAACATAAATTTTTTGTTATAAAATTGAAAACTACTTGCTCACTCAGTCTTATGAATAAATCCTGGTAAATCTGAATTAAGATTGGATTTTTTTTATATTGTCATTTTCATAGTTTTCAAACGAAAAGTTTTCTTTTAGTTTGTTGGAAAAAAAAATCAAGGGTTTGATTGAAAAAAGGATATAAAGGGCGTCGTTGATTGATTTTTTCTGTTTTCCATTTCAATTATCCAGTTTAATAGTACATCATTTTTTTTTATCTGAGTTGTTTATATTTCGTCATATGTAACATATCGAAGGAATTGTCTTAATTTAGGGGCAGAGATATTTCTTCATACTTCATTTTTTCTCTTTTGTTGGTGTTTTTGAACAAACATAGGTTTGCTGTTGCAATTAAAATTGAAAAAAGGACACAAATGCACCCACCATTCATTTTCCCTTGGATTTTTTTTAAAATTAAATTCTCAAATCTTTAATAAATTTCATGTCATATACATAAATTAATAATCGTTTTGATTATATGATAGTCTATCATTAGTTAAACCCATGAAAAAAAAGTCATATACCAACTTTCTTATTTTAGTGTATTGGTTATAGTTTTAATGGTATAAATAAAATATTCTGTTATTAATTTTGGATTATCGTGAACTAAGAACAATATTTATAGACTTAATAAAATACAATTTAAAAGTTTATGAACTCAATAGAAAAAATATAATAGTGGAGGGATCCATAGATTCTTTTGACCTTGATCCTTTATAAAACAAAAATTTCGCCAGAGCATTACAGAAAATAACATGAAAGTTAGCACTAGTTCAATTCTTGGTCATAATTAATTTTGATGATCTTTAATCCTCGTAAAGAAAATACATCCAAACCAATGCATTGAACCCCAACAAATTCTGAGGAAGAATTTGGGTCGTGACTAATGGGTTTCTGTGATTCATGAATCTGTCCACCTTATCGATATAAAGTTGAGAACTTTAAATGAAGTAGTTCACAGGAAGTCGCCATCTGCCTCTCTCTCTCTATATATTTCTATGTTTGCCAATCACTACATATAGCACAGCACAGAATCATAATCATTGAAGATGGAGTGGGAGAGCAGCTGTTGTTCAAGAAGCCATGCAACTCCGAAGAAGGAAGCTTTGATCGCCCCAAAGAAGGAGCAAGCAGCTGAAACTTATAGTGTCAAGAAAGAAACACCACCTCTTGCTGCCACTGTGAAGCCTGAGATTAAGGAAACAGTTACTATTAAGCAAGAAGAAGTACCCGTTAAGGTTAAAGTTAGCGGCGGTGGCGCTGGCGGTGTATCTGGTTGACCCAATGATGGTATGTTAATGTATGGTGGTTAAATAAGTATGTTATAATTGGTTTTTATATTCAAAGTCCCCTTATCTCAAATTATTGTGTTTGTTTATTTTAAGTTGGAGAAGATTGATTACTAAATTGATAAAAAATCTTGAGTGTTTGATTCTCTCTACATCCAAAAATGGTAAATGTGGACTACACTAATGATTTGTGGAATAATATTAATTTGGATACAGATGAAGGAAACCATAAATTTATTGCAAAAATGCTACTACTAGTAGTAGTAGAAAAACGACATGCCGTCCACCCTGCCAAAGCAAGTAAGCAACAAGACCCTGACTAAAACGACGCCGTGACATAAATTAGCGGATATATATATATATATATATATATATACGAAAAGCAAAATAGCGCGGGAGATTTCGCCTCAACTATTTCTTCATTTCCATCTTTTGTGCACTTAATTTCCACTGAATCGAGGCAGCAGGAAGAACTGAAATGGGGGGTAACGATCTCGAATTGGAGAAAGCTCGATTTTTAAGCCTGGCCCTTGAATGCGGATTCGATGAAGAATCGGCGGAGAAATGCTTAGATCGTTTGATTTCACTTTACGGTACTGTTCTCCATATCTGCCAATGCTGAATCCCTAATTATTTTACTCCCAAGCTTTTGATTAGTACAACTAAAAACGTTTATCTGTTTATTAAATTTTCTTAATTTTCTCGTTTCTGGAAGGCGAGGATGGCCAAGATTTTGTCACTGTTGAGTGCTGCGGTGACGACTTTCTTGCTGCACTAGCTGAATCTATGCAAGAGATTGAGGATTGGGACGATGATTTGCAAGCCGTAGAATCTGAAGCTTGTGGAACTTTGAGCAATATGTTTGAGAAAGATGCTAATAATAATGAAAATGCAAGAGGGTACATCAACGTTATCGATGATTCTCCCCCACCCAAAAAGCAACAGACTTGGCTGGAAGTGGATTCCACTACCGATGATGAAGATCCGGACTTTAGTATCACCACGGTAAGTTATTATTTTTTCTACTATCCCAAGTAAACGTTTTTCTAGATCTATGGTATTAATTTTCTGTTAAACAGATGGGATTTTGATGTTATTTCTTCTCTGTAGCTTTTTAGAATTGAAAATTTCTGTGCATTTAGCTATTTTGTTGTGTGGTTTATGGCAGTTTGCTTCAGTATTCATGGTTGTCTTGTGATGAAAAAATCAAATAACATTTAAAATTAATGTGCATTCCTAATTTTATTAGCAAATATGATGTCATACAATATGCCAGTCATAAAGTTACTCTTGTATGTACTCATAGTGTTCTGATGTTGACTTTTATTGAAGGAGTATAAGAGTAGTGTCACTCATGGTTCGGCTTCATCAGTTTGCAATAAGAAGAAACATTCTGAGATACAAAAGGATGAAAATCGGATTCTCAGCTATGAAGAATTGCAGGCTTTGGATGACTTTGAATTGGCGAATGTTGTAATATTTGGGAACATGAATTTTCGCCCGTTGCAGCTTCAGGCTTGTAAAGCATCTCTTGCAAAGCAAGATAGTTTTGTTCTCATGCCAACTGGAGGGGGTAAAAGCTTATGTTACCAGGTGGTTCATCTTTTTTATTTTCATGCTGTTGAGCATATCCCTTTTTCTTGTAGTTTCCTGAGATAAAATGGCCTCATTTTTTAGCTCTTTGTTCACCTTATAATTTATCATTCATAATTCATGCTAATAATGTCTTCAGATACCACTTTTATGTAGTTGGATTGTGGTTCAAAGTTTATGTTACCAGGTGGTTCGTCTTTTTTATTTTCATGCTGTGAAGCATATCCCTTTTTCCTGTTGTTACCTGAGATAAAATGGCCCCATTTTTTAGCTCTTTGTTCACCTTATAATTTATCATTCATAATTCATGCCAATAATGTCTTCAGATACCACTTTTATGTGGATGAATTGTGGTTCAATGCACTCATTATAAATCAGGAAAAAACAAACCTATTACAATGCAAGGTATTCAATTATAAGGATCTATCAATTGTAAGACTTAAAGACATCCTAATGCTAACTCTATAAAATGGTTTGCTTTTCTTTCACTTGATAAGGTTTAACTAGCACAGGCAAGATACAGTCATAGAAATGACATGATGTTAGTTAATAAGCAAATCAGTTGAACAGATTGACTAAAATATCCTACTATTATCAGTGTTACATGGGGCTGAGCTATGTTGTTTATCCAGTTATGAATTCTCATTATTGTAACACCTAATGACAAGTGATGTCATGGTGCTGACAAGTAATCTGTTCAATCTTTCATCAAGTTGTTTGTCATTGGCATTAATGCCTTGGAAAGTTTTTTTTTTCTTTTTAATGATATATAAAAGTCAGATGTATTATTTATGACATCTGCTGGTGCTAGTTGTTCAAACTGATAAAGCTGTCATCTTATGGTTAAAAAACTAACATATTTTGTTGTGAATCTTGCACAGCTTCCAGCAACTCTAAAACCCGGTGTTACAGTGGTTGTGTCTCCCTTACTTTCCCTTATTCAGGATCAGATTCTTACACTGAACCTCAAATTTGGAATTCCAGCAACTTTTTTGAATTCCCAACAAACTGCTTCCCAAGCTGCAGTTGTCCTTCAAGAATTAAGGCAAGTACCTTCCCTGGGCTGGGATCTGTGAAGTTTTGTTGTTTTGAAAATTTTGTTTCAGAAAAGTTGCTAATGTTGTGCTAATTATTTGTCCATTCATGGACTAATTGTTTCTTTACCAATTGATTTTTACATTAATATGTGCTTTTTCATTCTACTAGGAATGACAAACCTTCTTGTAAGCTTCTATATGTGACTCCTGAAAGGATTGCTGGAAACTTCACATTTTCTGAAATACTAAAATGTCTGCATCAAAAGGTAGCTTTATTTTGGGTTTGATTGAATTATATTTCAAGCATATCATTTTAGCTAGGAATTGCTTATCTGATTAACATTACCACATAAATCACAGGGACAACTAGCAGGTTTTGTTGTTGATGAAGCTCATTGTGTGAGGTATGACAAACTTGCATTCTCTTTTGGATATCATATTGTGGTTGACAATAAACACTTCCATTCTGCTGTCTTTTCATTAGGCTACATTAATCCAACTTCATTCCTGCAGTTAATTTTGAGTCAAAACAAAATTATGAACAGTGATGTTTGTGCAGGGGGATATATACTGAGCCAGGACCCTTAAACTATATTTCTAAGTTATGAATTTAGTTTCAGAATTGATATTTTCATTTTCTTTTCAAAACAAATTAGTCTTTAAGAAATTTGATATCTAAATGAAACATCTGCTGCATATCAATTTCTAATAATTTCATTGATGCCTTTCAGCCAGTGGGGACATGATTTTCGTCCAGATTATAGGGGATTGGGGTGTCTTAAACAGAATTTTCCAGATGTTCCACTAGTGGCTTTGACTGCCACAGCAACCAAGTCAGTTCGTGAGGTAATTATTTTGCAATGTTTTGCACTTCTCTTTTAGTGCCTTCTTGTAAGAAAAATCTTCTCCTTACTATAACAAATTATTTGCAGGACATCTTAAAAGTTTTAAGAATTCCAAATGCTCTTGTACTTGAGACAAGCTTTGATAGACCCAATTTAAAGTATGAAGTGATTGGGAAGACCAAGGAATCATTGAAGCAGCTTGGACAGCTTCTAAATGATCGTTTCAAGAATCAATGTGGAATAGTATACTGCCTCTCAAAAAATGAATGTGTTGAAGTTTCAAGTTTTTTGAATGACAAATGTAAAATTAAGACAGTATATTACCATGCTGGTCTGGCAGCTCGCCAAAGAGTTGAAGCTCAGAGGAAATGGCATGTGGGTGAAGTCCACATTGTATGTGCTACTATCGCTTTCGGGATGGGAATAGATAAACCAAATGTTGTGAGTTCAATTAAATTCTTCACTTTGTTTCTAATATTCTCTGTGCTAGCTTTTTATAATTTGGCTGCGGTTATTTGCAATTTCACCACTCTACAAGAGGATTCATATTTTATTTGAGGCTGCAAAAATGGTTCTTTTGTTGATTTGTTTTAACATTGTTCTATAATATGTAGTCATGTTCTTTTATCTTTTTTTTTTCCTTGGGAAAAAAATAAAACGTAACATAACATGTAAATAATTGATCAGAAAGAAGCAATGAAAACAGTTTGGGACTTTTTATACTGAGAATACAGTAGTAGCTATTGTTATGGTACAAAATGGTCTAGAATTTTTAACTCGGAAAGTGTATTATTGCTATAGGGTGCAGGACAGTATATCAGTTAATATTGGAATTTTATTAATAGTATTGTTCTTCCCCTAATCTCCAACTGTATTTCTCCTCTTCTTCATGTTCTCTTCTCTTTTTTTATTTTTTTTTTAACTTTTTAATTGTCTTAAACTTTGTTATATAACTTCTTATGTTTTCTATTTTTATTTTCTTTTCAAAGTTATGTTTACTACATATTACAAAATTTTCTCATATACCCAGCGATTTGTTATCCACAACACAATGTCGAAATCAATTGAAAGCTACTATCAAGAATCTGGAAGGGCTGGAAGAGATAATCTACCTGCCGTATGCATTGCTCTATACCAGAAGAAGGACTTCAGCCGGGTTGTTTGTATGTTAAGGAGTGGAGGAGGATTTAAAAGGGAAAGCTTTAAGACAACAATGGCTCAAGCTCAGAAGATGCAACTTTACTGTGAATTGAAGGCATGTAAAGTTTGATCTATCAAGTACCTTATTATACACACACAAACACACACACTCCCTACTTAGGAAAAACTCTTTTCATTCTCTTTTTCTATGTGAATCTCCAGGCTGAATGTCGAAGACAAGCCTTACTTGAACACTTTGGAGAGTCATTTGACCGAAAAAACTGCAAATATGGTTCTAATCCATGCGATAACTGTCTGAAGACTTCAAAATGAGCGTGTGCTTCTGTTAACTGACAAACTGTTCAATTTCAATACTACTGTATTGGGCCACATTTTCTTCTTCTTTCGAGTACGCTTGCACATGCGTGGGGCTCATCACATTTTACATATTGAATGAATTCAAGGTAGATGACGTTAGTTGAAGGAATGAAGATGCATATATTGTGTTTCGCCCAAATTCTACTCAAGAGGAGCCGAAGCTTGGCTAGTCATTTTCTGGTAAAGGTACTTAGCACCAAACTCTTCTTGAATTTGGACTCTACTGCAACAAGTGTAAGTATGCCACCTGCGTTGTTGTGCTGGTGCATGTGATGGATAATTTTGGGATAGGGTGGGCATGTACAACTAGAAGCAGTCTCTTAGGGCCACGGGTCAATCTCCTATGTATTTATCTGCCTGAATTAGTAATCTGATTTGAAGGCTTGTAGGAGCCTCATCTAAGTTATTGGTGACTAAGACTTCTGTTTGATAGCATGAGCCAGATGACTTCTACTTTAAATCTTTCAATTTTATTATCCTCGCAGTAAGCATCTCTCTGCAGTCTCATTAGTCTCAGTATATTAGATTAGGATAAATTTAGATTAAGTTTAATTGAATTTTGATGGCTCATATTTTGCAAAAATGATTTTGGTCCATTTAATGGTATTATGCCATAGATCGTACAAAAAAGAATTAAAAAAACAAAGACATATGAGATTGAGCAGAAGGTAAATGATTGGGGGTAAAAAAAAAGATTCTAGAGAGAAGTTTCGTAGTGTTTGTTTGAGTGCCTTCCATTCTAGGGATCAGGTAAAAGGACCTCTTGCTTTAATATCTAACATATTATCCCTCGGAAAAATTCTTATCTAGCACCCATCCATATCTTCATTTATAAACTAATTTAAATTATTATTTGTTGTTTTTATTCAACAGTAATAATAAAATAATAATTGTTACAATCAATTTAACAAAATAGTTATATATATCTAGGCAAGAAATTTCTCTATCCATTAGTCAACTCTGGATCTATCTAGCCCTACATTTCTTAGGGTGTTAAAGATCATAAAAGATTTTATAAAAATGTTTAAGCACTTTTGGGGTGGGATTGACTAGTTCTTAATGAAAACATTTAACTTTCGGGGTTGAAATTTTCTAATAGTATGGAGCCATGTTCAACTTCAAACAAGCTAATTACAATTGGCTGTTCTACTTGCTCAGAATTAATATGATCATACACTGGGTTTGTCATTTCTCTCAAACCTAATTATAAAATATGCAGACTTCTCTTAATTTCTTATAAGCCATTGCCCATTGCCGGCTTGTGGTCAACAATAAATCTAAGATCTAAGATCCACAATCCCATGAAGCCTTTGAGAGAATAATTTGACAGATCACATGCAACCACCCTGCAATTTTCTTGTTATTAACATATGTTAAAATCACACTGGAACATGTTAACAACCCTTATAATATATACTCATGTTTTCACACATCAATTTCCCTAATATGTTATGTAACCTTTACTAGGGGTACATCAAATTCAACCGAAATAAAAAAAATCAAATCAAATCGATTTTATTTTATTTTATATAGTTTGATGTTTTTGATTTTTTATTTAATCAGTCAGGTTCTAGATGAAAAGTTCGATTATTATTTTTTTATTTTTTATGCTGAACCTGCGGATTGTTTTCCCCCCCAAGTCCTTTGCTTAATTCCAAATCTTTCCTCATCAGTCGTTTTCCATCCAGCCAATTAAATATAGACAAAACCCATTTTTATTTTACATGTGCCAATTGCCAATTTCCTGTCCTAAAAATTTATTAACGTGGTTTTGGACTTTTGTGCTTTTTTGGGTCCTTGTAAAAAGAATCCTAGCGAAAAATCTTTGAGGTTGAAAATTCCTTTATCTGTTAATAAGACAGAATCTTAACAGAGGAAAGGAAAGAAATAATTTTTTGCCCAAGCCTTTTTTGTATTCATTATTAATAAAGAGAAAAAAAAATTATTTTAAATTCTCTTTTGATTTTTAAATAGAGAGTATCCTTCTTACCATCGTCTTATTCCTTTGATTTTAAAAGGATACCTATTCCAAAAAGCAGGACTTTATGGCAGGGGCATGAAATTAGACAGCAGCATCAGATTTCTAAATCAATTTTTTTTAAATATCAGATATGAAATTCTTTTATTTTTATTTTTATTTTTTTGGAATACATCAAAAATTGATATACTACATGAAAATCATTTAGGACATTACATAAAAAAAAGCCATTCAAACTACTTAGAGAATCAGCCAATGGTCCATATCATTCAAAAAATAATTTTGAAATTTATTTAGAATTCAATTTTTATTGTGATCAAATTATTTCATTTCATCTTAAAAATATTATTTTTTATACTTTTTTCTCAAAATCCTTATATATCATGAATTTTAGTTACAATTTTACAATGAATTTGTATATTCAATTTTGCAATCAAAGTGAAAATTATATATATATATATATATATATATATATATATATATATATATATATATATATATATATAATTCATAATGAAAAAGGAATTCTACATTTTTCCAGAAAGCAATCCTCTATTATACCATAAAACAATAGGTTATTCGATACTCAATTTTTAATTTGTGTTCAAATTACTCATTTCGTCCTTATATATATATATATTATGAATTTCACATCAACTAAGATTGAAAACTCTTTATAATGTATTTATCTCATCTATTTTATCCATTTTTTATATTTAATTTGACATCTCCTCTATTCATAAGGTTGAGGAGTTATCTGATTTGTTAGTTCCATTTTTTTTAATATTGAATTCGGAGTTCTTATATGTATAATATTTTTTTTTTGGGTTTCTTCTAATCAATGGATTATGTATTTAAGACTGTACAAAATCTCATATTTTGGGTGCATAAATGAGAAGTTTTAAGTGAATTTAAAATCTGAAGTAGCAGAATGCAATTTCAGAGTAACTAAGTGGAACCCACGCCCATTATAATGCACCACGTGGCAGGATGGAAATAAAGTGAAGGATCTGAAAATGGACTTTTCGTAGGAGATAAAATTTCACAATTTCACAGGCTCTGGCTCTGTCTCTGTCTCAGCTTCCCTCAGGCCTTAAATCTTACCGGTGTCTCATCTTCTTCCAGATTTAATGCTCTCTGAGACTCGCATCACTAACACACATCTTTCTTCTTCCCTCCATTACTGACTTTTTTTTATATAGTTTTTTTACTGCCTGATCCCTTTAGTGTTCATTTTGGTCCATTTCTTTCTTACCCAGTATCTCTGTTTCTCTTCATAATCTGTATCTGCTAATCAGAGCTAATGTGACCATTTTCTTTTTTCTTTTGTACCCTAATTTCTTATCTTTAAACCTTCAGTTCTCCGCTCTAATTCATCTGTCTTCTTATGAAAATTCTAAAAATTGACCCCTGAAAAAGGTTTATATTTGAAAGTTAAAGATTGGGGTTATGTGAATGTAGAGCGACTGGTGAGATTGATTGAATGGTGCAAAGTTTGTATCTTTTGTTCATTTCAAGTCCACCCATTTGTTCTAATTTGATTTTGGTACGGCCATTGTGCATGCTGACTCTAAACAGATGAGATTTGCACGATTTTCTGTTTGTAGGAAAAAGAGAGAGAACGAGCTTTTTTGTTTCCTGCATTTGAAAGATTTCAGGTTAGCTTTAGATTAATATGATTCAACCTTTGTGGGCGCTTTATTTATTTTTTTTTTCTGGTGTTTTTTTTCTAAAGAACCCCATTGGACGGAATTTCTCGTTTACGCCTCCATAATCCTTGGACTAGAAAGATATGATTTACCTAGCTGAATAAGCAATGTAGTTGATTTTTAGGTTTGGTTCCGATTTAAAGCTATCATAATTTTTTTTAATTGTTGTTAATTTGAACTTCTTTGATATTTCCAAGCCGATTAATAACAGTACCTTATGAGAATTATCTTTATTAATCCTGTGTGCGTATTTGTTTACTCATCTAATAACGTAAAACCCTAATATGCTTTTGACTTATATTGCATGAGGTCTGTGCCAGTGAAACTCCTTTCTGTTTTAATGAATTTGGGCTTTTATGAGTTTCAATATTTTTTTTCGACATTGCCGAGTAATTTTGGTTTGTAGATGAGATAATGAAGGAAGAGAGAAAACGTTCAAAGGGAAGCTTTTTCAACTTTTTTGATTGGAATGGGAAGTCTCGTCAGAAGCTGTTCTTGAAAAATCCTGATTTGCCTGGTATTATTATGTTCTTCTACATTCTGAATGTGTATATGCTATTTCTAGATAGTGTATCACTTATATATTGGCCCAAATTTTTAGTCATCTGTGTGTGTTTATCTATTTATTCAATTTCCCCCTCACATTGTGATGTTAGAAGGATCAAAGCACGCAGAAGAAAATGTTGAAAGTACAGCCAAATCACAGTCTCATGCGGTGAGAGTTTCTGTTCTATTATAATATTCTTTTCTAATAATTTGACATCTTGCAAACTTGTAAGGCTTACAAAATATTCTACATTTTGCTGTATATTCAGATAGAGTTAGATGAGAGAAGAGAAAATTCAAGTAACAAAGGTAGTAATGACTTTAGTTGCAGTTCATCAGTAACTAGTGGTGATGGATATGGAACTAGAGCTCCAGGGGTGGTTGCTAGACTTATGGGCTTGGATTCTTTGCCAACATCAAGTGTTGCTGAACCCTCTTCTACTTCATTTTTCAACTCCTCACTTAGAGTATCTCAATATGATAGGAGTACCCCTAATTTATGGAGTGGGTATAAGCCCATGGAGTACCTCAACATTTCGAGCCACCAGGAAGGGTTTTCTTGTACTTCCTTGGAATCAGGGTCACCAAAAGTGCAAACCCGGCCAATTGAAAAATTTCAAGCTGAAATGCTACCTCCAAAATCAGCCAAGTCAATTGCAATAACGCACCATAAACTGCTGTCTCCAATCAAGAGTCCTGGATTTATTCCAAGGAAAAATCCAGCTTACATAATGGAGGCAGCTGCGAAGATAATCGAGGCAAGTCCTAAGGCAATTATGAACAGTAAGGTTCCATCAATTGAAACATCTTCTGTCCCCTTGAGAATTTGGGACTTGAAACAGAAAATGGAAGCAGCACATACAGCATCTAGGCCTCAAACATCAAATGGATCGTTTGCTACTAAAAATAGAAAAGGACAGCTTAGTGACAAGAGCCAGAGCAAGTCAGAAAGCATATCATCAGGCAAGGCTTCAATTTTTTCTGAAAAAGATACTTCTGACAGCTCTAGGAATAAGGGAAAATCAGTTTCTCTTGTAGTACAAGTGAAGTCCAATGTTCAAAGAAAAGGGGGGGCAACATCAAGAAATGTTAACACTAACAATGAGAAGCTGAAGGAGATCAGATCTAACCAGTCACTTAAGCACCCACCTGGTACACAAAAGAACAGAAGAACTTCTGAGAGTAGGACTAACAATATGCTTAGGCAGAATAACCAGAAGCAAAATTGTCAATCTGGTAAAGAGAGTTCGACTTTGAAGAGTTCAGTTTCCAACCAGCATGGCAGAAAAGCTCAGTCCATTAGTGGTTCTGTTGGGCAAAGTAGGATTGCACATAAAGTTGCTTTGAAGTCTGAAACAATGTCCAAAAGGATGCGCTTAGTAGTGATGGATTCTGAAAAGGAGAAACCAAATGCTATGAGTTTGAAGAAACGACCTGTGAATAGTGATCTTCAAATTAGTGGAAGTGTTTCTGATAATACATCATTTAATAGAGATAACAGGTCTATAAAATGTAATATTGCAGTAGAAGGTTGCATAAACAAACCTGTAGACAACAGAAAAGATGGTGTGGATGTTGTTTCATTTACATTCACATCTCCTGTAAAGAAGGCCACACCTAATCACCAGCCCTCAGAAATGGGAAAGAGTAACAGTTCTCCCACTGATTCTTATGTTAGTAGTAATCATCCCTACTTCAGTAAGTCCACATCTTCTTTTCCTGGGTTAAATATAATTGGAGGAGATGCTTTGGGTGTTCTTTTAGAAGAGAAGTTGCGGGAATTAACAAATATAGTTGAGTCATCCCAATGCAACGTGATCAGAGATGATAATTCTGCTAGTTCTATATCCAGTTTACAGAATTTTGTGTCGACATTCAATGTGGTGAATACTATTCCTGCAGCACAGAGGTCCCAACTTGTCATAGAAAATGATGAGTCCGGTCACCTAGATGACTTTGATTGCTTTTCAGCAGAGGATTCAACTCTTATTGATGACCAAAAGTGGCAGGTCTATCTCCTACATGTTTATAGTCCTACTGTTTATCAGTTTTTCCTGATGCTTTCTGATTCACATTACACCCTTCTTGGTATTTCAATATTTTTGATAAAACAAAGTTCAATATATTTTTGAGGCCTGAACAAGTAGTTAACGCTCAAAGGTAAGTGTTTCTCTATTAACAAAATAATAGTACCCTAAACTGATGGGAGGGGTGAAATTTAAGTGATAGATGCTCCTATTAGAGACTAAAAATCAATCATTCCTAACCAGTGAGTTCAGAGGAAGGTGCACTTTTCCTTGTGTTGATGTTTTTGTAGTGTTGTTGTTCTGTCTGTTTGACAACAGAGTTGATTTGTTTTATGCTCCTATATTCTCTATTGTTTGCCAGGGTGGACATAGCTGATAAACTAAGATTCCATATCTCTACATTTACCTATGAGTTTCACAATCTTTCAAACTCTGTTTAAACTAGCAATCAATTCTTCTAGTTTTATCAGACTGGTACCCCTTTTTTTTTTTTTCCCCGGAAACCTGGTATTTTTTCTGGGGATATGGATAAGAATTGGTGGCTTCAACAGCAGTAGATGCCTTGCCCTAGTATATGCTGGATTTCCATTTGTTAAAATCTTCTATAAGAGCATATTGCGTTTTGCTATCGACCTTTTTCCTTTCCTGTTTATCTGAGCTTCAGAAATTGGAGGTCGTGCACGAATTTTTTCTGCTTGTTTTTGTATGATTGAGAAACGACTTACCTACTTAGTGTTAGGATTATGTTCTGACAAAATTTTATAATATGCATATAAAAAAATCAGTCAGATAAATGCTAACTTATGATTAGATATAATTAGTAGGCACTTTTTCATGCTTGTGTTTGTGTGTTGTACCAATTCCTTGGGAGCTATTTCAGGGAGCAACAGAAACGGAAGAGTACAGCAGTAGCAGCAATTTCAGCGAAGCTGGAAAAGACCAATATGGACATCCTAGTCCAATTTCAATCCTTGAACCTTCTTTTGAGAGTGGAAGTTGTTCAAACACCAACGGTAAAGACATCCTTTACAGAATTTTAAAAAAAAAAATTATAGTTGCAACATGCATGATATTCCAGAAGTGAACCGAATTACAAAATATGTCAACTAAAAACTGATTGGCGACTTAGAAGTTATGAGGGAATTTTGTAAGCACTTAATGATTATGACCAGTGTTGCTTTATTTATTTGGGATAGGGAAGTACATTATGGAAAATAAGTTCATATGTTCTCTCCGAATTATTGTGACTGGATTTGGAACTGTTTACACCAGTTAAGATTTTTATTAGTTATCAGAGTGGTGCTGTGAGATATTGTATAACCCCAGCTTAACAGATGACATCTTATGTGAGCCAGAAAATTTTCTAGATTTTTTATGTTTTTTTCTTCTTCCCACTCCTCTTGTTCTATATTAATAAAGAATGCACTCCTGTTCTCCAGTTCAAACTGACGAGGTGCTCAATGGTTTCTCCGGAAGCGAATCCATAGAAGTGGAAGGAGAGTCAGAATTATCAGATTCAGCCACCTCAATGTCTACAGTTAACATGGGAATAAAGCACTCAACTTCAACATTCAGTATAACAGAATCAAAGGACTCGAATGACTGGGAACTGGATTACGTGAGGGATATACTCGATAATGCAGAGATAATGTTGAAAGATTTTGGATCAGGAAAGACCTCAAAGGTTGTAACGCTGAATCTTTTCCATCAGTTGGAGAATCAAGGGAACGAAATGAAAGGGAATGAAGAAGATTACTCGAAGCTTCAGCGAAAGGTCTATTTTGATTGCGTCAGCAAATGCTTAGACCGAGTAAGCAGACAAACTTTTGTTGGAAGCTACAGGTCATGGGTGAAATTGCAGACTATGTTTCAAAGGAAGGAATGGCTGGCTGAAGAATTGTATAAAGAGATCTCGGGTTGGAAAAGCATGGGAGACTTGATGGTAGATGAACTTGTGGACAAGGATATGAGCACTCAGTATGGGAAATGGCTCAACTTCAACACTGAAATATTCGAAGAAGGTGTAGAGATTGAGAAGGAGATTGTTACATCTTTGGTTGAAGAACTGGTTTCTGATTTATTCATCTTGTAAAGAACCCTTTCAGAAAGACTTCTTTTCTGTCATAATTGCAGTGTCTCCATGGAAGCTGTTGACCTCGTATTCATTTGTTTTAATGTAGGAATTAGATGTATGATCATCCACTTATTTGAATTTGTAATGAAACAGTTGAGCTATTCTGCTATTTTAAAGTGGTAAAATGCAAAAAAAAAAAAATAGACCGAGCAATCGGTCCACCAGGTTTAGTTCTGCTTTCGAATCATTGGCACTATTGGGTTGGATTATTATTTATTTTCAGGCCCTCGGATTATAGGGATGAGCCATTTTTTCAATTGGATTTGAATTGGGTTACATTCATGAGGCAGGATAGTCAAGCTATTCTGTTTTGACTTGGAAATTGAAATGAAATAGTGAAGCTAAAAATTATGTTGAATGGTCATTTATTTTCAATATAATATAATTATGAATTGCTATATAATGGTTCTTATAAATAACAAAAATCTTAAACCTATCAAAAAAATATAACAATTTATGACATTATATTGTATTATTTTTAGTTAAACAATTATTTTATTAAAAAAATAATTAATATACAAACAATAACAAATAATAAAAAAAATTATATATAATTTCATTTATATACTGGTGTTAATATATTAAATAAAATTGTAACTGTACATAATGTACAAATCAAGTAAGATATTTTTATATTTTTAAAATTAAAATATTTAGAATTTAATAATAAATGTTTATGAATTCAATATATTAATATGTGTACTTTTTGGGCCGTAGAAATTTGAATCAAATAAATTGAATTTGATTTTGAAGTTGGAATTAATTTGGATCAAATTTTTATATGGGATCATAAATTGATGGCTACAGGAGAGCTGATGTTTATTGCTGCTGAGATTCTGTGGCTTTACTGGCGAGCTGTCCGCGGCGATTCTGCAGAAAAGCACTGGCTTTATCCATTAATTGATACGATACTATTCGGTGTCACACTTACAATTTTTATAGGTACTAACCTCAAAATTTTATACTTGTTTGATATTTAACTTAATTTTTTAGGTGTTCTCATGAATAAGAATAAATTTTTTCCATAAAAGATTTAAGTTACTTTAATTAAATTTGGATCAAATTTAAATGGGCATTAATATATATTATTAAGAGTAATAAAATATGAAGAAATTATGTAGCTAAATAGAGATTGGAAAAGATTCTATTCAGAACCAAAGCACATAATTAATTAATTGAGAGTTGACAAATGAGTAAGCTCAATTCATTCATTCATTCTTGATATTTATGGTCCAATAACTCACACCCCACCTTAACAACCGAAAAGATAAACAAGATTAAAAACATTTAAGATTTCATTTTCATAGGTGAATGCATCATTAGGCCAACTTAGTTGTAGGTGAGATAGAATTTGGGGTTAGAATTGATTAGGGTATGTAAACATTCAATTGGGGCTATGCCTTAAAGATGGGTATCCACTAGGTGTGTCTCAAATCTTCAACACATCTCACATCACATGCCACTTCCCTAAATCATCTTTCAATCTCAAATTATGGGATTTATTCCCTATTTTGTAATCTCTCTCTCTCTCTCTGTACTTTTTTTTTAATTTTTTTAATCTACTTTCGTCTCAAATATCAAGTCCGTTAGAAGACTGCTATCTTTGGCTTAATTAAATTATTCATTAATCATTATTAACATATTCATTAATCACAATTTAATTTTCGAATTCCATTTCGCAAAAAAAAGAACTTAAATTTAATATATTTATAACATAAAATTCAATTTTACAGGTTATTAGTAAAAAATAACTAATGGATGACAGACAACCTTATACCCTTAGTGGGTCTCACTTTCTGACTCACCATCAATTATTCAATTAAAAAAAATTCCCTCTCTTTTTTCTTTTCCTTTTACTTTTCCGGGCTTCACTACAAAGATTTATGTATAAGTATCTCATCATGTTCGAACCAACATAATAGATCATGTTATTGTTCATATATAAGTAAATAATTAAGATTTAATTTCGTTCAATAATTCCTCCCTTGTAAAAAAAATTATAAAATTTAATCTTAACCATTCAGTTATTAATGAATGATCAAGATTATTTTAACATGATCTATCACATTTGCCTAAACATGAGACAATCCTAATAAAAAATTTATAATCTTTATCAATTATTTAATTATGCACTAACGGAATTAAGATCATAATAAATTAAAAATTTTATACTAGATTTATTAAGTTTAGATAAATTATTTTTAAATATGAAATGAAGTTTTTAAAAGCATAAATTAAGGATCATGGCAGAAAATTAACCTTATATTATGATAACCCACTTGGGTATGCTAACGCTAATGGGGAGAAAATGAACATGGAGTAAGTAGGATAAATTATTGAATGCGAATAATGGCGTGTCAAAATGTGATTGGGGGATGGGCATTTGAATGGGGGTACCGATATTCTTCTTTCTTGGATAGAGAAACAACTGCAAAGAGACACTGTGATTTTGAAATGTGAACGGATTAGTGTGTGTTGTCTTTATTATGATTTCTGATTAATTAATATGTTAACAATGATTAATTAATAAATTAATTAAGTAGAGTATGGTCAGCCTCAGCCTCAGCCTCGTAGCAGCTAAACCAAAGCTAGGATCCTATGAATCTGCCTTACCTTTTGTGTTCCAAAAGTGTACCTTTGCCTTACAAGATGAGTTTCTGTTGGATCATTGTCTCTATGCCCGTAATTTAATTTTGAAGGAAAATAAATTTTTAAAAAATTAACTGTTTATTTTATTATTATTTAATAAAAATATCGTTTAAAATAATATATAAAAAATTAAAATTTTATTATTATATAGTTATGGTAGTTATTGATAATTAATAAAAATTTTAAATATTTATAAAAAATTATTATATTATATATAAAATTTTACATAAAAATATCTTGAAAAATTATGCGGTATATTATAGTGTAATATTTGAAATTCATACGATATAAAATGAATATAAAATAAATTATTAATTTTTTAAAAATTTATTTTTAATTATAATTTATTAAAATTTTGGGATAAACAAAAATCTGTTTAGTTTTCACCAATTTTCCTCATGAAATGCATCCTACAAAGAATTTAGGAAAAATTTACAAAAATATAAAATATAAAAGAAAAAAGAAAGAAATCTTCAGTAAATTATCAAATGTTAATTAACAGTGTTAAGTGTGATTAAACTAAAGCAGAGAGGACACGGATCTCGCGGAAATCGGACGGTAGAGGAGGAAAGAAGAGATGCCCTTAATGTGGAGGACAGATGGGAGGGCATGTGACCCCATTTGTGCGCTTCGTTTCTTTGGAAAAGAGAGAGAATGGTGCTTTAGTAACTTCAATCAATCTATCATATTTCTCAATAAGATCTCTACTATTCATTTTCATCTGGGCACAAGAAAACTAATCTTGTCCCTTAGGAAATTAATTTTCTTGCTATTTTTATGTGGATTAAAAAAATTCAATTGATATGATCTAATTTATAAACTAACAATATTAAATTCGAATTTATTTATAAAAATACATTAGTATAAGAAAATTAGGTATTAATTATCCTTTCAAAAAGAAAATTCCATTTTAATACCGTAATTTTAGGCTAAATATAAAAAACAAAACACATAAATATGTATATATGATAGAAAATATTTATATTTGTACATTTAAAAAATTGTGAAATAAATATTTTCTACTCTTCAATTTTTTGTCAATCATATTATTTATGTGTGTAAAAAAAACTAAATTTATTTATTTATTTAAGGAAATAAATGTGTTTATTTAAATGTTTAATTTGAAATAAAATAATATATATATATATTTATATATCATAAATTAAAAAAATTAAATTAGATATTTGATTTTCCATAAATTAGGCCTCCATCTAGAGACCCACTTTGGCACTTTCTCAAATTCCCACCTGCATCTCTGTTATTCTCTCAATGCTAACCTTTTTTTCGAGTCTTTTCATGCCCTATTACTTAGTTAATCCTCTCTTTTCAATGATATAATTTTCAATGAAATCACAAATTTCATATTCGATCTCAATAATATATATCTATGTATAATTTATTAGAGTATTTTGAAATAATTTCCTAAAAATTTACACAATGAATAAATTCATCAATTATTTATTTTCAAATTGTTTTTATCAAGGTTTAATTGACACTTTGAAAGTGATAAATCAAAAATGGATCCAAATAAATAATTTTAGTTAGAGGAGAATGAAAAGACAATGGCAGGAGAAGATAGAAGTGAAGAGATTGAAGGGGTAAATATAAAACAAACCCCATTCGCAATCTATTTACATACCAATTCCCACAACTGCTATTTCTCAATCTCACTTTCTACCCACACAGAAAAAAATAAGAGAGAAAAAAAGAAAATGATGGAGCTTCACCTCGACAAAAATGGCCAAACTTCAACTCCATACCTTGAAAACCCCAACAATGGTAAAACTCTCACTACCCAACAACCCCAGCTCTTCCCTGAAGATTTCGACAGTGCTTGTTCTACTCCTTATGTTAGTGCTCCTTCTAGCCCCGGCCGTGGCCTTCCCAATGGTGGTTTCTTTTACAGTTGCCCTGCTAGCCCAATGCACTTCGCCATTACTACAACTGCTGCTTCTTACTCTGTTTCTGCGGTTTCTTCCCCGGAACATGGCTGTAACGGTTCTGTGCCTATTGGGTACGAGTTCGAATTCTCTGCTAGGCTCGGGTTCAGCGGGTCGGGTCAAACTGGGTCTATGAGCTCAGCTGATGAGTTGTTCTTGAATGGTCAGATCCGTCCTATGAAATTGTCTAGCCATTTAGAGAGACCTCAGGTTCTTGCTCCGCTGTTGGATCTTGAAAACGAAGAAGAGGACGACGAAATGGAAATGGAGATCAAGAATGGTGCAAGAATGGGTAATGGCGAGAGTTTAAGAGGTAGAGATCTGAGATTGAGAGATAAATCTCTGCGTAGAAGAACAAGATCTATGTCTCCATTAAGAAGTACTTTTGAGTTTGCTAATGATGATGAAGATATCAAGCAAACCCAGATCTATGGCTCTAGTGCTAAAGAATCTTGTGGGAATTCTTCTATAGAAGTTAATGACAGCATCAAGATTGAAGAAGAAGAAGAAGAAGAAACAATAACTCCTTCAGTTTCTGCATCTTCTTCAAGATCATCATCAGCTGGAAGGAATTCTAAAAGATGGGTATTCTTGAAAGATTTTCTTTACAGAAGTAAAAGCGAAGGAAGAAGCAATAACAAATTCTGGTCTAACATTTCTTTTTCACCAGCAAAAGAAAAGAAGTCCACGAACACAGTTCAAGTTTCTGCTCCTTCTAAAGACAAGATTGCTAGCAATGTTTCTTCTTCTTCTGCTGCTGTGGCTATTGAGAATCAGAAAGTGAAGGGAAATGGGCAGAACTCATCAGGGAAAAAGCCAGTGAATGGAATAGGGAAGAGGAGAATACCAACATCACCACATGAGTTGCATTACAAGGCAAGTAAAGCACAGGCTGAAGAGATGAGGAAGAAGACTTTCTTGCCTTATAGACAAGGATTACTTGGTTGCTTAGGGTTTAGTTCAAAAGGTTATGGAGCCATAAATGGGTTTGCTAGAGCTCTGAATCCAGTTTCCTCAAGGTAAACAAGACAATCATCATCATCAGCATCAGAGAAATTGTATAGATCTTATTATTATTAGCATAATTATTATTTATTTTTATAATGATCTATGTATTTATTATTGTTATTGGGTCATGCTCATCTTGTTTCAAAAGAGAAGAATGTGTCCCTAATCCATGTATCTTGTGCTCTTTCTCATAGGGTTGTTTTAACTGTAAGCCATGAGAAAAAGCTCAATCTATTACTCCTGCTACTTAAGAGGGCATTATTTACTAGTAATTATATGATTAGATTAATCCAATGAATAGTATCCAAATGAGTTTTGGTTAATATGTTGCAAGCTACACAAAAATTGATGCCTATGGCTATCACTCAGTTTTGCATCATAATAATGATATAGTGCCATAATTGGAATTATTTGAACCAATAATATAATACACATGCAGCAGAGACGTAACCCTGTTAACGTTAGGTTGTGGAGGTCCCATATTACCCCCCGTTTCCATAAAGATGCCCCGCAAGTACATGAGAAACTTAATTG
Source organism: Triadica sebifera (assembly GCA_023653625.1). Taxonomy (NCBI): domain Eukaryota; kingdom Viridiplantae; phylum Streptophyta; class Magnoliopsida; order Malpighiales; family Euphorbiaceae; genus Triadica; species Triadica sebifera. The sequence continues at coordinate 34,454,806 of CM042897.1, read as the reverse complement.
TATTATCTTGCTGGTCCAGCCTTGCAATTGCATATAATGGTTGATTTTGGAATCAAAATGGTGGTTAAGTTATTCCGAGGAGGTTGAGGTGATGAGTTTTGCTTCTTAAACATTGTAGATGGGGCCATAAAAATCAACTTGTCTTTTTCATTATTTTAATTTAGTTACGCTAATCTATCTGCACCAGTAGATTAGATTGGCTAAATTGCATTTGGGGGGCCTTGTAATCTTATTTTTATTTTGTTGATGCCTCCTAGACATTGACATAAATAAGATAATGATAAGAATCATCTTGTCTTTTTCATTATCTTCATTTAGTTACGCTAATCTATCTGCACCAGTAGATCAGATTGGCTAAATTGCATTTGGGGGGCCTTGTAATCTTTTTTTTTTATTTTGTTGATGCCTCTAGACATTGACATAAATAAGATGATGAGACAATGACATAAAGGAGTTGAGTTGGAGATGATGAGACAGACTTGATCTTTGATAATTGTCCTCATTCCTCATAAGCCTCTTTTTGGATTCTTCTCACTCAGCCTTTCTTCCTTTTGATCATTATGTGACTATTATCATCATTATTTCATTAAGGGATAGAGAAAAAAGAAAATTAAAATATGCAAGTTCCTAAAATATTTATCTTATCCGCATCCTTTTCTTGTGTACTAAAAAGAACACCATGAAGTAACTTGGTAGAAAGCACCAACTTTTTTCATTATATAAAAAATAACGTAGCGATGTGAATTATAATCGCAACCTTTCTGTGAATTTCTCCTTTTTTCCCCTTAATGTGGCTTTTTTTCTAATTGGTTTCTATAAAAGTAGAAACTGTAAAAATGCCATTCCATCAAAATGGGGATGGATTAATTTTCGCCCTAAACTAATTAATTAGCAAAATCAAAGAAGGGTCCCCCCACATCTCTAGGTCAAATTATTATTATTATTATTATTATTATTATTATTATTATTATTATTATAGGTTATATAATTGTTGATGGGCTTGTTTGCATACATCTATCTATGTTTCTGAAAGAAGAATAATGTCAATGACAGATAATGGGTTGGACCAAAAAAGTCCCTTTCAAAATTCTACATAAATTGTTCAGTCACTATCTGCTAGACTTCCCAGCTGTTCTCTGCATTTTCTTTTTTACCCTCTTTCTTGTCCGAATTTTCCCCTTTCAGCAAGAAAATTTATGAACTTGATGGAGGTATATTAGTTACTCAATGACAGCAAAAATGTCAATTTTCTTTGCTAGTTTTCATACGTGATTTGATAAAGAACAATTTTATCTTCATATTTACAAATTTATCCTCCCATACTAGCATTTTCCTTTAGATGTTTTTAGCATATAAATGTTTCGATTTAAATTCCCCTTCCTAGCTTCTAATTAAGGTAAAACTAAATTTTTTATCATTATTATAGAGAAAAATCGGCCTTATCATTTGCCAACAAATGGCTACAATCACATCAACTGTTCACATGCTTTGGATGGAAAAAGGAGGCCACCCATTTGTCTATTTCATATTCGTTCATATTTCACTTATTGGTACGTTAGGTAATAGGTATTGCACGCAATCCATGTGCAACTTTGCAGATAATCCCTGAACCTGTAGCCTCTCTACAACAAATTCTTTCGATACACTTGTGACTTCTCTTTTTCAGAACTTGCAGCCCCAACCATGAAAAGTCTCAACCATATTCAACATAATTTATTTTCAGAGCTTGCACCCATATCCAACATAATTTATTTTGTCAATACAAGTGTTATCTTTGACCATTAGCATATTAATATCTAAAACGTTTGAAAGTTGTCCTAGAAGAAAGTAGAATCTGCTTCCGAACTAATAATAATAAGCCTATTAATGCATTAAATTGTAGCAATTAATCAACTACCATTTGAACTAGGGTACCTTTTGAGCCGGTGTTAACTTTGCCCCCACATGTCCAACATACCACATGCCACAGTCCAGGACCATATGCAATTAAAATTCATGGGGTCAGAGCAGCAGCACCCTAAAGGAACAACTAAACGGAAAACGATAAATGGTTAAGCAAAGATAGAGCAAGCAAGTAGCTTGGTCCCCTGTTAGAAGTTCAAACAAGTTCAGCCTTATGCAACTAGTGAACCTAATTTTATAACAAGGTGATTCATCTACATAGTCATAAATGGTCCTCAATTTACCCCCCTCTTCTCGTGAAATAACATGTGACAGCCAATCCAGGAATTTCAATGCAAAATATTGTTTTGTTGCCAAGGGCAACGTAATTATCTATTTCTTATCTTCTACAAATATAGCTTCACTCACCGGAACCCTGCATTAAACAAGCGAGTCGAAATAACACCATAACAGCATTTTTCCAGACCTGAACATGACTTGGAGTGCAAATCCCGAGGTAAAAGGCTGCCAATACTTGCAAGCAAAGCAAGGATGTGACTTCACTTGTGGCTCCCACCATGGATTAAGCGAACGTTGACAAGATGTTCTTCTTGAGAGTGAGCTCATCCGCCTTTACTTCACTGATTGGCTGTAGACATAAAAATGAAAATCGAGGAAAAGTATTCAGACTTGCCCAAACAATTTGGAAGTGGTGCCAGTGAACTGCACATGCATGTGAGAACCGAAATTTACGTATTCCATCAAAAACCCAAAAACAATTAACCTCAACAGGGCAACGAAGTTGCTTAATTTTCGATACAAAAAAAATTTCAAAAATGATTCTTGCAGGAATGAATGACAGATCAATATTTACAAGTTATCTGCTGTCCATTTTTATCAGCTGCTACCAACTTCTTTATTGTCAGAGGCTATATATAAGAAATTTGTTTCAAGTAGCCAAAACTAACTTATAGTTTAATCTTTATGTCTAACTTATCAAATATATATGATATGACCTCAAAGAAATTCACAATTACAAGAAACTATGGAATAAAGGATTTCAGAAAACCCTTTTAGGCATGAATTACCACAATATAAGAACAAATGGATGCATATTCTGGTTTTGCTTCAACCTCTCACTATGCAATAAATTAAGGCCTGGTGTCCTGGGGATCAAACTGGCAGCAAACAAAAACCCATGTCCAATTGAAGATTAAAATTTAGAATTCTGAACTTATTAGCCCTAAAGAATAAAGATCAAACACCACGTTTTCCTTCACGGAAAAAACATGGATGAAAATTAGAGATGGAATATTAGTACTAGTAGCAAAATAGAGAAATCCCCATAAAATGTGCTTTGATATTGCGAGAGTACTTGATGTTTCCATATTTACTTGAAAACGTTCATCTATGATATTCAGTTATTTTATTAGAAAGAGAAAAAATTGGAATCAGATGTATTTCACCTTTTCAAGTATACGATCAAGCCGCCGAATTTCTTTCTTGGGGTAGTCTGCACCTTTCTCCACACAGTTCTTGACAGCTTTCAAGTAGGTCTTGCCATATCTGAAAGAGCAAGCAAATAACAAAACACAGCAAATTATAAAGAAAAGAGAAGAAAAGATTGCTGAAAAAACATTTTGAAAATGGAGTCCGATTGGATTAAAGAAATTTGTACGTCGTAAAAAGTGCCGTCAGATATGGAGGATAGGATTTTAAGGAGCAACGCACTGACTTTTTCGGTTCCAAAGACCCTTTTGGAAACCATTTAATTGTGGGCATCCAGAAATATCATATTTGCTGCAGAGGCTCTTATGGGAATCACAGTCCACCTGCCCAAGAAAGATCATACATAAACTACCATGAAAAATGCTTCACAACACCCATACTGAAAAACGACAAGCCATATCAACAATCAATGAAAAAGGAAGTTAAGTTTTGACAAAATAACAAAAGATGGGATATCTTATAAATGAAGGACTGGGATCTAAATAGCTGACCTTCCCAAGCAGAACAGATTTTTCCTTCTTGAAACTTGTGACAAGCTTCTCATATTCTGGAGCAAGCTTTTTGCAGTGCCCACACCTATTACATGAAACAAAGTCACCATTGCATATCTGATAATCTCAGAACTAACAAATTCAAATCCCATGGATGATGAATGAGATCGAACAAATGACAAAACATAGAAAAGATTTTCAAAAATCAACCCAACATCATCATATTCAAACGGAATAATCATTTGGCGCTTGGTATGCAGATTAAGTATGTCCCAAAGGAACAGAACATATAAGCAATGGCTTGAACTGAAGCCTTATAATACAACTTCCTACAAACACACAAATATATATTCGAAAACAGTAAGAAACAAAACCAAATATCAATCATCAAGCTAAATCAACAAAGATCTCCACTACGATCATCCATCGCGGAGCTGCCTTCAAATTCAAATACCACGAATAGAATCAAAATACACATATTATCGTTGTGCCTACTTGATTTATATTGCAGAATATAAAATCTTAAAATTCAGGGAGCATTAAGATCATTAAAGTAGATAATAACTCAGTTATGTGTAATAACGCTATATAAATAATTGTACAGTTTTTAATTTCATTACTTGTTCTTCTTCGAAATCATACAACGAACTGAGAAAGAAAGAGATAGTCTATGACCTTTCGTTATTGGCAGCTGCGAATATATTTGTTTTGATGAGACGATATGTTTATAGGAATGATAAAATCATCGCACATATTGATATAAAATTATATTAATTTAATTTTTTAAATATAAAAATATTCAATAAAATTAGTCTCAATGTATTTTTTATTGACTGATTTAAAATACATGTATTCTAATAAAAAAATTAAAAAATATAAATTTTTTATTTAAAATTTATAAAAAGAATATCAAATTATTACTCATTAATTTTTTAAGTAATATTATGAGAATATTATATGAACAAATTTAATAATAAAATTAATGATTTCATTTTTCTAATGAATGAATATTTAGATAAAAATCTTTTAATTATGATATCTAGAATATATGATGAGAGTAGTTTTGTTATTTATAATATATGATTAGAATAATTTTGAAATACAATTTTATTAAACCATAAAAAATGATAGTTTGGAAAATTAATGAATTTTCATGGTTTTTAAACCATAAAATTACCGCACAAAACAGTATCGAGTCCCTAAAAATAAAACAAATAAAAATTCAAACAATACCGTACTATATATGTTAAACCATACTCAACCATGTAAATACAAAAATGTAATAAAAATTTAATAAATAAGAATATAATTAAAATTAGGATAAAGTACAAAAATGTCCTCAATTATAAGTCAATATTTTCCTTTTAACATTTTTTTTGTCAATAATATTCCTATTGTCCTAAATTAAGCCAATCTTACCGAATTTAACAGAATTATCTAGTCAGCATTTAACAGAGTTAAATATTAATTTTTTTTATTAATATAAATGGATCCACTTCCACATCATCTCACACGTAAAAACCACCTCCACCTCCTCAGCTGCCAGCTCCTCCTTTTTTTCACCGTCGATTCCTTAACTGCAATTATATAGCCATAGCTACAGTTCACTGTTCATCACTCAGTTCACTTCCACTGCTACAATCACCATTAAAGAAAAAAGGAACAAGTGAAAAAGAGAGACATTCAAGAATAAAGGGAAGCTCCAAAAATAAAAAATACCCATTTTCAATCTCCATTAACACATGCCAATTCTACCCCAACCAGCTGTAATAACTTTCTTCAACCCTCTAATAACAATCAGAAATTACTTTGCTACTAGCTTTCCTTCATTCATAGCATTTGCAATCTAAATTTGGGAAAAGAAAAACAAACTATTAGAAACCACTAGCAAGACCCCCACCATGTCCACCACCTAAGCATTTCCCTATAAAAAGAACAGAAATAAGAAGAGAATTTTGCGTACAGACACCTCCACTGCCTTTTTCTTCTCAGTGGCTGCATCCGCCGACGTCAACATTCCGGATGCCTTAGTTTTGAAATCGAATCCCTTGTGATTTGCTCCGGTAGCACCTGAAGCAGCGCCTGGGGACAAGCCACTGAGCTCATCGTCTCCGGCTGGCTCACAAACAGAGCACAGTTCATTCATCAGAGCCTCCACACTAATGCAGCCGTCTCCGCCGTGATAGACCTCACTGAGCATAATCTCCACCTCCTCCTCGGTCGAAGGCTCACTTCCGAGCCGGAAAAGCAGCGCCTCTAGATGGCGCCTGCTGACAATCCCGTCGTTGTCCCTGTCCATCAGCTTATAAAACCGAATAAGTATCGCTGGAAATATCGGATCAATCACCCCAAGATTTCGGGAAGAACACTGGTAGGCGTTTCGATTTCGGCTCTAGAATCAGCCTTGAGATTGGAAACAGAAGAATCGGAAGAGGCAGAGCCATAGCTGTAAGATGAAGGGTCAGATCTGGAAACCATAGCTCGATCCTTTTTGGATTGGAAGAGACGTTATCGGATCCTAATTTTTTTTATTATCTGATATGGCTGATGATTTTACATCACCTGAGTTGGCATTATCATTAAATAAATTTAATATTTAATTAAATAAATATTTAGGATATATTATTAATAAAAAAATATCAACGAGTGAACTACAAGTTAAGAGGATCTTTGCACAACATCAATATTATTAATATAACTCATAAAAAACAAAGGGGCGTTGCGAGAATCGAACTCGCGGCCTCTCGCACCCGAAGCGAGAATCATACCACTAGACCAAACGCCCATTCTACTGAGGGTTTCCAAAATTTTTGTACTTAGAGTTTTACTTTTTGTCTTACGGCAAAACCCATTGTTAGGTCCTGAATTTATCGAGCCCTTTTATCATTACAGATTCCCTGATCGAATTCTTCATTATTTTTGATATATTTTCATATGCATTTATCTGTTTCTGATTTTGATTCAAGATTGTTGCACCAGATGGCTCATGACAATGCAAGTACTGATTCCATTTTTAATATCAACAATAATGCATTCCGAGTTTCTTTCGGAATTTTCTAATTCAGTATATGTTCTTTTGCTCCATGATCGCAAATAATATGTAGGCCGTTGGTGTTGATAACACGTTTAGGAGGAAGTTCGACCCGGAAGAGTATTTAGAACGCGCCCGTAAGCGCGAAAGGCAGGTTCGATCTTACCAAAAATCTCAATTTTACTTATTATTTCGTATATGTTCTTTGGTCAGTGATTTCTTACTTGCTTTTGCTCATTTGAACATGGCGCCTGTTTCCAGTTTCTTTTTTACTGGTGAAATTGATATATTTTGGACTTGATTAGTCATTTGATTAAATATGTAATTTTTGTGTAGCAAAAGGTCCCCCAGTGCAAAGGAAACCCTGAATCTCGTTTGGGGAAGACTCGGGCTATTTATCCTCAGTTCTAGTTCCTCCCTATTCTACGTGAATTCTGAGGATGACTGAATCATGTTTCTGTTACAAAAGCTTTTTTTTTTAATTTTTGGGGAATGTGTATTTATTGCCTTCTATAATTTTTGCAGTTTTACTGTAAACATAAATTGTTTTTGAGTGGTCAGCGTTCTGTACTTGTGCTGAAATGTGTGAACGAAGAAAAGTTGTGGGTGGTTATTGTTCTATTTTTTATGACTAATATAGTAAAGTGTTATGACTCATTATCAACAAGAAAAATCTCATGGGGTTTTCTTAATCCGTTTCCAAGCTGTAGGAACCTTTTTTCCTAACCCCAAATGCCAACTGAAAATTTCTCAAATAATAGATTTTTTTTTTCTAATGTTCTGAGACATCTTAAGAGCACTGGCTTTCTTAAAACTGAATGTTCCAATTTTAATTGTGTAGCATTCTGATTTGCCTAGATGTTAAATAACATTGGAGAGTGGGGGATGATTGGGATTCATCTGTTTAATTTGCCAATATTCTTTGATTGGCAGTAATGTAAATGCTATCCTACGAGTATTCCATGTTAGTGGGCAGTGGGTATGTGTTGAGAGTGCAGTCACCTGCAGTCTCACCTCATTTGAAGATGATCAATTGGTGTAAGACCACTGAAGTAAGGAAGCACACATTCAAAGGTTATCTTTAACAATTTTTAGAACAGGGTTCACATAAAGAAGTGATATTCAGTTGCATTTTACTACCTGTTCAATATAGTCAATTACCTTTGTTGAAAAGACCTAAAATAAGTTGTATGGTATCTCAGGATTTTGGTTAATTCTTTGGCTAAGCAATGTATGGTTTATTACGTAGGCATCCAATAATATGCTTGAATGCTAAATTACGGATATTCAGTATTTCATTTTTGCATGCTGGCATGGGACAGTTCTTGCACTTTCTGGTTATAGGACAATATATTTTCAAATACTTCCAGTTTTTAATTCTGATGATGTGCTTCTTGTGATTGAATGCATAAGATGCATTGAGGTCTGAGGCATTTTTAGCATTGATTATTATGGAGTTCCAGTCTTTGATATCTTTCTTTAGGTTTATTTACTCATTTTTATGCATTTATATTGTGCAGGTTGTTACTCCAATAGCACCTTTAAGCAGGCAGGTATGCTGTTACCATGTTCCTTCATATAGTTGTTTAATTGTCAATTAATATTCATATGTTATTTCTGGAAGTTGTGCAGTTGAAAACTGACTCTTTTAGTTTTAGGTGAATAGACATATCTTTCTTGGAGTTACTTGAAGAATGATCTTTGTTTCTTTCTTTTGTTATTTCTTGATGAAGCATGTTTCGGAACTTATTCTATATTCAGAGAAAATGTGTAACAGCAGCCTCACTATAGAATTTTTTTTCCATTTAATTAGTGGAAGCTGAAAATAGCACCAGGTGGTGATGGTGTCCAAGCAGAAAGGAAAGCTGATACATGTATACACATTCAGTAATTTCGATGAATTTTACTGGAGTCTAGTTACCCCCTGAAAGGAAAGCTGATACATGTATGCAAATTTAGTAATTTCGATGAATTTTACTGTAGCCTCATTACCCCGACTGGTAGTTGATATGTAGGCTGGCATGAAATCATAGCTAGCTAAGTCAAGACCTGTGTGAGGTCAAGTTTGAGTCATCAACATATTCAAGTGCATTTTCCCCCCTTCAAAAGCAAATTTGGTGTACATTAAAGCTTTCTATTTCTTGGTTCGTGTTAAATTTTAAAAATCGTGATTATCTGGGGTTCAGAGAACATGTTCTTAAGAGATTTAGTTCCCTTATTGAGGTAGATATACATGGACTCTTGTTATTGTCCTGTGGACAAGTTTGCCTTAATTATGCAGAGATTTTTGTTGACTCTTCTTGGATGGGCATTGTTTTGATTTATACTCTACTTGTTTTACCTTAGGGTAAAAAAGAGAGATTATTGTTGTTATATTGGTTGGTTTCATGTTTCTTTTTTGGTTAATTCTTTCTGATTGTTTCTTTTGCAGGCTGGATACTGTTGTTCAGTATGTGAGTGTTTAGTGTAGGACTCAGCAAACTACTTGGATCACATTAATGGAAAGAAACGTGCGTGGTGGATGTCCACAGATTGGCTATCATTTTTTATCTACTTCTTATTCTTCCTCTTCCCTTTTTTACATCTAATGGTTTTTCACTTTTGTTCCTTAGATCAAAGAGCATTGGGCATGTATTTCGCTTTGAGCGGGCATCTCTTGAACAGATAAATGTTTTGGTAGTAGTTATATTCTTAGAAGCAAATGTACTCAATGTAGTGATGTTTTAAGTTTCTATATTTTTCTTCTGCTTCAGATATTTTCTTGCCATTGGACTTTTACACAGGGAAAGCCAGTAAAACTCAAAAACATGTCTGAAATATCCTCTGAAGAAATTAAAGAAATTACCTACAAGTCAAAAAAAAAAAAAGTTAGCTCATGTGAAGGTTTGTCTATTCATTTTTAATAATTAAGCATAAGCTTCATACAGGATATTGTCACAAAAACACATTATATGTGGAAGTGGAAGATAGATGCTTTATGCTTTTAAGACTCCCTCCCTCCTAGATATATCGGTAGCACAATTCCATGGGTTATTTATGCTCATTTATAGTGGGATGGTATACAGTAAATGCTATTTTAGTTTTAAATATCTTCAGGTCCAAAGCTAATTTGAACAACTCAAGAAATGGAAAAATCACTGGAGCTTTACTGAGCAAGGTACATGGTCCTTTTGCATACATGATTCACTGATGTTGACTTGTGTTGGGCTATTAACTGCTTTCTGATATACCAAAATTTAATGGTTTCCTCTTTCTGCTTTTTTCTAAGATCTTGATGAAAGGATCTTAAAACAACAGCAAGAAGAGGAAAGGAAGCATCAGCCCGAGAAAGAAAAAAAGAGAAAAAGGTTAGTTTTATGGAGATTATTTTACAAATAATTTTGAAGCCTTAAGAATACATGTCCAAAGGCATGTGCGGTCTTTCAAATGCAGAATTGTGAGGCAGAGTTCTCATGTCTGCAATATAGATTTTCTGTTGTTATTTTCTCTTTTCCTAATAGATGAACCTATTGTAAATTAGCTGTGCCATGTTTGCCCTGATAATTAGTGTTCTGTTGTTGATCCATGTTTGGTTACAGAAAGAGAAGGCAGCAGGAGATATTCTAACTCAAATTATGTGTTGTGTTTAAACAAAATGAAGGATAAGCTTATAAGTAATTTTGGAACATAAAAATTGAGAAAATGATCCTAAAAATTAATGTTGGAAATGTTTTTAATTAAGCAAAAGCGTAGCAGATAAACTAGCCAATCTTACTTTCATAAAAAGTGTGTCCTTTATTTGATGTGAAAGTATACATTAAAGCTTGCGTTTTTAACAGGTTGGATTGAGCGAGAACCATCCAAGCCCATGATAAGCTCCAGTTCTACTAGCTAATCGACTTATATATATTTTCCTTTTTTTTGGGTACATTATATATATTTTCCTTTTATATAAATATATCAGCCTCAACTTAACCCTTCCCTTGTTTCACTAAATAAATGGCAAGGCTCTTCTCCACAAGCGAAAACATGACAACCCAAAAAAAGAAGACGAAGAATATCCCCTTCTCAGACTGGGAAGGGGATGTGGCTCAGCTGCTTCTGCAACTTAGCAAGTTCTCCACCCACCATAAACAAATGAAGGATCATTATAAAGCAAATGAAGACAAGAGTGGCGATGAAAATGAACCTTCTTCTACTAGTACAATCTTAGAAGAAATCATCCTAAGCGAAGGGTAAAGAGGTTTAAACCGATTGATCATATTTACAAGACCACTAAATCCATTCCTTGCTAGCTAGAAGCACAGCAAGATTATGTATATATGAATTTCCCAGTTTAATCACAAAGTTCAAAGACCATAAAATTTGCATCTTAATTATTGTTTATATCTGATCGAATCATATGGACACTAAAAATTGTAACGAAGATTATGCATATTTGAGTAAACGTTGCACTTGAGTTGGATGTGTATATGTTATATACCCATCAGCTATCCAATCGCTATTGTTAAGACTTGAGATGTTTAAATCCTGCGGAGACAATGTTGCGTTGGTATTTTTGTTTTCTTTTTCATTATATATATATATATATATATATATATATATATTTGTATTTTCGCGTTTTTAATGAAGATGTATAGTTGAAGATGCATGGAAATTTTGGGACAAGATTGCATTTCATGGATCTTTCTAGTTTCCAGAGTCTTGAAGAAAAAATAATTTGGTTGTCGGTTGTCCTATCTGGCATATATGCCACATTTTTCGCCTACATATTTTCCCATAAGATAAACCATTTGATAAATCGTAGTGGAAATTTACAATTCTTTTTATGTCATATTCTATTATAAAAAATTGTGAATTGGGCTCGAAAAATACATACTTCAATTTTGTTGGTAACCCTTCAAAGTTTTGAGGTTTTTCTTTTTAAATTTTTTTTTTTTGAACTTACAAGTTTTGAGGCAATGATGCATGCTAAATTTTTTTAACATATTTTCAATCATGGACAAGCCTACTTCAACAATTTTCACGTCATTATATAGCCTCTGTGTTGAAAAAAAAAGAGGAGAAAAAAATGGAGGAAGGCCCATTGCGTGCTACAAATTGCATGACCCTTCAAATTACTGTTACCTACACCCCGCAAAAATCCAAGGGGTTAAACTTGACTACTTAAGGGAGATAAATCGAGTGTAAGATCTTGCGCCACCTTCACGGCCACGATACCCGAACCCAACTCCGCCAAATCCACGGCCTTCACCAGTTGAACCATGTCCTTATCCATTTCGTTTCCGTTTGTGGGTCTCATCACAAATGGACTACGCAAATCGCGTCTTTTCGCAATCCCAAAACCCCAATATATTCCTATTCAATGCCACGATCAAGGGATACTCCCTATTCGGACCTTTTGAAGAGTCTCTCGGTTTGTTTTCCTCCATGAAATATCAAGGCATTTGGCCTGACGAGTACACTTTTGCGCTTCTGCTCAAGGCCTGTTCCAACCTTTGTGATCTTAAACTTGGTGGGTGTGTTCATAAAGACGTTATAATGCTTGTTTTTGAGAGTTTTAGCTCGATTAGAATTGGGGTTGTTGAATTATTTGTCACTGTTAAAGGATGCTAACATAGTGTTTGACAAGGATGTTATTGTTTGGAACCTGGTGATTCAGGGGTACTGTAAAAGAGATGTTGATATGGGGTTGAAATTGTTCAGGCCGATGGGTGAACGGAGTGTTGTGTCATGGAATATTATGATTTCTTGCTTGACACAAACTGGGCGCGATAGTGAAGCTTTGGGGCTTTTTCTTGAAATGCAGGATCAGGGTTTCAAGCCGTCACAGTTTTGCCTATCTGTGCTCGTTTAATTGATTTTTTCGTATGCTGACTCAAGTGGGTTGAGTCGAGAGTCTGTCTGTAGGCAATGAATTAGTAGATTCTGACAGTTAAGTGTGGCATGTTGGAGACTGCTAGAAAGGGATTTAGTGAGATGCCTCAATAAAGTTTGATTTCTTGGAATGCAATGATCTCAGCCTTGGCTTTTAATGGGAAGGGTGAACTTGGGATAGATTTGCTTGAGCAAATGATTAATGAAGCCGTGAGACCAAATCATGCGACGTTTGTCGGGTTTTGTCATGTTGTGCTCATGCAGGATTAGTAGAAAGAGGGAGGAATTTGTTTGCTTCAATGACTGTAAGGCACCAAATCGAGCCAAAACTTGAACACTATGGATACATGGTTGATATCCTTGGGCGTTGTGGACGTGTGATGGAAACATATGATCTAATAAGACACATGCCTAAGAAGCCAAATGCTTCTTTATGGGGAGCTCTGCTTAGTGCTTGTCGTACTCATGATGAGATGGAGCTTGCATAACTAGCAGTAAAAGAGCTTACTAATCTTGAACCATGGAATTCGGGGACAAATGTGCTGTTATCAAATGTATACTCAGAAGAAGGGAGATGGGAAAAAGTTAAGAAGGTGAGAGCAATGATGAAGGAGCGGAGTGTCAAGAAAACACCAAGACAGAGTGCAGTTGGATAATTATGCTGCTACGATTGATTACTGATCATTGGCTGGTCTTCTGGAACTTCCCTGCTCTGTGCTTGGCTAGGCATGCAATTGCAAAAGTGAAATACATAGTGAATTGCATTAATGCATATATGAAAAAAATTGCAAAAAAGCTTACTTCAGCAGCCAGATCCCTGTAATCATTGTTGTGGTTGGTCCGGTTAAAATCGCAAATCGGTGACTAGTCCGGTCTATTTTGATGAAAAAAACAGAAGAGAACTAGTTTGGGTAATTAGAAAAATTCAGCCACACTAAAGCGATAAAAAGTGTGGCTAGATATATTATAATGATTTTTTCCATAAGTTAAAAACTTAAAACTTTAATATTTTGAATTTATTATCACAGATAATTATAAATATGAGCAAAAATCACCCATTTTTATAATAAAAAGATTTTACAAATTTTATTATTAAAAGTATCGTTTGTCAATAATTAAAACTTATCTTTAAATAATTAATTAATAAAATAACATAAATTATTTAGTTTAAATTTAATATGAAATATAATTTTGATATTAATTTTATTGTATTAGACATTTATATATTTATTATTATTTTGAATTTTATTATATTAATATGATTATTGCTGAGAATTTAAATTTTATAAAATATTATTATTTTATATATAAGTTTTTAGGTTGATATGTGATGATGAATGAGTTTTTACATTTTTTTTTAATAGTCATACTATAATTTTTTATAAATAATTATCAACTTTTTTGAAAAGAAAAAAATCGGGTCAAACATGTGAAACCATGACCATATTTTCTTTTCGGTTTAATGTGTGATCCGGTTTTTAAAACTGTTACCTATAATAATCCATTTTGTTGTTGGTGATGATGTTAGTACAAGGCAAATGACAAGAATGTATTAATTAGAAGCCAAAGCCAGAAAACGGAAAATGGTTCTTGACTTCTTGATATAAGTCAGAGCTAGTTATCCAGTCAAGTTCCTTTGGAAACACAGGACAAACAGAAATATTTTTCTGAAGCTGGCAATTCCCTCAAAGTACCTCTTCTATTATCAATTCATTATGTTCTGCAAACCCCAAAGCCAAATGAAGGTACATCTTTCATTGTTCTACTGCATCTGCTGTTGTGTGAGAATATTCTCCATCTTTCTTTTGTTCTTTGACATGAATGTTGTCTTTCTGCATATATTTTAAGATATCCAATAGACAGTACTTGATGAATTCATTAATGCAATTTGAAGCAAGATTGTGCAAGTGATGATTGTATGTTGCATGTGATGATATACTCATGGTTACATTTTGATTTAATTGATGAACAGCACATGGAAATTCCAAGCCACAAAGTTTTCTGTTTTCTTCTTTATTTTATATAGATAATATCGAGGAAAGGTTTGTTCGACAAAAACAGAAATTTGTCCTGTATACATATCTTAATCTCAATGGCCATTGGAAGGACACTTACTAAGTGCCATACTGTTATGTAGGGCTACATGCTTTATCTTGGTGGAGAAGGATGCTTTTTTATTTTTTATTTTGAAAGGGAATAGTCATACTTTAATTATCCGAAAGATCATTACATAACAAGGCTTTTGGATACAATCTGGCGGACCATTCCAAGCCATAAAATCAGAATACAATCTGAAATTTTTTGCCAAGGAATGAGCTACCGTATTAGCCTGGCGTTTAGCAATAACAGCAGAAAAAGATGGATTATATGACGAGCTGAAGACAATCCTGAATTAAACCTCCAAACTCATCAATGCCAATTCTTTTCCATTGAATTGCATGCACAACCATTTGACAATCCGTCTCAAAAATAACATTTTCCATAGCCGCTTGATGTGCCCAGAAAATAGCCTCCCTTACAGCCCAGGCTTCTGCCTCAGATGCTCCGAAAAGTCCCTCCATAGATTTAACCGCACAACAAATAAAATTCCCAATATAACTCCTTAAAACCAGACCAAGACCTACTTGATGCTGGGCTACAAATACAACAGCGTCAATATTACATTTCAAAGCCTGATTTGGAGGTCTCTTCCATTGAATAACCTGGGAATCGACTGAAGTAGATAGCTGACTCTGTCTTGTTTTAGCATTTAGCCAGTCAAACAAGAAGCCTTGAACAGTGTTTTACCAGGTGGCAAGAGTGAATCATTCCACAATTTCTCATTTCTTTGTCCCCAAATAGACCACATTACCACACAGATTTTGTTCAAAGTCTGTTTATCTTTATGCAATATTCAATGAAAAAACCAGCTTGAAAACTCTGGGAAATTAGAACTATTAAGATGGATATCAGATAGTAAATTTATTTCTTCCCAACACCGGTAAGCATAAGGACAGGAGAAATATATGCATCAAACCTCTTCAGCATCAAATAGGACACAGTTAGAAGCAGAGGAGATACATTTGTGACTCAGATTCGACCTTGTTGGCAGACAATTTCTGCAGAGTGGAGAAGGATGCTGAAACTATTGCTTTATGCATATTTGTGAATATGAAAACAGCAAGAGTACCCCCGAAATCGAGATTGATCAACTTTTGAGTATCGAGGAAAGGGAAAGCACTTAAACCAACACAATCCATAAACAGAAAATAAAGACCGAAAATTATTAATACAATACATCAATAGAAAATTAAGGACTAAATCATTGAATCACACTAGAAAACCTAAAACACCCACCAAATCAAAAGGCTGATAACTGTATAAAACATCCTTCCCCCTTATTAACTTGCTATCCCTTTTAGTATCCTTATGGCTAGTTGTAAATACAAAATTTTGATTTATTCCGCCGAAAACAAACTTGTTAACCTGAACTGGTTGGGATTTTTCCACTATGGGTATCGGATTTCAATTCTTCAAACCAGAAAAGTTGCTTGGTTTTTTGATGTTCACGTTCCTAGATTGAAATGTAAATTCTTTTTTACTTCCACTTGAAAAGATGCAATGATGGTGAATGCGTGTTACTCCCAGGATTCATGGAAACTAGAACCAAGACTAATTTATCTTGGAACATAAAGGAACAAGATTGCTACCATCATAATAATAGTAATCCATTTCAACTTCTGTAAATGTATGCACTTCGTTAAAAAAATAAAATGTCTAAGATGGAAAGAGCCACCTTTTCTGCTATTAGTTCATTGTAGATTCAGTTAAAGTGTGTAATTTTAGAAGATCTGCAGCAATTAGCTAGAGTTTAGAGAAGTTACAATGTGAAAAGACACCATATAGGGATCAAAATGAAGGCATATAAGCTAGGCAAGTTAGGGAATCTGTCTGCACGGCTTATTTCACCTCCTATGTATCTGGCCACATCGAAGTTCCCTACACCATACAGATGCTTAGCTTTTAATGCATAATAAGTTTCATTTTTAACCGACACACACACACATATATATATGTACATAAAAGGGAAAAGGGATACCTCTCAGCCCAGTGTGCTGCAGCCGGCATTGAGGGCATATGATCTGATATCTCTTACTGTGGCTTTATTGTAGAACAAGAAGTTAGGGAAAATATTATCAATGCAGTTAAGGATTGCTTGTGACTCTGTTAGGCAAGGTCCATTACAGAAAAGATCAGTTGCTTCTGGTGCATCATTAATATTCCCCATCAGGGTTCATCTATATGCCTCATCGCAGCCACTATAAATCTGTGCAATTCGCGAACAACAAAAATCTTAATTATGGAATTCTTATTCTATGATATAATTATAAAGCATTTGATCTTGCAAAACGTCAACTTTATTGTTGAAACATAATAATGCATATGAAATCGTTTGTCCTGGTGCATCATCCGCATATCCTGCTTATATTTACATGCCAAACAATGACAGGAAAACGTCAAGAAAAGAAAACATAAATATACACAATGAGAAGGGTGCTAGAAGGCTAAGAATATTGGGATTATGTGATGGCGACCTGAGTAACAGCAGAATTTGGCTATGGAAATTAGCGTGAAAATAATAATTAGTTTCTGCTTGGAGTAAACCGGGATTGTCATCTCAACAAGTATAAGGAGGCAACTTCCACTTTCGCAAAAAGGGCAATTTATAGGAAGAGATAATTGACATTTGTCACATTTGGCTACATATAGAGAAACCTGGCAAAAAAGTACCAAAAAGGAGAGTCTAGGTCATTAGGTGTGCCAGCCACCAACTCAAACTTGCTTTGAATGCTATCAAAATTTGAAAAATGAGGTTTGTCGTCTGCCTAATGGATATTGGATGTCTTTATGATGCGTACGCACACCCTTCTCCCAATTGTCGGCATAAAACTGAAAGACTGAAGACTTGTTTCGTTCATTTAGTTGTAAATTTTACTAAACATGTTTGAGATAACTATCGATTACAAAACAAAATATCTGAGTACAAAACAACTATGAATTGCTTCAAATTTTTGAACAAAACATCCTCTTAAAATTATTCCGTTGTATCATAACTTTATGATGAGCAACCGGAATGACGTCTAACATTCACCGAGGGATCTTGAAAAGTCAGACGTTCGTTGAGCTACGTCCGGACCTACTAAATTCTTTAATGTTCTCTTTTACAATCCCATATTTGGTTTTTGGTGATGCCCTTATTTTGTTCCAGAAACTGTCATGATGTCTCTCTCCTGTTTGTCACTTATTTTTACAGCACTCCCACAAAGATTAGGGTAACGATACAATATTCTGCATATTGGCATAACGTAATGGATTAAACCTTCTTTGAAGCTACTGTGGAAAAATGCAATTAAGAAACATTTAAATCTTTAAAAATATTACACAAGGTAGCTAATAGAAGCACTCAACACAAGCAACTTCTAAATCAAAACGTATTTACCAACAGAGCCAATTCTGCATCTTGCCATGAACACGAAAGGGTATATGTATTACTAATATAAAAGTCAGAAACAACTGAAATTCCTTAAACAGTGATTCCAGAACAGATGTTCCAAGCAACCCAGTATGACAGCACTTTGTGATTATTAACTAAATAGATCTTAATTTTCTATACCTCTCTACTTAATATACTGAGAAAGCCACTTGAAACCATCTCCATAGCCCATTTTTCGGACAATGCTACACATGAATACCTCGAGGGGACGGACATTTGAGTCTCCCAAGTTTACCTTGCCCTTGCCAGTGGTGACGTTAGCAAGGCCCAGGTGGTAACGCAGCTCATCTTCTGAGGCAGCATATGGTATATCAATTTTATTGCCCAAAACAAGAAATGGAACATTGGCCAAAGCCTCATCGGAGAGGAGAGCATCCAGTTCTTTTTTTGACTCAGAAAATCTCTCCTTGTCATAAGCATCTACCAGATAAACAACTGCATCCACCTTCACATGAGAAAAAGAAAAAAAAATTGGGATATGAATTCAAGAAAACAAAGAAAGTTCATGGCAATGATGGTTCAAATTATTTATATCAAATGCCAACACTGATAGATGGCCTGCCAGGTAAACATATAACATATTCTATGGTCGAAATAAGGCCTATCTGACATCTTTTTGTGCAGATAATCACTGACTACCAAAAATATAGGGAATGCAGGCTTTCAAAAATACAATATTAGCCTGTCGTTCATCCCAATTCCATACCAAGATAAATCCACACAAAATGGGAAAAACTCATGTAAGGTGAGCTACTATTGAAACACTTCCCGAAGTAAAAGTGCTATCAGCGAACTCCCATTTGACATTTGCCTCCCATGAATCAGATAATCACAAAAAAAAAATCATCTGGGATTATGAAGGCAAAGTAACCCTTAGTTAATGTTTGTTAAGAATTGGCTACCTTGACATTTCAGAGTGTGTGTGCAAATGTTGTGAAAGTGGGTTTAACAGGAAGGATGTGAAATTACTCTGCACAAAAACTAGCAACCAAGGGGGGGAAAACAATATATATCCTATGCATCACAAAAAAAATATGCATTGCATATTCACAGCCTTCTTTACTCAACAAATCAAAGCGTGATAAGAGGACTGCACCAGGAGAAGGGGGAAGGTGATTCTGAGGGTGAGAATTTAGCATTGCTCAGCTTCACATAAGAAATATGCAAAGTAATTTCACATCCTTCAATTCCACAACATTTACTTGACAATTCCAACAGGCACACAATAGTTTCAGATCATGCTTGTTTGAACCAAGTTCAAGACATTTACTCATCATATCCAAGTATAATGAAAAAACAATCAGCTTGGAAAAAATAAATTTCACATTTCTATGCATCACAAAGAAATATGCACAAATTTTCACAATACAAATAAATGATGAGCTGATCATCAAACTTCACACCCATAGTTCACACACAGCACAAGCATGTTGTAAATTTATGCAAGCACAATGAACTATCTACAAATCCATAGCCCACCTTAGCATAGTAGTCTTTCCAAACTCTACGAGCAATTTGATGGCCTCCTAGGTCAAAGGCCTTGAACTTGATTTGCCCAATGCTCAACTCCTCAGATGTTGGATACTGTGTGGGCTGGTGTTGAACTAATCTCTGCATGAGCCCATAACAACAAAAAAGATAATAGTTGTAAAATATCCCATTAGTTAGTTCAGATGGGGGTAGAAGAGGGTTTAATAATGTAGGGTAAAGTAAAGGTAGGGTAAAGTAAAGTATGACATTTATTTTTTCATGTTTGGATGGGAAGTAGGGTAATAGAGGGTTATATAACCTTGTCTTGCTACTCTAGAAGGCTTCTTTATGCCTACAATAATGCACAAAAAATATAATTGAGTTACAAAAGAAAAGGAAAATGATAGTTTTGTAATTAAAAAAATTAAATAATATTAAATTTAATTTAAAAAAATTTTAAACCCTCCTTAACACCTCAATTTAGGGTGTTAAAATCCTTAAGAAAAATCAAGGATTTTAACACCTCTGTTTACCCCTATTACCCTAAAAACATCCTACACCCTCTTTTACCTTCTTCCCAAACACCCGCAAACACCTTCTTTTACCCTACCTTACCCCACAAACCCATTCCAAACATAGTGTAAAGCAGATATAATAAACCCAATTCAAAAGTTTATGTTTTATTAATAAGAATTATTTTCTTCTACAAAATCCAAAACAACTATAAATATCATTATTCATCGACTTCCACTTCTATGCAGTCATAATTTGATTCTACAAAATCCAAAACAATTATAAATATCATTATTCATTGACTTCCACTTCTATGTAGTCATAATTTGACTTGACGATTTAGACCTTTCGCTCAATTTTGTTTTCTTTTCTTTCAACTCACCTCATGAAACATAGAACTCAATCCATTCTCAATTTTTCATGATTCAAAATGTAAGGAAAAAAAGTTCAAACTTTATCATCTAAACCTATAAATACAAACAAATGCATACAAAGCTAAGCAATCAATCTAAGACTTCAAGTGGTCAGAAAGTTCCAATTTTTAGGTATAAGTAAAGAATCTAACCCGAGACATCATTTCGAAGACTTCTCTTTTCTCTCTCACACTTTTCTCGGCGTCCAAAAACACCTTTAAAACAACCAAAAGTAAATAAATAAGTTCGTTCACGAGATACCTCGTCTTTCAACATGTGAAGCAGCGTCGTTTTGCCTGCATTATCGAGCCCTAGAAACAAGATCTTCGCTTCCTTCTGCCATAAACCGAGCGAAGCAAGAACTCCATAGAACCAATCAATCAAAAACATTTTTTTTATTAACGAAATTAAGCCAAAATAAACCAGACGAAAGCTGCAAATCGATCACTTAGTCAATTCGCAGAATTAAAAAGTTAGTGATAAAACACCTAGAGAGAGGAAACATAGAAATTACAGAACAAAAACCTAGAGTGAGAAAGAACTGGTTGAAAGTATTCACCGATAAAAAGTTCATCTGTATATAAATGTGTAATACGGGAGATTTTGTGTGAGCGTGAGATGGCAGCAATTGAATGGGTAACGTTTTCAATGGGGTTCTGTGTTTCTTGCACTCTGATTAGATGATTTTTGAAAGGTCCCGTTAACTTCTCTCTGCATGCCTAGTTTAGTAAAGGACTAGCTCAGCTCACACCAAAATGCTTCAACTTTAGTCGGTTGGTTTCCTCCATATTTAATTTGAGAAGATCATAGGCTACTTGAGACTCAATTTGAATTCTAAAAAAAATTATTTCAAAATTAATTTTTCAATGTAATTAGTATATAGTTTTTAATTTGCAGTTAATATGTCTCATTTAATCCTATAACTAATATTCTTCATATTTTTTTGTGCTGTTAATTTGGGTTCTTACTCTAATGCTTTCAAAAAAAATTCTTAATTTGAGCAATATAACACAAATAATTTATATTTGATAAAATAGTTTATTTAAAAAAAACTAAATTATAATCTCAAAAACAAAAATGAGTAGAATTAGATTTCAGATTTGAAGCTAATAAATTATAATTTTTCATTCCCTTTATACCTTTGTTTTTTTTTAATCAAATAATATGTTATCATAATAATATAATTATTAAATTATCATATTATATATAATAATAAAATGTTAGATGATAAAAATGAACGCGATTGAAATAAAATACTTAATATAATTTTTATATTATTTAATATGTATATATATTTTTAAATAAAATTTATTTAATATTTTTTTATTAATATAAATGTATCATTTTACATTTTTAGTTACATTTTCAGCTAATTTTATCTAATATTTTTAATTAAATCAACTAGATTATTAATTAATTTTAACAAACTGAACTCTAATGTAAATTTAAAATAAGAATTCATAGTATGTAAATTTTCGGAGGTAGTAATTGAATAAATTGGACGTAAATCAGGAATTATGTACTAATTAGTTGATTTTTAACAAGTTGATTATTGAAAAAAATTAAGGGCAAAATGAAGGAAACTGTTACACGACGGAGTTGTATTTGGAAAAATAAAATATATATAAAAAAAAATTGTGGAGACTACTGAAAAGAACAAAAAAGTGAGAGAGAGAGAGAGAGAAGAACAACATAATGTATTCATGCCATGAAAGCTCATTTGCATTCTGAAATTTATAGGAAAAACACATATTTATTCCTTAAAAAATAACAAAATTTTCATTATATTTTGTTGGCTTTTTCAGTATGAATTTGAGTTAATATAAAATTTAAAATTAAACTGAATAAAAAATAAATAAATTAGAGATTAAATATATTCTAATTAATTTATTTAAATTTAGCATTACTAAAAGTTTATTACTATTCATTCATGTGGTTCGGTTGAATTTATTAAAATTGTTTCGGAATTTACATAAAATTAACAGAAGAATGCAAAAAATTGATAAAAGGCTTTGGACAATTTTTAAAAGCCCAACAAGCTCAGACTCTGTCTAGGCAATTTCATCTCAAACTCTCTGCTATATGTTAATTTTATTTATCATTATAGTGGGATATATACTTAACAGAAATATTTTTATGAACCTTGATTTCTTTTCAATCTGATAGGTATGTGTGCTGCAGTATCCCACAAATGGGTATGAGAAACTTTTGCAAATATCAATAATTCTATTAGCAGTGGTGCTGGTACTGATAGTGATGTCATTTGGGATTTATATAATCTTGACAACGAGAGCAACAAATAGAGAAATGTTTCTATGTGCTGCCTTAATAATGCAAACAGAAGCAACTCAACAAGCAGAACGCAAAAGCATGAACAAAACCAAGGCCTATGCTGGTGCCAACCACGATGTGTGTGGCTGTTTGGCAGACATTACAGGTTTAATTGAGCTTTGCCTGGAAGACGTAAAGCCTAACTCCTAACTGGCATCATATTTGTCCCAAATGCAACATTGCACCCAAGGTCCTCTAGGTCAGTTGCCTCTATATATCATGTTCTTGTAAATTAGTACTTTCTTTCTTTAAATTTAATGGTTTTATATGACAGTAAATTGACAATCTTTATTGTTTTCTTTTCAGGAATAATGAACTCAGTTCTAGATATGAGTAAAATTGAAGGTGGGAAAGCATCTCTTGAGCTAGAAGACTTCAACTTGGGCCAATTGCTTGAAGAAGTAGTAGACATGTACTACCCATTAGGCATGAAGAAAGAGGTAGACATTGTATTAGATCCCTGTGATGGCTCCATCCTTAAGCTGCCTCTTGCAAGAGGTGACAGATAAAAAACTTGAAACAGATTTTGTGCAACTTGCTCAGTAATGCTATAAAATTTACCTCGAAGGGGCATATCTTAGTCCGAGCTGAGGTCAAGAGAAACAATTTAAAGAAACTAAGAAATCATTGCCTCTAATCGTACTTCTGCTTTGAAGATTTTTTCGAGGTTCTTTCATCGAAATGAAGATACTTTACTGATCTTGATGCCTTCCATGCTGTCAAAGAAAATCCTAATGAAATGGAAATTGAGTTTGAGGTGGATGATACAGGAAAGGGAATTCCTATAAAGATGAGCAGTTATCTATCTTTGAAGACTATGTTCAAGTTGAAGAAACTTCTATTGGACATGAAGGTTGTGGCTTGGGACTAGGCATCGTTCAATCATTGGTATGTAAAATATCTAGCTAGATCAGGTACTTACCAATAACTTATTATCACGTCAAAGAAGTTTTTTTTGCAATTAGTTTCATATCAAAATATATATATATATATATATATATATATAATTTTTACAATCAATTTTATATAAAAAAGGGTTTTTCACGTTGGGTCTTTATAGTCCAATCCAACCATATTCTTCAGAGTACAATTGGATTGGTTCATTAAGTATAGTTCTTTATGAAATAAGGCTCGGTTTTCTTTTTTACATGATAGTTTATTATTAGCTCCGTTAATGAAGGATGCACAGATATAGTTTAACAGGTTTTTACATGTAACAAGTTTATCAATTTCTTGTTCTTACCCGGTTTATTATTTTCGCAATGGAAACTGGGCCATTTATCCAATTGTTTTGGTTCATAAATGAATTTATAGATTTGGTATATACAAGTAAATTCGGTTTCAGTAAGTACACATTTTCACAAATTGTGTCATTTTTGTGCTTTAGGTACGATGCAGAAATGGTCATGCAGATTCGTGTGGGTAGATGATCAAATTGTTTGGCAAGCAAGAAACCACTAATGGTATCAAGAAACTGATTATGATATATTTATGCCATTTCATGGTTCGCATTTAGTTCGGGTTACGTCGCTGCTTCCTGAGCGCAGAGGTACTGTTAAATATATATTTTTTAGATTCATTTTTTTATCAGGAATATAATGATTTTTGTATAATTGATCTGTTTTTCTGGCAGGTTCTTTGCCGTTTAACTTGTCTAAATGCACAATTGGATCAACGTCTCAAGAAGTTATAGGAATTTTGTTGAGATGCATAAATCTGTTTGAAAAACAGAGAGATACAGAGGCACAGACAAACTTTTGAGTGGGAAAAGAATTCTAGTAGTGAAGATGCTGAGTTGTTGCGAAAAGTCATTGCTAAACATCTTGAAAAACTTGGAGCCGGAAGTTTATCATTGCAAAAATGGAGAAGAGGCCTTAAATCAAGAATGCAAAGCTTTGAGATATTGGAAGAAGGAAGGGGATTCAAAATCTCTCCCTCATGATTATATCTTCATGGACTGCGAGGTAAAACTCTATAAACTTAATTTGATTTCACGAACGGGAGTTTCTTACCCAGACTAAAATAAGTACATACTCGGTATATGAATGGATGCGTGAAGCTAATGTGGGTAAGAATTTTCTTGAACAAAATGCTATTGAAGTTGCTATATTGTTTTGCAACAATTATTGGTGTATCTTAAAATAGTGTAGATGCCAGTGATGGATGGATGTAAAGCAGCAAAACTGATAAGGACGGAGGAGAAACAGTATGATATTCATATTCCAATTATTGCATTAACGGCCCATGCAGTGACAGAGCAAGCAAGCAAGACTATTGATGCAAGAATGGATTTCCATTTTAACAAACCTTTGCAAGTTGATAAAATGTTGGATGTTATCCGATCAATTGATAAACAGTGAGAAATATTTCGATTTTTTCTTTTTTATTTTTTTAATCAAATATTTATGTAAGGGTTGAATTTTATTATTCAAATGTTGGCTATATGTTAAATAACGGTTTCAATGGAGATGCAAATCTGCAACTTTACACTGACAATTTGAAGTGAGTGTTCGGTTCTAATGGAGTTAGAGGATAGCTATTTCAACCCGAACCCAAAAGAAACCCACTTCATTCGAACCCACTTCATTCGTATCATGTTACAGCCTTCAAAAAATTTCATCCTCACAATATAACTGTTTTTTAAATTACATACAAGGATAAATATTATAAATAAAAGATAAATTATAGGAAAAAAAAAACAAAATATTTAGGTTCCTTTTCAATTATTTGATCTTTTTGTAATTTAACCCCTCTTTTTAGATTTCATTTATTTTTGAATGGAAACTTAATGTGAACATGACATATTTTTGTAGCCACTCACTCTCTCTCTCTAATTTCTCTCTTTTCACTCCTAACAAAGTATGAAAATATAGATTTCAGTAATATATATGTCCAAAGGTTAAAATATATATGTTAAGAAGAGAAAGGAACAAGGAACTCTAAAATGTCCCAACAGCATATCCTATCAAAAGAATAGAATTATTGAGGCACAAGGAACTCTAAAGATTCGTGGAAATACTGATCTTGCATTCACAGAATATGCAATTCAGAAACAACCCGACGGTTTTTCTGTTTGTACACTATTAAGAAGCTGTTGAGATTTGGGCCACATATGCACTCTAAGCTTCTTAATAAGATGGTATCCCATATGACACATTTTATATCACCAATATTGGTTTTAAAAAAACGCCACGAGTTTTAAATATCAGAATATTTTTTTCAATCACTTAAAAATGACGCCTTCAGAATTAAAAAAGTGATGCTAAGTCCCCCAGCGAAAAAAAAATAACTGGTATCCTACACAAATTTTGGCAAAAAAATAAATCCATTTCAATACGTAAACATAATAATATCATCCTACAACGCTTATAGAAATCAACTTCGAACATATAGCATACCACAGAAAATCTCCCACCAATCTTTTTGAGTAAAGTTATAGTGCGTTAACAATTACTAAGAATGAAAGTCAATTAACAAAAAAAAAAGTATGGAGATCCTGCGAGCAACCATCAGCAATTTTAGAACATTCAAACTATTTCATAAATGTGACCATTAAAAGACATCCTCTTTGTTCTAAGGCTCAGATAGGTTTTAAATGGAGATTAAAATAATCAGCCTCGCAGTTTTGCATGGAACCTCCAACTCTATCATCTTCCCTACAAGAGCTCCTACAACTAGGAATCCAAAGAAAAGAGAAAACTTTTAAGTGTATTACTAGATGCCCCGTCGTCTCCATGCTGATTTGTAGGCAAAAGTGCTCCCTCTCTACAGCTCATCCTGCAAACATGAAATTGCCAGATTTCATGGGCGTGCCAATTATAAAAAGTTCACTTATAACAATAACAAAGGATATAAATCCTACATGTACTTCTCCCTTGGTGTCAGCACTATCCTCTGATTTAATGTCACCATCCTCTTCTCCTTCAGTGTCATCAGTATCATCGTCGTCATCATCAACCTGAAAATTTCAGTAGTTCCATTAGAGAGAGAATAATACACGCATTAGGGACAGAATAATACAAACAAAATATTGCATGCCATAAGTTCGAAGCCTTACATCAGAATCAGCTGGATCACTCTTTGATTCCTGAAAGAATCGAAATTATACTGTAAGAGTTTGCCTGGACATAATCTTGAAAATACTTTTTAACCACGAGATCATATCATAAAACATGAAAACTAAACCAATATTCCATCCCTTTCTATTCCTCCCTCTGACTAGTAACATCAATAAAAGCCTTAAGTTTTTAAGGATTATTAAGAGAGGAAATACCTCCTCTTCTCTCTTCTTCTCTGCCTCTTCAAATGCTGTCTTCTCAGCCTGCAAAATTTAAAAATCTATCAAATATCAAAGACAGCTGTCTCTTCCGAAGACTAAACTTAAACTGGAGAATTCAACATACATCCTTGCTCTTTCCCCATGTTTCTTCAGCCACTTTCTTTGCATACTCGGGGTCATCGCAGATCAGGACATTGTCAAACAAGGTCCCAGATTTCACCTGACAAAAAATGAGACTTATTTGACAGATTGCAAGACGTGAATGGGAAGAAATATAGTAAATATGTCCAGAAAATTACCTGCCACAATTCAATACCAACATACTTCAAATCTGGGTAAACATGGAGATCTGGATCATCCTTGAAATCTGTAAATAATTGTTTTAATTAAAGAATAAGCACAAACCTTAAAATTAAAAGAGAATGCCAAAGCACACAATTAAAAACCAGAACAAACCTGGGTTGTCAATCATTGGTGCCTTCCACTTGCCCTTGTAGTTTGGATTCTTAATTTTCTGCAAAGAGATTGATCATATTAGCTCTGGCTTCAAATTATACATTTGACATCACAACATTCAATTTGATTGTCAATTCACAAACCTTCGGCTTCCATGGACCCTTGTACTCAGGGTTGGGAATGGTTGGGACAGTCCATTCACCGTCTTCCTCATCGTCCCAATCTTCAGGCTACAATTGCAAACCACCTTTATCAGCTCCCATATTTCTTTAAAAGGAAAAATAATAACAAATACAACAACTGCAATAGATACCTTTTTGGCATCAGGATCTGGAATCTCCTTTGGAATGTCATCATACCCCTGTAGGAAATAATCCCCAAACAGTGCCTTCAGATATACAATTTTTTGGTGATTGGCATGAGAAGGGGAGGCTAGGGAAAAAAGCAAATACCTCTGGTTTCTTATCCTCAGGGTCAGGAATATACTCCTTGTCATCCCAATCTTCAGGCTGCCATCAAATGTAAAAGTTGCATTACCATCGAAATTCAAATGCCAATACAATGTTAGCTTTTTGTTATCACTATTAAGGTTCTGATTATATACTTTTTTAGCCTCAGGATCCTTGATTTTCTTTGGTGGAAGAAGATCCCAGTCAGAGTACAAACTACCAGTTTGCTTCTCTACATTGTCAATAAGGATGCTATATGTAGCATCTGGACGGATGATAAATGTGTAAACATGAGTGAGTTGGTCAGTTTCGCAAGGAACTTCCTTCTTGATCAAATGGTTTGAACCGTTGTAGTTAAGGATAGCATGCACTTTCTTGGTACTGTAGCCACAGATATCTGGTCCAAACATGATACTGAAAACAGGAAATAAAATGTCAAAATTAGCATTTCATTAGGTAAAGACACTGGCAGTATAATTACTTCCAATGACAATATAGTCCAGTCATAATAAGAAGTGGTGGTACCTGTAAGGTGTTTCACCACCAAATTTCTTCTGGTCAACTTCACCACTGAGCAACTTCATGTAGCCACCACCACAGTCAAGCTTCTGTTCATGCTTGACAGAAAATTGGAAGACAAGAGTCTTATCTTTGTTACTGAATTTGGGGAACTCAGCTGAAATAGCATAAAACCTGTAATCTTCACTTGTTTGGATACCTGTACCCATAGGTTAAAATCATCATCCTACTGCTCATAACGCTTTAAAAATTGAAAGAAAATCAGCATGCAAGAATAAATTATCAGCTAAAATTAAAATGGTGGCATTGTTCGTCAATTAGGATAAGCAAGATCACCGAGAATAATACCTTTGTCATTGGGATCTCCGTTCCATTTGCCAGAAGTGTAGTTCCACTCACCAGCTTTGTTGTCATCTTTCTTCCAGTCAGAAACAACCCACCTCTTCTCCCATCCATCTTAAAGTTCATGAATCACAGCAGTAAAACGGAATATTAATTGAGCACATATTACGTCAGGCATAATAGGTATTCAGGTAACATTAACTGCTACAGAAAAACCTACATGATTCACCTAGTATAATCACGAAAACGGAAAAGTAAATTGTAAAGTCTTTAAATAATAACTATCAATGTTGATGAGGGTTGTAGGAATCCGAAACCTAACCCTGAGTATCCAACTAATCGAAAATACAAAAATTCAAAAATTGATCATTGTGCAATATTCCAATCACAGCTAAAATTTTGACCATATTATATGGGGTCATCCTAATCAAAAGCTATGCAGGCAATGTTATGAATTATCCAAAATCTATACATACAGATCTAAACAAACAACCACAGCATTTTCTCAGCTAACAAACAGAAAACATAAGGTCGATATATAACCAGTCATCGTTTCCCAAACTTAAACCAAACAACAACTAGCCAATTCTCAATGCATCAAAGAAACATATAGATCTATCAAACATGATCACATTTGTACTCCAATTACCCAATTAAACATAGAAATAATACAAAACTACCAGATCCTCTGATCCACGCACTAATAAGTCCGATCCTTCACATATCCAATCAAATTCAACTATAATCACAAATACAAATTCCAGCAAACCAACAGCCATCTACATTTAATGAACCGGTAACAATTAAGTATCAACAGCACGCAAAGTGCGGGGAAATACGCAACTCGTATACTCATGTACACACGAAGCTGAGAAAAATAGATACCTTCGAAACGGTCCTCGAAGAAGACTTCAGCAGAAGCGATCGCTAAAAGTGAAAGAAGAAGCAGAGAGAGAGATTTAGGGTTAGCCATAAGAGAAGAGGAAGAAATGGAGCTGTAGAGTGAGAGAGCGACAGGAAGATTTTATAGGGGGGCGTCATCATCGGTATTGACGGTAGGTTAATTTTGCATTTCACTCGCGGTAAACGTCCTAGGTGGATAACATGTGATGACGTGGGCGAATAGAAAACTGACAAGTCATATTGGAGTGTCATTGGAATGACATGGCACAAAAAGATTGGCAAATTACACGAATAGCACAGCGCAAATTGTATGTGACACGTGAGTAATTGGATGAGGTTGTGTTACTGAAAGTGGATTGACACGTGGCACATCAGCAGTGGTGAGTAATAGGTTGCTTTGTTTGTTGTTACACAAGAAAGATGGAATTCTTAATATTTTAATTTTGGATTTGGTTATAATCAGTTTACGCTTATCTGATTATAAATCACAGATACTTTGCATTTAAAATTCTAAACTAGAAACATCTATTTCATTTAGTTTTAAATTACATTCCTATAACGGAAAGAGCAGTTTGTCCACCGCTAAATTTTAGCTCAATAGTATCAAATTTATTTAAAATTACAAAATTTTGAGTTAAATAAAATTTAAAAATGTATGTAAGAAAATTTCAACGTGAGCTTTTCAAAGTGAAAAAATTCAAAAGTTTCGATGTCCGTTTTAATTGAATAGTGGCAGTTAACAAATTAAAAACTGTAAAGTTATTTTTTAATTTATTTTAAAAAAAAAAAAAGAGATTAAAAAATTAAC
Source organism: Triadica sebifera (assembly GCA_023653625.1). Classification (NCBI taxonomy): domain Eukaryota; kingdom Viridiplantae; phylum Streptophyta; class Magnoliopsida; order Malpighiales; family Euphorbiaceae; genus Triadica; species Triadica sebifera. The sequence goes on along the minus strand of CM042897.1, from coordinate 34,424,022 downwards.
GGTTAATTATCAACGCTAGTTTCTAACCACTTATCAAATAATATTAAATTTTTATTTTTTTAAAAAAAATTAAAGTCAAATCTCAACATAAATTTTTAAAAATTGATAATTAGAATTTTTAAAAATTATCAAATACATTTTAGTTAATGATTAAGCATCCAATAGTTGATCATATGGTTGAGGCAATGTGTGGCATTATATTTTTAAATATGTTTTTTAGAACAAAATTTTATTTTTTATTTTAAAAATATTTTTACATAAAGATATTTTTTTTTATAAATAGATTTGAAAAAATTAATTTATAAAAAATTAATTAATTAAATTAAAAAATTATAATTATATTTTTTTAATACCCAATAATATTTTCAGATACTTCTGATTGAATTTATCAAATCAAAATCCTTTTCATTTAATTTTAAATTACATTCCTAGAAAAATGATCCATTTTATCACAGTAGAATCAACTAAATTAAGAGGATAATTGGGTTTTAATTGAGACATCAATTTTCGATGTAAATATAACACATTTTATCTATCTATATATTATCGTATACGGTCAGTTAAAAAATGTTACGATATATATTTATTTAAAAAAATATATTATTAAAATTTATATAAATATATTTATATATTGACATAAATAAAACTTAATAAAATAATATATTACATTAACAAAATAAAATAAAATTTTATTCTCTCACTATTTTCATACTATGCTATTAATTTTACATGCTTATAAAAATAACATATATATATATATATACATTAAGTGAAATAAATAAAATACATATATAACAAAATTCATTATAACGGGATGACTGTCACTGTTGCTTGGTTTTGTATGTGAGGTCCAGTGATACCAGCGGCGACTATTATTTATCCACATGTCACCGTTTAGCTCCACTAAAATTTATGCGAGAGAAAATAAACTCTCACGTGAGTACAATGGTGCAAAAATTTATAATAAAAAATATTTTGAATGAAAATAAACACTTTAAAATCAACAAAAATTCTAAAAAAATTAATATATCAAAATTATTTCCTTATACATAAAAGTAGATATAAATCATTAAATAAAATCTATTGAAATCAAGTCATTGGTATTAATATCACAATTATATAATAAATGCAATAAGATTTTAATCATTTAATAAAATAAAAAATTTATCTAACTCATATATTAATGAATCATAGACTACCCATTTTATTTATAGGAAAACAAGGGGTACCATCAAACGACAGAATCTCATAGTCTAAAATAATCACATAATTTCAATTAATATGATTTAATCCAAGAGAACCATATGATCAGTCTCAATTCAAAATAATTTTCTCTTCAAAATGATTTTCTCAAATTTTCAAAACGATCACCGGTAACAAAATTATATTTTTCCGATTAAGTCATTTTTCTAAATCATGCCCGTAAAAATTAATCTGTAATCCGATTTATAAATTATCAGTTTTTAAAATTTTAGAATTCAATTGCGATTACATCGGTATTCTCATGATCGTGAATGCATCTCCCTAACTCTCAATTATAAAATCGGACTACAAACCTGCACTATAGACTATATTTCCTCATTTTCAGACATAAATCTTAAAATATCATCTTATAACTTCACCTATTATTTTAAAAATAATATTTTTTACATTTTGATATGTTTAAATCATATTTTCATTGTCGAATAAAAATTATGTATTTCAAATATGATATGTTTGCCTCCATTTGCGTGATAAACACAAAATCATAATAATTAATCAATTGAATTAAAATTTTATATTAGATATTTTTTTATTATCATATGAAAATATTTTTTTCTCATATTTATTTATTTGTATTTAGACTATGATTGGTACGCATCTATACTGAAATACAAATAATCGAAATATATATTCACGGTCAGAGTTTAAATCGCAAATGTGACAATAAATTTTGAAATACAGAGATGCCTTGAAATGCAATATTTTTTATTTTTTATTTTTTCTACCTAGAAAGGAACTGAGTCCACAAAAAATGATGATATTTAGAAAAATTAAAAGTAATAATAAATATAATTAATTTAATAAATTTTATGTTAGTAATATATGCAACTTTAAAATATTAGGTAAAATTTTTTTTATTAATAAAAAAAAACTTACCCTAAAATGGAGATAGAAATAAATTTAGAAATAAATTGTTTATTTTTTATTCATAATCTAAAATATCATTTTAGATTCTTAACACGGAACATATGGATTATAGTAAAAAAAAAATTGAGTTGGATGCTTTCACTAAAATAATATTATATCTCAAAATTAATTGATTCATCCACCAAGTATTGTAGAATTATTAAACGGAGTAAAAAAAAATCTCTATAAAAATAATTCAAAAAGTTTCTTTTATGTTTTATTAAAAAAGATTAACTATTGAAATAATTTTTTTATTTGATATGATTAGAGAAAATGTCTAAAGTCTATTTTATTTATTTTTAAAATTTAAATCAATTTGTTGATTTTTAATAAATAAAAATACAAGTATAAAATATCAGAAAATATCAGAAAATTTAAAATATATAATTATAGAAATGACTTTATCATTAACAAAATTAAATATTACAGAATTATTTAGATAATTTTTTTTTAAAAAATAAGAAAACAGATACGAATATTACCAAATAATAATAATAATTTGCGCTAAATAAAATTATAAGTAAATCAAATATAAGGGCCTGAGCCTGAAGCTCTGGGATTTTGACCATTTACACTGGGAAAAACACTTCTTTTCTTTGGACAACCAAAGAACCATATCCCCAGCAAAGATCCAAATTTTCTTCAAGCTCTATTCGAAGAGCATAAAGAGGCAGAGCGTATTTTTACCTCTTTTATTACAGTTCCTCTCCGCAGCCTTGTCTCTGCCACTTTCTCTAGAGAGCCCTCCCTCTGCAATCTTCAAGCCCTAGTCTCTTTTCTTGTTCCTAAAGTTCTTGGTTTTATTAGCAACTTGAAGCCTTTTTAGATTTTGATTACTTTCGTTCTATTTTCTTATTTTAAAAATTGAATTTTCTTTTGATTTTTAGTCTGCCGTCGGCTCAGGGGGTATCATTGTTGTCTCCGACACAGAGAAGAAAATTCGTCGCATTGTAATTATACTCAATTCTCGAACAAGCAAGCAAGCGAAACTGTTGAAATCAGAGCAGTTCGCTCTTGAATTGGAACATCTGGTTTCTTTCTCATAGCTAATTTAGTTGTTATTTGGTTTTACATTTATTTTATTTGGATTTGGAGTTGGGTATTGTTAAATTTTGAGGGTTTCATATTTATGTTTGTCTTAATTATTAGCATAAATGGCGTGCGTTCTTTAGGTGGATATGAAGAAAGTGGAGATGGATGTCATGGGTCTGTACTAATATGGTTGTAGAAATACTTGCCTCTAGGAATTCACTAATTGGCATAGAAAACCCTACCACTCGCAGATTCCAACTGAGCTAAGGGTTTATTTTCGAGTCTTGTGGTCTTTTTTTCAGGGATTTGTTTGGGTTTTGCATTTTTGTTGCTTATTAATAGATCTAGTGGTTTGACTGCCAATTGTGTTTAATCTCAGTGCAGGAAGTTCATGGGAAGGAGGTTCATATATCACTTATAGGGTTCATGGAGAAAAACACAGAAAAGTTCAAGTACAATTTTAAAGAAGAATATTCAATTAGTTTTGCAACTCAATTTGCACAAGCACACATTATACAATTTTTTTTTTTTTCTAGGATTGCTTTACATAGACTTTTTTTTTTGGGTTTAAATAGATTTTTCTAAATATTAATTGTCAAATATGAATTGTCGGGAGGAGTAGGCCAATTCAATTCACCGGCTTTATCCAGCCCACGCCATGGCAGCCTCTTCATTGCTTTTAATTGTGTGACCCTTGTTGTGTTGAATGGATGTGGGATTACAGAAGTTAGAAGATAAAAATTTATTACAGTCCAAATCCCAAATTGGCAAGAAAACACCTTTTTAGTCGCTCCATTAATGTTTTCTTTTCTTTTTAGAAAAAGTTCCTGAATTTTTATTACATTCTAATGTATATCCTAAATAATTATTGGATCACATGTTAATTCAAGTGGAGATCTGATAAAAAATAAAAATTTAAAAATAATAATAATTTATTTAATTCAAGTGGACTTTTTTTTACTGTATGCATAAATTAACTATAGATACATTAGAAACCTAAAAAATAATAATTTATATTTACTAATAATAAAACATATTAATATTTAATAATAATAAAAACATATTAAATAAAAGCACATCAAAAAATTTTAAAAAGTCAACTATATATCCTCTTAGAAAGAAAAATAAAATATATTTAAAAACTAGATAAATAAAAAGAGAGAGAGAGTATTTTATGATATGGAGATTGGAGAGGGTAAATTCTTACAATGAAAGAAGAGACAAATAAATTAAAGTAAAATTTAATTTATTAACGGTAAAACTGCTTTCATAGAAAAGCAGTGTCGAAGCCAGATCCGCTTTCCATTTACAATGTGAAAGAAAATGATGAGAAGGAGATGGATTACTACAGGCAAAGGTTGAGTAGTTAACTAAAATATTTGGCTTAGAGCAATTTGAAGAGCAGGCCTCCATGAGCAGCGAAGAATGGAGCAAAGACCAGAGATTCAACAGCCATGAGCTTGATGAGGATATTAAGTGAAGGACCAGATGTGTCCTTGAGAGGATCTCCTATTGTATCTCCAATTACAGCTGCTTTGTGAGGGTCTGAACCCTTTGGACCTAATGATTTTGCATGCTCTGATGCTCCAGCCTATTATACGACACATTATATTAACTCACAAATCACTACTTTAAAAATTGCTCATGAATTAATCAATTAGTCCACGAAGCATTGTTGATGATCAATTTCATAGAGTTTGTTTTTCGAAATTACCTCAATGTATTTCTTGGCATTATCCCATGCCCCTCCGGTGTTAGAAGCAGAGATTGCAACCTGATAAGTAAAAAAAAAAAAAAATCCCCGAGGCCGTCAGATTGTGAAGTAATTTTTATGGTCACATATTTCAGTGAAGTGTAAAAATGAAAAGAAAATCATAAATACCTGGACACCAGAAACAAGTGAACCAGCAAGAACACCAGCAAGAGTTTCAACTCCGAACAAGGTTCCAGCAATCAGTGGAGTGAGCATGACCAAAGCACCCGGCGGAATCATCTCCCTGAGCGATGCATCCGTTGAAATTTTCACACAATTCGCATAGTCTGGCTTAGCTCTTCCTTCCATTAGTCCTGGAATAGTGTTGAATTGACGTCGAACCTCTTCCACCATTTTTAGAGCTGCACTTCCCACACTCTTCATTGTCATGGCTGAGAACCAGTATGGAAGCATTGCCCCTACTATCAATCCTATGAACACTTTTGGGGTCAACACGTCAACAGTCTTGATGCCTGCTCTGCTCACGAATGCACCGAATAATGCAAGCGAAACAAGTGCAGCTGATCCAATTGCGAAACCCTTACCAATTGCAGCAGTGGTGTTTCCAGCAGCATCTAAAGCATCTGTTCGTTCGCGAATCTTGTGACTCATTCCTGCCATTTCTGCAATACCACCAGCATTGTCGCTTATTGGCCCATATGCATCGATTGCAAGTCCTGTGGCAATAGTACTGAGCATTCCCAATGCAGCCATAGCTATTCCATACATAGCAGCCATGCTAAAGCTTATATATATAGCAACTGCGATTGCAAATATGGGAATGATGACAGATTTATATCCTAGAGCCAACCCAAAAATGACATTCGTTGCAGCGCCAGTCCTGCAAGAATCTGCTACATCCTGCACTGGACTGCTCAAAAGAATTTTCGAACAGAATTGTGATTAGCATCGCCTAAGAAAGCAGATACCTACACATCCAAATCATTGAGAAGATAATTCACCTGTAAGCATTGCTAGTATAGTACTCAGTTGTGTACCCGATAACAAGTCCAGCCCATAACCCAATCGCAACACAAAAGAAAAGATGCCTGAATCAACATGTGGTTTAATAAAATCCTTAAATGGCCCATGAAATTGTGAGAAACAAAATGAAAATTGAGTTCTTAATGGATAGAACAAGCATACCAATTTTTGACAGACTTCTCAGCTCCGAAATCGAAAAGGGTGAATTCCGATGGTAAAGCTAAAAAGCTGACCGCGGCAATCCCAGCAGTCATCAGAATGGTAGAGATGAGGAGTTGTCGCTTCAATGATGGTTCGATCTCACTAACGTTCTTAATCTCGAACAAATCAGTTGCAAAAAGGGTAGTGATCAAGCAAACAATGATGCCCATTGCACTTATAATCAATGGGTAAGACATAGCAGTATAGTCATGACTGATACCGAATGATGAAATTGATGCAACAAAAAGTGCAGCACATGATGATTCAGCATAAGATCCGAATAGGTCAGAACCCATCCCAGCAATATCTCCTACGTTGTCACCCACATTATCAGCAATAACCTGCATAAGCATCATCAACTTAGCAACGATTTATCATCGATAATGACTTTAGAGTACTAAAACAAACGAGCAGAGAATTTTACAGCTGGATTTCTGGGATCATCTTCAGGGATATTTCGTTCAACTTTTCCCACAAGATCAGCACCAACATCAGCTGCTTTAGTATATATACCGCCTCCAACCCGTCCAAAGAGAGCCATGGATGAACCGCCAAGACCATAACCAGTGATGGACTCATAGAGGCCCTCCCAGTCATCTCCATAGTAGAGTTTGAACAAGTTGATAGAGACAAAGAGCACTAAAAGGCCATTGGCAGCTAGAAGAAAACCCATCACTGCCCCGGATCGAAAAGCTGTAATGAAGGCTTGACCCACACCTCTCCTTGCTTGTAGAGTTGTCCTAGCATTGGCATAAGTTGCAATCTTCATGCCTAGAAAACCTGACATCACAGAAGTGATTGCACCAAGCAAGAAAGCAAGTGTGCTAAAGAAGGCATTGGCCAGAGCTGGTTTACAAAGATTTCCCTTGTTGTATGCACAAGGTTCGCTTTCAGTACTAAAGCCCTTGACGGAACCAAGGAAGAGGAAGATGATCAAACCGAAAACTCCCACGAAGATACTGAGATACTTGTACTCAGTAAACAAGAATGATGTTGCACCTGCAAAATTAAATTATATAATTAAATTGAAATTGTATATACTAAATAAAAACATGCATCAAGATCAAACAACATCATGCATTCTGCTTCTAAATTGAGACCAAGAACAACAAAAAAAACGGAAGTAACGTGTATAGCCATAGCTAGCAATTGTTAAACTTGACCCAATCGGTCCAAAAATTAACCCGACTTAGAAAAAATCCGAAACTCCAAAATTTCGCTTGCCCTGGAGGGACTTGACTTGCAGATTTATCCAAACTCGATTCCAGTTTTGCTTACCGAACTCTTTTACTAGATGATATTACTCAGTAATTCAATCAAGATTATCCATCAAAATCAGTTTTCACATGTTCTGTTTATACCATAAATCTAGCTTCATGAGTTCAATCAATCTAGAAGATGAATCTGACCAAAGTGACAAAATCAGAATGATGATGAAATTGGTTCCTTTTTATACTAATCGAATAAATTTCAATTATTTTTCTGGTATCCATTCTTACCTCAGGAAAACAGAACTTTCCATTAAAGATAATTCAAAAAGAAGATTTTTTGGGGGAAATTTAGATGGGTGCTGAGCAAGGACAAACATATAAAACACTATAGAGAAAAAGAAAAAAAAATGGAAATTTTATCTGAAAATCACAAAAATAGAAAAAAAAAATCTGATAAGTGAATAACTTCTTTTACATTAATAACCAACACACAACAAAATCAAAATCTAGAATACAGAAGAAGCCAAAGAATTAGCATTTTCTTTGGCACATAATGGAACCTCTTAATTAATATTAATTTATAGTATATTTTATTCTCATATGACATTATGGAATTCATCAGGAGTTAAATTAGTGATTAAACTATCGATTCTGCATTCATCATCCTAAATTAAATAAAATAGTAATCAGCTACCAATTCACAAAGACAACTTAGACAAACATGAAGAGACAATAGGGAGAAAAAGAGAGAACTCACCGACAGATATAGCATTCTGAATTTCAGCACATTTGAGAGAAATCTCATAATTATTAATTCCATCTTCTTCCTCCCCAATCAATTTATCTTTATAACTATTACCAGACTCACTAGAAACCTTCACCCTTGACACCAAAAACCATTGAACCAAGGCAAACCCAATTCCAACAAGAGATGCTATGAGTATCAAAACCTGTGTAACACCTGCACCCAAAACTGCCATTTCCAATTTTCTTTCTTTCTTCTTTTAAAGAAAAAAACCCACAATTTTCTTGGTTTTAATTTCTTGCTCTATTTTGAACCAAATATAGGCAAAATCCACTACACCACACCTGGGTTTTCAGTACTGCTTATCAGGAATGTACATTATCCAAAAAGATTTTATCTTTAGAGGGCATGAATGAATCTCATGGAATCAGCAAAACCGGTTGGTTTGACTAGAGGCCTATGGATTTTGTTAACTAGCTGGTTTGAATGTCAGTTATGAGTTTTTTCAGTGTCTTTATCCTATATATAATATCTCAGTTTTATTGTTCTTGAGATTTGTCACTTTGCAGATAAAGGGTGGTGGGTATTTTGAAGGATAAGAAAATAATTTTTTTCTCTGTTCAAATTTATTGGGGAGAGGATGCATTGATTAAAATATTAATTACTACAACGACTAATGCATTTCTTTTTTCTTTATTATTATCCGTTCTAGTTCTCTCTATTTACAGAGAAATTATCAAGATGGTTTTTTTTCCCTCCGTTTGAATAGGTTTAAATTAGAATATTTCAATAGTTTAATTCAATATAAAATGGTTCAAGATCCGTTACGTGTAAGACTTGTTTGTTGATGTGAAAAAAAAATGGCATCCATTTTTTCTTTTTTCTTTTTTTTTTTCCTTATGGAAGAAAATTAAATTTCTTAATCTTGTTTAAGAGGAGCTGTGTGTATAAATTAAGCTAATTTTAATTGATAAATGATATCATTTTTGCCAATAATATGCTACAATAGAAATATATCGATTGATTTCAGAATTCAATTTTGGTGTTGTTCAATGTTCAACGCAGGGTAGAAGAAAATCCAAGAACAAAGGAAAAATCGTTTCTTCTTTTGCACACAAAAAAGTTTTACACAGTTATACTCAAAGATACATTTGTACATGTGGGTGTTAATAATTTTTTTATTTTGTTTTAGTTTCGTATGGTGTAAGCAATATATAAGAATATAAGATCTTAATCAATAGAAATATTTTTTTTTTCTTTCGTCTTTGGTTTAATTAACAAGCATATGTATTTGTATAATTCATAAACCTGAATTGTTTGTTACAAGCAGTTGCTCATAGTTGACCACGACTCATATCGGTTGTTGATAAATGTTAAATTTAAATTAAAATGAAATCTGATGAGAAAAAATTACAAAAAAAAAAACTTTGCAAAATAATAGCTGGCTGTGAGTCATAGGCACCATATTAAAAAAAAAAAAAATTCTTACCAAACACCATAAATTAGCAATTGAGAGTTGAAACTATCAACTGTTAAATGAAATTCCTCACGGATTCATGTTTTACACAAATTCATTTCAACTTCTCGATTTGTGATAATGCTAATGCTGACAGAGAGAGCACAACTCTAAGTAGAAAAAAACTCAGCAAAAAAAAGAAAAAAGGCAAATGAGAAACAAAGAGAAAATCAAATTATGATTACATATTAAGAAATTCCAAGTAAACCTGAAAAAACCAAATATTAAGTTGTGAAGAAATTCTCCACCTCAAAAGCAGATAAGATCAGATTTATTACAAAGAATGAGACAAAATGTATAAACTAAGCAGATAATTGGCCCTTTAAAAATCTTATCAGGATGAGACTACCAAGGCATTGTTTTGTTTTTTAGTTATTACACATTTGAATCTCAAGCATCTAGTCTACCCCCTACAGCTCAACAGCCGAACCTACTCCACAATTATAGATACTATCACCCTTTCAATTTTATTTAGATATTTTTTTATTTTTGCGCAGATCAATGATGAACACCAGCAAATTGAAAAAATGACTTCTTAATTAAGAAATCACTTTCAATGGCACATTCTATTCTCCCTTTCCCATGTGGAGTTCAAACTCAACAATCTCCGTTCCTAAATAAACATTACTTAAGGTTATTATATAATAATTTAAAATATAGATAAAATACTATATTATTTTTAGATAATTAATTACTTGAAAGTGAATAATTAATAATTGTAGATAATTATAAAAACGTTAAATATTTTTTTAAAAAATAAAAATCTTAAATGGAGAAGTATTTATCATTCTTCGACTTCACTAAATGAAAGCATTGTCCCTAAATTTCAAATTGTATATACCAAGATCTGTCCACCATCCACTGGTCACCCATGCCCAATTATTTCAAAGACATGACAATGTGATTTTTTATTTTTTTAAATATAATGTTTCTTTACTCGTATATTTCTCTCCACGTATTAAGGCCGCTGAAAATAACAAGTGATTATAAAAAGTAATAAGAACCACATTCTTAAAATACATATAATTGCAGTACATTATTGTAATTGCATGTGAATCCACAGCCTATTCATCTCCGCTATTATTACAAATTCACAATTAATTAGTAGAATAGATAACACTATTAAAACTCTGTTTGACTAAAAAAATTTATTTTTAAATTTTTTAAATTTTAAAAACTGCTTTTGGAGAGAATCAGTTAAATAAATATTTTTTTCAGAGGTACATTTGAACAAAGTAATTTATAAAAAAATAAAAATAATCAGTTAATTAAATCAAAAAAATTCTAAACCTGCTTTTTAGACACAGCAATTTCAAATACATTCCCAAGCCTTAATTTCTTTTCATTATTTGCACAGTTGAAACATGTAGATTCGTGTTAAGGAACCTAAGATGGTACCTGAATTTTCAGAGGATCAACTTAAACAGCCTCTCAACTGCTCTACCGTTCAAGTTAAGAAAAGAATAAAAAGAATCTTGAAACTTAAAATTCTGCTCAATGGTTCTGAAAGCTCAATTCAAGTCCCTTCATAAAGAATATAAACCACTAGAATTATCTCAGTTTCAATCAACAAGCTAACATTAACGACAAGTCCAGATCTCTGAAAATAAATTCGTCGCAACGTACTTTGTTATGCTATATCATCTTAACTGCTCCATTTGTGTGGTTTGTTTCCCAAATGGAATCATTTCCAGATGTATCTGTCATGATAAGCTGCTAGCTGATTATCCATCGCAAGACTTTTGAATAACCATTGTATTGGCTGAAAATGTCTATTTGGCAGGAGCCATATCAAGCATCGTTGAAGGCATTATGTTTACAGCTGACAATCCGAAGTTTACCAACCTGTCCCAAGTATAGCAGATGCTTCACCGCAGAAAAGCTTACCACTTACCACAAACTAACAATGTGCACATGCTAAAGTTCATCGAGAAGCATGTTGAGACTTTGGAATTTTCAGCTACTTAACTTTAGGGTGAATATTGTATTTAAGAGATTTTCTTTCAATATAACAAATCAAAGATAACCATTACACCAAGATTAACTAATGGCTTTTCGACAATATTTTCATTTTTCCTTTTTAACTAAAAACAAGAAGGGCTTCAGATATTGTCAGTTCATCTCTTTCAGCTCTACATGCTGAAGTGCACATGGACACATCACGTTTCCACCTTTAAAACAATTTGTTTCAGCCATCCCAGTGAAAGAATTGGTATATGCTAAGTGTGCACTAGTCTCCCTATACAGTGAAGAAAAACTATATCAATGATCCTGCCTCTGCACAATTGCTTTGGCTGATCCACCAAAGAGCTAAAATACGGTAACACCTTACAGTATTGTCAGCTGGACTTCCAAAGTTATAACTTTTGGAATGACTCTAGGAGAAAACCATTTAATGTTATAATGGATGAAATACCTGTGTGGCCCAAGAAGGCAGAGCTGCACAGAACATGACAATCATACCAGTAACAGGATGTTCAAAAGACAAGCTCTCTGCATGCAGTTCATGGCCACCATATATTGTCCCTTTCCACTCATATACACCCTCATATTTCACATCCCCTCTTATAGAAATTCCAAGATACTGGCAATGCAACCGGATTTGATGTGTTCTTCCACTGTGAGGATATGCTCTCACCAAAATCTCATCCTTTTTCACATCAGCGTCTTTTGCTGCTTTTTCTTCAACCACTATAATATTTTTGTCTTTCATAAATTCAGATAACTCTCCCTTGTCCATTTATCAATAATACTTCAAATGAAGTTTCCATGTCCCTAACTACAGAACCTCCTGGCAGTGTCCGATCCACATCTGATGCAGCATATACACGCCAGGCTCCAAACTTTGATCGACCATGACCAGATTTGATGGTGAACTTTTCCCATTTGGGAGCTGAACCAACACAAAGAGCAATATATGTTTTCTTAATCTTGTGATCCGTAAATGCCTTTACTAGCTTAGTAGCCACTCTGTGTGACTTGGTTATAACCATTACACCACTTGTATCACGATCAAGTTGATTGGCTAGATGAAGCTCAGGTGGGCTGGCTTTGGTTCCTGAAGTTGAAATATCAAAACACAGTTCCATATTCAATACATAACTATGACTAGACAAACAAAACTTTCTTCATTGTTCCAATTTATCAGAGCCTGAGATTTCAACATCCACTGATAAAGAGTTATACAGCTTAAAAATTATAGATTTTGGCTGTAGAACTCAAAAGTGACCCAGTTGATAAATCTGAATGCCAAGTTGCTAAAGCATATAAAAAGATGATCTTTCCTTAAATTCTTCCAATCCTAACTCTGAGCCAAGTAGGTGCACTCTATGAGCACTTCCTAATTCAACCACTGTATTTTCTATCGACTATTGTCATCCAGTAGATCCTTATATGAATCTTCTAAATGAATGCCATCAGTTGGAAATCGCATTTTGCAAAATCTCAATTAAGTAATAAAATAGATTCATATGACTTTGATGTAAGCAACAATTGCATATTCAATCCCATACTTGTTTCGAACGAAAATGGAAAAGAAAAAGCAGACAAAGACAGTCATACCTACCTCCACTGAGATCAGTTGACATGGCCGAGTCAGCAAGAAGACTGGGGATCGATTCCAACACAGAATCACAGTAAACTCCCTGAGGTTTATTCACAGCTATGAGCCATTAATCTTCATACAAGATATCACGCCTTGACAAAGTAAAAAGGCTTGATCTTGAAGAGGCAGTCATGGCCCTAGCAAGCTCTATCTCCTTTGAGATGAATGGCAAGGGAGGGGAAAGTGGTGTAGGATAACTTTGAACAGTTGAAGGTCTATTTTTACAAGTCGGATTTGCGGGATCAGGTTCAGATGCCATCATCTTGCTTGACAAGCGATGAAGAGAGCAAAAAAAGCTGGTTTTTGGGAACTTGAGGAGGGATTTTGGGGGTGAAGCAAAGGGTGGAATTGAGAGACGATGATGGGAAGGGCATTTGTGTCCGTTTGAATCTTCTTCCTGTGCAACTCGGCCAATTTGGGCATTAAAACCCTTTTAACGGCGTCGTATGAAGACGATTATTTGAGTTTCAACTTTCAAGAAACCCTGAAACCTAGTTCTCTGCTTAAACCCAGATACTCATTCCCATTTAAGAATCACGCCTTTTTGTTCAGTAGATTAGAAAGGAATAAGAAAAATGTCATTTTTGATACTCAAAAGATCACGAAATGCATTGTTGCTTCTTTCTCAAAACCCTTGCACCAAAACTCAACCTACTTCCTCCTTGTTCTCCTTTCTGTCTGGAGCTCTAATTAAATCTCTAGATTCCTCTGAACTTCATAATTCTCCATCTTCCAATCAAAATCACGAGCTTCTGGTTTCCGGGTTCTCTTCATTTTTGCTTAAAACCATAAAAAGGCCATCTGGTTCTTATGTTACTGGATCAAAGCATCATGTTTCTTCACGTTGGAGTGAAAAATGCAGGGTTCTGGCTTCTGGGATTGGTATTTTGCATAGAAATATTTCTGGTTGTGCTTCAGTTCCTGTTCCGAGATTGGTACTTTCTCATGAATCTTATAAGGATCCGGTCCAATCAATGTGTTTCTGTTTGTTTAGCACACAGGCAGCAGAGGAATTATCAACCTCTGATGGGCTAACTGTTGATGCAATAGTTGCTAATAACTGGACGATTCTTGATGAGAGTGAGAGTGATTGGAAGAGCCATGCTGCTGCTATTGCACAATCCATTCAAGTGATCAAAAAGCGTTTGCAGGTATAGCCAATGACTTAGATCCTAGTTCTCTTTAGCTGTATTTTGAAGTAGTAATTACTAATTAACATTGTGTATAATGTGAATAAGTATTTGTTTTGCTGTTTTTACACTGATATTCATCTATTATTTTGTGGATATATTTTGAATGCACTTTGTACTTCACCTTTTGTTATCTCTGGTATATATGGTGTAATATTTTTTTTGTTGTCTTTTTTTTTTCAATTTCGTACTTGCATGTGATTTCTTGTAGTTCAACATGAATTGTTTTTGTCTGGTGGCAGTGGAAGAAATTGAAGGTTAGGGCGGATCTGTTATCTGAAGTGCTGAATAAGCCAGACCTTTGGGATGATCCTGTACATGCTGGGAAGATAAGCCGTGAGCATGGTTCAGTGATGGCTAAAATGAAAGAGGTGACTACATTCGAGCAGGAATTACTCGAGCACATTGACATGATAAAGCTGGCTCGTGAAGAGGATGACACTGAGTTGGAATCGGTGGGCTCTCACTTCTTGTTCTAGGCATGTATCCGTTCTGTTTCACGATTGCTGTCTTGTGTCTTGGATAATTTAGCCAGAACTATGGATGATATTTATTATCTGACTCCTTTAAACTTCGTATAGTATCTATTTTATGGAGCAATTACCATTTCTTATAATTATATAATGGAATCATGAGAAATCCTTTTTTGAACTGAAGTATTGAATAATTCTATATTAGTGAATAGCAATGGGATAGTTAAATTAATAATTGAATTAATCATGCTAAAAGTGATTAAAGTAAAATAAGAGGAGAGAGATATAATGAACCACTGATGCATATAATTACTGGACTTTTTTCCTGCACTAGGCATACAACTATGTACCATATTTAGTCAGTTCCTGTATTCCAGTGTTTAAATGCAAAATGCCCTGATTTGTGCTGCAGGAGTCGCTGAAAGCTTTACTCCGGATGAGAAGAAATTCAAATGAAAAGGAGCTAGAAGCTATATTAGCAGGCGAGCAGGATCCATGCTCTTGTTACATAGAGGTCAACCTTGCATTTTTGTTATTGCCTTTACATTAAACTTTCTATCTATACGATATCCTTTGATGTTCTTTTACTCTTCATTAAGAACAGAGAGAATTTGTAATACTTGGTCACCAGTGAACTTTCCCTTGTCCACAACTTTTGAAATGGCACTTTACCAAATATAAACTTAGGTTTTTTAATGCGTAAAATAGGTCCAAGCTGGAGCTGGGGGTACTGAGAGCATGGACTGGGCAAAAATGGTCATGCAAATGTATAAGTTGTGGGCTCAAAGGCGTGGTTTTAAAGTAACTGTAGTAGATGAAATGCCTGGTGAGATTGCAGGAATCAAGGTTCAGTTTTTCCATCCTCTTCCATTTTTGAACTACATGATCATATATACATTGTATTATTTGCATAATTTTTATCAAAGGAAATCACTCACCTTTCCTTTCTTTTTTTCCTGCAATATTGAATGGCAAGCATAATCTCTCAAGTTTAATTTTATTGGATTTTTGAAAAAACACATAAAGTTTCTAATGTGAGATAGGTCTGATCTTCAGCGAGCGACGATCAAGGTAGATGGTGGTTATGCATTTGGATATGCTAAAGCAGAAGTGGGAGTGCACAGGTTGGTACGTATCTCACCTTTTGACAGTGGAAAGCGCCGACACACATCATTTGCTGCTGTTGCTGTCATTCCAATCATGGGTGACAGTTCCACACGTGTGCAAATTAATGAGTCTGATCTCCGTATTGAACGATTTCGTTCTGGGGGAGCTGGTGGCCAGCATGCTAACACAACGGAGAGTGCTGTAAGAATAGTTCATATTCCAACTGGAATCTCCGCCACTTGTCAAAATGAAAGGTATGATATCTATCCATGGGACTAATCCTAGAATTGGGAGTTGCAATTACTTTTGTCTCTTTTGAATTCCAAATGATGTTCTTGTAACACAGATCACAGCATATGAATAAGGCTTCAGCAATGGCAGTGCTGCAATCTCGGTTGGACCAGCTTGAGATGGCCCGCCAGGCTCAGATGAATGCACAGCATACGCAGTCACTCACTGAAATAAGTTGGGGCAACCAGATTCGCAGTTATGTTCTCCATGTGAGGAACCATCGCAACATCCATCAATTTTCTTCGAGTACTATTAACAATCTAAATAAACCCAACTTTCCATGACATTTTCTTTTTGATGCAGCCTTATCGCATGGTTAAAGATCTTCGTACCAATTATGAGGTCTCTGACCCTGACTCTGTACTTGATGGAGAGATAGATGGCTTCATCTTGAGCTACTTATCAGCTTCTCTTGATAAATATGAAGACGACTCCTGAGCTTTGTTTCCAGAAGATATTTATAATCTGCATATTAACAGAGAATCTGAATGCAACATGCTGTTATACAACACTCAATCAGCAGTACATACTGCACCAGTCATGAATAGGTTTTAAGATTTCTCAGAAGATATAGAATGGTTAAATCTAGAGAACAAATTCATATTCTGTTTATTTATTGGAAGCAAAAATAAAAGAAACATTTGCTAAAATTTTTTAAAAAACTATCAGTTCAGCTGCTTATTCTTTGATAAAATGATCATTCATTTGATATTGTATGAATTTTAAATATTATAATATAATATATTATATAATTTTTTTATATTTGAAATATTTTTGTGTGAATTTTTTAAAATTTTATGTGTAATCTAATGATTTTTTATAAAAATTTAAGGTTTTTACTCGTTATTAATGACTGTAACTGCAAAACAATTAATATATTTAAATTTCAGTTTTTTTAATTGTTAATTCAAATAATATTTTTATCAAAAAAACAGAATTGTTAGTTTTTTAAAAGTTTATTTTTTTTTGTATTTTGTTAAACCTATGATAAACTATAAAAGTTTTTTTTTTTTAATTTGTTAAACCTCTGATAAACTATAAAAAGCTTATTTTTTTTTAAATTTGTTAAACCTGATAAACTATAATTTTTCTCCTTCGGTCGTTGATCGCAGATGAGGCAGAGGAGACACGGGTAACCAATATCTTGAGTGGCAGGCAGAAATAGAAAAGTAAATAAAAGTAATAGTTCCTAGTTGATAAATTTTTTTTAAAAAAATGTCTCTCGAATTGGAATTGGATGCATAATGTTTGATCAAATCCATTAGTTTTTTTTTTCTTTAAATCCTTTTTTTGGCCTACAAGTTTGTGATTTCAGTGTGGATAGCTTTATTATATATAATTTGGATTTAATTATATTGAAAGAACTTCTATTCACACCCTGCTACCTGCTTTATCATTGTTGCAATCTATTCACACCCTGCTACCTGCTTTAGGAATTTTACTGATCATTAGCCGATTTAATTTTAATATATAGTATGAAGTTAGATTTAAATATATAGCAATTATTAAATATTATAATTAACAACAGAATAACTATTTTAACATAATAAAAAAAATGTACATCCATATATAAAAGTTAAATATTTATTTTAAAATTTTATATCTTCAATTTTTTATACATATTTTTTTATATATTAATAAAAGTATACAATATGTATATAAATTTGTTATATAATAAATGATTTATGTAATAATCATTTAACATATTATTAGACTTAGCAATTGATGAGCAAATATTTCATAATTGGGCTTGGAATTGGGCCTAAGATAGGCCCGATGTTCCCATTTTATGAGCGCTAAGTCGTTTCTATAAAGGGACGGAAGTCGTTTCTAAAAAGGATCGGAAGAAAGAAAAAGAAAAATCTGAAATGAAACGAATCGCAAGTCGCATAGTAAGTTTCGGATATCTGTTTGTAATGTAAAAAGTAATTATTATGGTATTTTTAATTTTATTTATTGATTTTTTTAATTTTTTATAAATTATTTTATAAATTTAATTTTAAAAAAATATTTATTTATCTATTTTTTATTAAAAATAATTTTTAAAATTTAAAAAATTTAAAAATAAAAAATTTTATCCAAAACCATGCAATTTCGTTCCTACCCTGTATCAATCCGACAGAGTTACCGAGATATCCATTTCATGTATACATGCTTGATTGTTTTCCTTAGGATAAAATTTCATGTATATATGTTTGATTGTTTTCTATCTCGTGGGATTTGTTTAGTTTCGTTCTTCTGCGTCAAAGATCGTTCCTTTTCGATGGTGAAAATTTTGTGAATTTGTTTTCTAGTTTCGCTTCGAAGAAGAGGGTTTTAGAAGAATGGAATATTCTTCATCGTCTTCGATAATAACCCAGAGGATGTGTTAGAATCACTCATGAATGATGGTACTATCGACGCTCTCAGATTGAAGATCATTAATCAGCTCAAAGCTAACGTATTTCCTTCTCTTTCTCTCCGCTGATTTCTTTTTCTTTTTTTCTTTTTTCCGAATTTTGATTTAGGTTCTTTTTGTTTTCATGGGAAATTTTTTCTTTTTTAATTTTTTTTGAAGTTTTTCTTGTTATGCTATTTGATTACGACTGATGAAACTCAAGAACTCTAGGTTCTGATATATGTGAACTGGTCAGTTATGATGGTGCAAATAAACCAATAGATGTTTTATTTTGGTTTTCTTTTGATTTAAGAATGGCGAGACATTAATATGATGCTTTTGGAAATGATAGGTAATTTTGTTTCTGTTGCAGGAAGAGCTCAAGAATACCTCCATTAGAATGGCTGAACAGAGCAAGGTTTTAAATACACCTAGGGCTGAGAAGCAGACCAAAAGAGAGTTATTTGATGCACTTCGACAGGAACTTGCGTAGGTGTTTCTTTTTTGTGCTAAATTATAGTATTATATGCTAGGGCTTTTAGTCCACTGCTTGAATGTTCTGGCTATTGTCATTTATTTATTAACCACACTGTATGATGAGATGGATAATGCAGTCAATGCTATAGTTGTTATGAAATGCTGGCAGAATCTTTCTGTAAATGGCTGCTGCCACTGTAATTAGATTCCCAAAGCACCAAACAGAAGTTTTAGCTGGATCTTCTGGGTGGATTGATGCATGGAACTATGGAAGCAAGCCAGTTTTGCTCGAAGAGCATTAGTAAATGTAGTGTTATGTTCATAGATTCTTCTTTATTGCTTTTAAATGCTTAAACAGAACTCTTAGCTGCATCTTCTTGGTAGAGTGATGCATGGAAGCAAGCCAGCTTTGCTCAAAGCGCATTAGTGATTGTAGTATTGTGTACATGGATCCTTCTTTATTGCTATTAAATGCTTAAGCTGGATTCTTCATCATTATCCTATACAGGCTTTTCAAGTCAGTTTTCTCTATATAAAAAAAACTGCCAATATGAAAGGGGGAAATCTATGTGTTTGTTATGCTCCATATCTTTGGTTGTTTTTCCCTCAAAACTGGTCAGAGGCATTGCATAAGTGAGTGTTTTACTTCTCCTTGGAGAATCATTGACTATGTGATGATAGCAATGTTTTTGCTACTCCTTGACTGTCAGTTTGATTTTCTTATGATTTTCATGCGGCTGTTATGCAGAACTCCAGTACTGGAGAAGGCCTCTAGATCAGTGTGGGAGTTGATCTTAGACAGCAATGGACTGGGGAAAGAAATATGTGAAACAGTTGAAAGAGTGTTTTGTAAATTAAGTGGCAGCGAACCTCCATTGTTTCCTCCTCTGAATGCTGAAACTCAGTCAAATAAAGAAAATGAGAAGAAAGGAAAAGAAAAAGAAGAGCAAAGTGAAGGTCAGAAGGAAAAATCAAACTCAAATCCAAAGAAAAGCAACTATAGTGAGATGAACATGGAAGGTCTGGGAAGTGAAGTTGCAAACCAGATAACAAATGAAGTTGCCGGGAAACCCAGCAAACTTCCATCTCAACAAGAAACCTCTAGTAAATCCTCGCCATCCAGTTCATAGGTTTTTGCCTGCATTTGAAGTCAGCTGTGTTGGAGAAGGAATGGAAGCCAGTGTTAGTTTAACATATTGTTTGTCATTACTCTTTAGATAATATTCTTTTCCTTGTAGAATTTACCTGGAACTGTTAGTATCTCCTTACAAGAAAATGTAGCGACTAAAGTTTGAAGTTTTCTAATTGCATGACCTGTGTGTTTATAATGGTAAGCTCATACTTAAATATTTATAGTATGTGCATTGATTGAATGTTTTTTAGCCATGTGGTTTTATGAAAGAGTTGATGTACCTCTGAAGTTTTCCACCAGAGAATTCAGCATAAGAAATCTATGTTATTTTTATTTTCTATGTAAAAATTTGTGTGGATATCTGTATTGGTTTGTTGTCTATGGTAAACATCAGTTCATCTAAGCATTATTCCTATGAGCACCAAGGCACTCACCTATATACCTAATGCATCATTTTCTTTCTGTGTTATTTATTTTATTTATATCTTTTTGGGGTTTCCCATTGTTTTTTGATGCGCTACTTTGTTTAATTTTCCTTAGGTGCTACATATGCAATCTGGGTTTTCATAATTTAAACAGGTAGAAGTGTAGGCTGAAGTATGATTTCCCCATTGCAGCTTTCAGCGGTGCTGTAGGATTCAATATATCTGCTTCAGGTTGGAATTACAGTATCTGCCTGTCAATGGTCATGCATGTATCTCCTTGAAATTGCAAGTGCATAGGATAAAGTTGATTTATATTTGCGAATAATTTGAAATGCAGAGAGAAATTTGAGGTTGATTCCTTTATAGCGCAAGTTCTTGCAACCCTGCAGGAACATCAGCGTGAAGGAGAGCAGTGTTTTGAATGTCAACCGTTTGATTGTGGAGAATTTCAGGGTAAATGTAAATATATGTAAGTCACTTCTGCATGTAGAACTACTGGCCTCTGACGGTTAGTTTTTCTTATGAGCTTTTGCCGTAGCATAATTAATAATATTATAAACTTTGGAATTATATTGCCCTCCTGTATTTCTTAGATAAGATCCCCGCATTGGTTGGCTAAGGCCCGATGATAAATGGTGCCAGTTCTCCTCTAAGTCTTCTTAAAGCTGTATGATAGACAGGGCAAATATGGATATTCTTGTTTGATCCTGTGAAGTTCTGTCAGCGGAAATTAACAGGAAACTGGAAAAATTCAACAGTATGTGTACGAAGTGGAGAACTGATCAAGTTTTTAGGTGACTTGTAATTGCAGCTTGCTGAGTTGGTAACTATGCTTATGACATGGTCATCATTGCAGTGAAAAACAAGCAAACCATCAATGCCCATGGCGGCTTCTAGATTTTCATGGATTGAAATCTGAAATCATTGAAGAATATGATGATGCTTTCTGTTCAAGGTATATATCATGACACGTTTTGTAATGATCAAGCATAACAAATTGTGTAAGAAAAATGTTTCATTTTTCCGCTACTGCATAATTGCGACTGTTCATAGAGGTGACTGGTATGAATTTTCCTTGACCAAGTTGGTCAATAATACATTATCATGTACAAAAATTAATTTTTACTTTATAATTATCAACTGGTTGTAAAAATTACTTTTTTGACATGATTGGAAATCGATACATGAGTCGGGTCTATTTTTCTGTTTTTCTTGGATTATGAATTCAATATGCAAAAACTATATAGAGATAAAACGTGTTAAGTGAAATTGTGTTGATCAATAGATGAAGGTAATATTTGCTAGGGATAGGTCTGCTGCAACAGTTACTGCTAATAACATAATCCCCCAAATAAATAAGAGTTTCTATCCATTCAAAATTGAATTAGTTAATACTTGCTTTCTTTCATTTTTTTCATTAAGTTCCCCGTTAATCTCTGGCACATTCTATTGCAAAACAAAAGAATAAAGAATTTTTCAATATCTCAACAGAGGATACAAAAAAAATTCAGAGAAAAGGTATGGCCTATGTCTATGGACATTAGATGATGCAGTAGTCCTATTACACTGCAAATTCCTCTCCTAAACATTTTCTATATATTCATCTATTGATCGAGTCTATTCTCCTAGCTCTGTTCACAAATGAAAATATGTATCGGGTCTAGATAAGAAATTTCCATTATATACATCAACGGTTGGCATATTTTCCTACATCTACCATATCATGTCAGCTCCAATGATTGAGTTGATTATTGTTATTGTCTTGGCCAAAACTTTCAGCTCCTGGATCAAGGTTCAGGGGAGCATATTTAAAGCTTTCCCAAGCCTGTTGCATCATAGAATTCTGAGGATGTAATGCAGAAGGCAATGGAACTGGCTGCTGATACACTGCAACTTGCCCAACAAATCCACCTGCTTGCTGATTCCCCCTCAAAATCAAGCCATTATCAGTACTCATTCCCTCTCCATAAAATGTCTGCTGTGCACTATTTACTGTTAATTGCCCACAAAATCCATTGCTATTCATAATCAGGGCATTTTCACTGCCCATTCCTTGTCCATAGACTATCTGCTGTGAACTTTCTTCACTTACATGCTCCTCCTGAGAGAGATTCGCCAATGCATTCAGTGCTTGCATTCTTGCCATATCATACTTCTCATCATAATTTACAACTTGGTGGTCACTAAATAAATGGTCTTCAACATTAGGCAGCATATTACTCCCCATGTTACAATCATTTCCTCGAACATAAACTGAAGATCGTGGGCTGCAGTTTTGGTAACAAACAGCTAATGGTGGTATAGGAGGTAGAGAAATTCCATTGTTGTTTGCCCCTTGATGAGCAGCCCATATCTCCATATCATCTGAATGTGAAAAATCCATAACTATGTTACAATCACAGAAACAAAAGTTAGTGTGCTTAATAAAAATTAAAGCTGTAGAAAAAGAGATTTTGGTTCTGAACATGAGAAGTACCTGACACTGGTGAAGTTGTTTCCTTGAAATATTGAAGAGGATGGGTAGACAGCAATGGAGAAGGAATAGAAGCAAAGTTGAACTGTATCCCAAGGTTGACATTCGATCTATCGCTCTGATAATCAGAAGAGAAACTTGAAAAATTGTAAAAGTTTCTCTCAAAATATGGACTTTTCAGGCTTGGGAAACGTTTATGATACAATGCATACAGTCTCTGATCATATTGTAATAGCTTCTCATAGTGTTTGTCCAGTGACCCTGGAGGAAACACAATATAATGCCTCCTGAAGAGAGAAAATCCATCTGGTAAATAGTTTAGATATTCTAATGTAAAAAGCTGAACAACAAAATTTCAATTCCTGACAGCACAATTCATACATTATGGAGTATGATTAGGCAAGAAAAATCCTAACAGACAGATATAAACATAATTAAGAAGAGCAAAAAATGTAAAACCTGTAAGTTGAAGCTTCCCCTTCAGTGAAGTCTGGTGTTGGTTTCCAAATAGTGTGTTTCCTTGGTTGTGGATCAATTTCCTGAAAGAAAGTAGGAGGCTGGTTTAACTGCAAAAAGGAAGAAAAAAAGTTATGATGGAAAATAATTAACTCTAAAAGATTTGATGGAAAAAAAGGCCGGTTTAACTCGAAAAATAATTCTTGTCAGGAACCAATCGTTTTAGTTTAATGGTATCAGAGAAATAGGAGAAAGAAATGGAAAGAAAAGAACCTCAATTTCAAGAATTCCAGGCTTCTGATCCTGAATAAAAGCTCTGATTCCTATAATATCATTCCATGAAATTTCAATCTTGTTTTTCAAATTCCCTTGTAAGAATTCCCATACCAATTTCTTTTTAGCAAAATAACATTTAGCTATCAGATCTCCTTCATTTATTTTTCTCCTCTGCAAAAAAAAAGAAAAAAATCAATTCAACATCTGCAAAATAGTGCTTATAAAAAAGAACTTTACAAATATTGAATTTTTTTCGGAAAGAGAAAGATTACCTCCCATTTACCAATTCTGAGAAATGTGGCTTCAAAGTTAGCTGCCTTCAGCTTTTCAGAAATTGGTTGGGACGAATAATCGCTGAACTTGGGATGATTGTAAGATTCTACTTCTTGATTTGAGTGTTTATTTTTGTCGTTATTATTATTATTATCCACTGAATCTAATGGAAAGGATGAAAGGTTGAGTTTTAAACCAAATGGACGTAAATTCAGTAGGGCATCAGCCACCTTTATCTGCAAACACGAAGAAGAAGAAGAAGAAGAAGAAGAAGATCATTCAATGCATTTCATATAGCTAAAAATATATAAGAAAAAATTTGTGCTATTAGGCTTTATGAGGGCTTAGAAAGTAAAATTTTCCCTTTTTTTTTTGGAGGAAAGGAATTGGAAAAAGCAAAAGAAAGCCACAAGTCAATATCAAAGACCAAGAAAATATGATGGCGAGAGAGAGAGAGAGAGAGAGAGAGAGAATGAGGGGCCATTACAGTTATAAAAGAAAACACCACCAACAAAAAAGAAAAGTAACTCATAATAACCCATTATTGATGAATTTAGTGTGTTTTAGATACTCAGAAAGATTCTTTATTCTGCATTCATCCCATACTCAAATTGAAAATAATGGAAAATAGAAATTTATTTTCTAGCATGATAAATCAAGCTAATGTTATTCCAATGATAAAATAACTTCATCTATCATTGGCCTAGTCATCATGGAGGCCAAATTCAGGCAAATACTGTCAAAAGAAAATACCCGGTAATCTGTATAGAAAGATCAAGAAAAAAAAAGAAAAAAAGGAAAACCAAACCCACTAATCATTCAATCATCGACACTCTACAAATCCTAAAAATGGTGAGGAAAAACCTTTCTCTTTAGAAAGAAAAATGCAGAATTAACTTCAAGATTATGAAACAGGATAAAATTAACCTGTTCATTATTCTGTTTTGGTGTTTCTATAATCCTTTTATTAGCATCTTCAGTGGATTGACCATCACAGAATAATCCATCATCCTCTTGATATGGGTTCTGAAATCCCCCTGTTGAACCAAACCCACCATTCTTATCTCCACCACCACCACTACTACTACTATTATTACCACTGCCGCCGTCCCCGCCACCCCACCCGAGGAAAGCTTCTCGAGGCATGATTATCTTTTTTGACAAAAACCCACTTCAAGATTCTCTCTTTAATGGTCTCTAAGCCAGAAATAAACAGTGTAGTATACACAGGTTGACCCTTTGGAACAGAAGGAGAAAAAAGGGATGCAAAAACAGAGCATAGCAGACACAGAAACAGAAAAATAGATGGATGGAGGGAGAGGGAGAGGGAGAGGGAGAGGGAGAGAGATAGAGAGTAGTAAATGGGTATGAATAGGGAACTACCGATGAAGCTAATGATGAATTTATAATTATTTGGTGAAGGAGTCTGCTTACATCAGGGTCTTCCCTGGCAGTTAAATGATTGTTTGTATTCAACCCAACTTCTTAGAGTTCGTTGGTTTTCATTGTTAAATGGCAAATTTTCGGGAAAAATATTTTACCTAGCAGCAGTACATCCATACATATTTGTATTCAATATTTCAAATTAACTAATTTTGATGTTAAAAGATTTACCTTTTTTAATTGTAAAAGTAAGAATTGGTAGTTTTGGGGGGAAAACATCTTTTTGGGTGTTTTGTTGCATTATGTTTCTCTATAATTATTTTTCACATTGCATGAATTCAAATTCATCAAATTTGATTAATTGAATACAGTAATATTATTATTATTTTAGAATATCTTATGTTACTAAACTGTTAAATTGGTTATTTTAGAATAGCTTTTACATTTTTTTTTTGCTTTTCTTCAATTACGGGATAACATTTCAACAACTATTTTAAATTGGTTCAATTGGATTCTCTCATAGTAGTTAACTATAAAATAACATTTAACTGTGTTTAAAATAAAATAATCTTAAAATTTTACATAACAAAAATGAGATTGAAAGAATCAGATAATTTCTTAGCAAAAACTGATTAAGGAAACAGTTTCATGATCTTAGTAACTATATTTCATGTGCACCTCTAGGCACTTGAGCTAGCTAGAATTTAGGGCATAAAATTGTTTGCTAATCAAAATAATTTATTCAATATTTCATATTATTTTTTTAAAAAAAATATCAGCATTATAAATAAAGTTGGTAATTTTTCGTTCCATTAAAATTTTTAAAATAATTTTTTTAACTAAAACTAAATTCCAAAAATGATTCAATTATCGAAAATTTTCAAATCGAGTTGAGTCAATTTTTGGATCAATCCTTGATTTAACCCTTAAATTTACTTTAAGAAGCGACCCTTTTTTTTTTAATGCAAAAGTAAATTAATGTAATTTAAGTTGGGTGGTAATTGTGGAAATAAGGAATAAATGATGGTGGGATTCTTTAGTCAAATGTTATGATTATCTTGAGGGTAAAGGTACTTAGCAGCCAAAAAATAAATAATTTTCAAAGGAAAAAGGCGACCAAAAGATGAATTAATGAGCTAATAAAACATTATTTTATTGTGATTTAAGTTGACATATGCTTATGCAAACCTAGTAAGTTAATTTGCTTCAAGAATATTTTATACTATGATTGTTTATCACAATTAATAATTACACTTCAGCAATTCTAATCATGGGATTAAATATTTAAATTCCATGATATTAGGTGAGTTTTATTTCTAATTATAAAACAAGTATTTCTCAAGAGAAAACCTGAGATTAGATGACATCTGAAATAAATAATATATTAAGATCAATAAGAAAAATTTGAATAGCAGAGATATTCTATTTAATGAGTCAGCAAAAATGGATCTGGCAATTGAGATGAGTGTGGAATCCACGTGTCGGAATGTGATTTGTAAGCAGCCATCCTAAATAGTCAGCAGCCATTTGGTGGTCCCACATAGAAGCCGCCACCATGCACACTACGCATGTACTTTGATACGGAAGCCACGTCAGATTTACAAAGTATTTTAAATAAAAAAACAAAAAGAAAAAACTCAGTTTTAAGTTTTAAATCAGAATTAGACCGGGTTTAGAAGCTATTTAATTTTAGGATGTCTAAGCTCCGGTTCAAGTCCGTTATAAATTTAAATAGACTTAAACATTTATTAGGTTCAAATGACAAATATCATATTTATAACCAAAAATTAATCCAAAAGATATATTTAATGATCTAAGATAATTTTAATTTAGTGATGTTGAAGTTATTTTAGGACTATAAAATTACGTGTTTAAATGTGCGACTTATCATGAAAAAAAATTATTTTTGTTTTAATTAAAATTACCTCATATGCAATTTAAATGGAAATTACTATTTAATTTTATAAGGCCAAAAGTTTACAGCTTGGGAAATATATTTTTTTCATAAATAAATTAAAACTTTAATTCCTTAATTAATTAATCTAGAACATAAAATATAAAAATGAAGAGCAAAACATGTTTTAAATGTAGCCTAATCTCAAAATTCTATCCTACAACAATATAATATAATCTAAAAAAGTTACTATTTATATGTTGAGATTTGACATATTCTACAAGTAATTTTGAGATTTAAAAATTATATAATTGATTCTCTTTTTATTATATTTTACTAATATGTCATTTCGTTAAATTTTCTGTTAGAAAATGTTAGATTGTGGTGAAATAACAAATATAAAACTATTATTTATTATATGAAATTTAACTTATTGTACTAGTACATACTGAACAAAAAATAACATTTTTCTAACTAATAATAAATGTTTTAAAATTTAATATAATGACTATATAATTTAATAAGTCAGATAAAATAGAGGTACTAATACAATATATCAAATTTCATATATAAATAGTAATTTTCAATATAATCTAATATCTAATGACTAATATAAAGCTGAATTTTTACAAATTTTTTGGATTTTTTACAATTTTTTATTATTTTCATAATAGTGGTTTAGTTTTAATGAAATTTTATCTTTAAAGTTAAAAAAATAAAAAACATGATTAGCGAGCATGACTAAATAGGAAAACTTTAGCACTTATATTTTATTAAAAAAAAAATATGTAGTTGAATTAATAATTGAATAGTCTCAATCAATTGGAGTTCGTTCAATGGGAGTAGAATGATGATTGCAGAACTTACATTTTGAGTCATGACCTAAGCACTTATCAACGTTTTTCATACTTTTAATTAATTAATTAATTAATTAATTAATTTTTATGGTAATAATTTATAAAGGAATACTTGTATATTTGGTTGCCAAATGTTGATTCGTTTGGTAATTAACCCACACATTGAGCAGAAAATCATGATTAATTTGCCGTCTAAAGTTGAATTTGTTAGTGGGTTGATAATTAAAAATTTTCAAATATAATTTTTTGAGATTTGAAACTGAAATTTCATAAAAAATTTATTAGCATCTCATGTATTTCAAATATTTTTTTTTGAGACTTTCAATTATCGATAAATGGCGATCGAAATTCGAAAATATAAGAGAACCAAATATTTATGAATTAAGGAAAACTATTTTTATGAATGGGGCATCAATTTAATTACTTCCTAAATCAACTTGTTTATAGGAATCAATTTAATCTGAAATTAATTTTTGTGCTTAATTAATATATAATTCTCAATTTATGATTAAATTACCCCCATTTGATTCTCAATTTACTTTTTTTCCATAATTTTTTATTTATCATAAATTCTTATTATGATGTTATAATTAGTTGATGAGATTCAAATCATGCTGATTATTATATAATGTCATCTTACCACTAATTAATACACCCCCTGGTGTGTATATATACAGAAATCAATTTAAAATCCATAATTATCCATTTAAAGATGTTGTCATCTCGTGGATCATAAATCATATTTTTAGGGCATGATTAGTGGAATATAAACAAAACAATTCAATGGATATATATATATATATATATATAGACTAAAGTGCAAAACTTTATTTCACTATTTTGAATCTATAATGTGGATAATATTTTTGGCCTAATGATTCCTTTTTGAGATTTTTATTAATTAAAGGTTAATTAAATTTAATTTGGAGTTAATGGAAAAACCTTCTCCAATTACATACATAGTGAGTGGAATTTACTTTATATTGAAAAGGACATTAATTAATTAATTGCACATATTCTTTCTTTTTCAGAATGATTTTCAAAACAAGTCCTATATATGGTCAAGAATAGGATGCTTGATGAGTATTTTATTAGGGGAGGAAATTTGAAAATCCTATTTCTAATCATTTTTTTAAAAAAATTATATTGAATATAATTGATTTTTAAGCTTATATATATATATATATATATATATATATATACCCTTAACAAACTAGCAATAGAAATCTTTGTTTCTAGCATATATTTTTTATTTTTTTATTTTTTGAATAAAAGCTTACTACATTAAACGAAAAAATCTCTTTCAGCAGCCAACAACAATGCAATACAACCAGGAATTTCAAAAGCATAATAATAAGGGCTAGCATAAGAACGCATATATTTTGAGACACACGAAAGAGACATTTAGTACAATTAGCGAAGATTCATTCGATTTGTATATGTATCATTAAAGAATTTTAGGTGAGAATTATCAATTTCAAAATAAAGTATTTTTTGAATAATTTTTTTTTATATATAATAATTTCAAGCATCGTATTCAGAAATATATATATATATATATATATATTGATGAAATTGGTCGGGTTGGATAAGGTTAGTTAGGCATGTAGTATTCTCAAATCTATTTGGGGGATATCATTTTATTATGTGTAAAGGAAAATAGGATATGCAGATCGAACATAAATAAATGGGGAAAAAATGTCAAACTTTTGGACTATATATATATATATATATATATGACCTAATCATAAACTTTGATGAGAAATAGCATAAAGCTTATATATATGATGGTGATGGTTTCAACTAATCTTATGCCCATCAGTTTTGTTGTTTGTGAGCTTAGCTCACATTTTCTTAAAAAAGAAAAAAAGAAAAAAAAGTCACAAACCCAAGATTTGAACTAGCTTATAAATTCCCACCTTTTATTTTTCTTGGTGGAAGTATGAGTATGACCCAACATGGTCCTCTAAATCTCTCTCTCTCTCTCTCTCAAGCTCAAGCCTTATCCAATTTTTCTCTCCTGTTGATGTCACTTACATTTTTGGACTATGCTAATACTAGTGGATTTGATCTCATATTTGGTTATCTAGTTTTTGCATTATAAATCACATATGGGTTTTTCTCCTATATATAATAAATAGAATTAATGTTGAGGTTGGTCTAAAAATGAAATATTAATTTGTGGAGTCCTCTTAAGTGCCTTTTGGGTTTTATTTTATTTTATTTTTGTTAAGCGTTATAATCATGAAGATATAAGCATTATATTTATATAGGTAGGATTCACCAGATAAATATAACTATGTATATGACTTTAATAAATGTGCAAATATTATATTTATATCTGGTAGAATTCTCCCTATAATTGATAAATATAAATACGTACATGGTTTTATATATATTTTAGTGATAGAAACTTAAAAATTAAAATTTTTAACAAGACTCGCTGTTATAAATGACCCTCTATTGTTTATTTTTTATGGACTATTTAGTTATGAAGAGAGTACAAATAAAATTTTAGGGTGCAAATTAACTCCTCATTTTCTTTTGTTTTGCATCAAAAGTCTTAATAAAAAATGATTAAATGGTAATAATTAGGAATAAATTTTCACTTTCAGAGGAGGATCCAAAGAATCAACCCTATTTTAAGCAAATCAAAAAGATTGTCAAGGTCTAATCATGGAACAGCATTTTCTTAATTACGCATGACACTTGAGATTTCTAAAGCTTTTAGAATGAATATGTAGGGTTTGCTCGCATGTTCTATACTAGTAGAAGACTAAAAATGTACTTGTTGAGATAGAATGAGATCATGTCTCCATTAATCACATCTCAAAGTACTTGTCACATAGAGGAAGGCATATATTTATCCTTACCGAAAAGGGAAAAAAAAAAAAAGAATGCAAATTGTGAGGATAAAAGGGGATATTTCTACATACCATCACATTTCATAACAGATCACTTTAAGAAGAAAAACAGGAAAAATATCTATGCAAAAAGACAGTGTGTACCACCAAATAACAATATGTCCAATACTACCAAGGTCATCAAATATTTATGAATAGAATATTATGTAAGAAACTAATGATTTTAAGAATTTAAAAACTTAATTATGAATTTTTTTATTTAGATTGGATTCTTAAATTCATTTTAGGCCAAATTAATAATAAAATGTCACAAAAAAATAATTGTTTTACAAGTATATAGTAATTAATTATAAACTTTATTTTACATAACAGTTAATAATTGATTTAACATGTACATTCATAAGTGTTTTCTAATAATTATTACCACCAAATCGCTAGTGAATGCGTCTAGTTTATGTGGAGGCCATGTCTTGTCAATAACAATTCCACGGTGGGGTTGGATTCTCTTACAAGAGAATCAAAACCAAAGAAAAAAATAAAATACAATCTCAAAAAATATTCAATAAATGATGGGTCTCACATCATCAACTTCGCTGGTGGGACTCGAGCTTTTTTGAGTTAAAGTCTCACATTTCTTCAAAAATCAAAATCTTCAGTAACCCACTTCGCGTCTGTCCAATTATATAGCCATTACTTGTTAAGACTTTTGGGCTCTACAGTGTCAGCCTATGATAGAACTAAAAGACTAGCTACATTTCATCCATATGATTATAAACGGTCCTAATAATTATAAAAAACATTTATTTTTTTATAAATTTATAAATAAATATATGAATCTATGTCGGGAAAAAGTTTTCTAATTAAAGAATCAAATTTGTGGCATACACTCAGACTTGTTGATAAATACATGAAATTAATTCAAGTAAATAGGAAAAAATCTTAAAAGAGTCAGATCCTCGGGCGGGGATGACGGGACCCTCTCTTGCTTTTGACATCCCTGTGCTACGCGGGCGCCTGAAACCTTATAGCCATATAAACAGCAGAAATTGTTGCCTTTTGTTGTTTATATTCAAAAACATGAACGCCTACCTCCTCTATCAAGTGGCTTCAATGGAATTGAAGAGGGGTCCTCAATACCTTTTTGATTCATATTCCAACTTTAATTTCCATTTTTACTCCAGTAGCATGATTAATAGATAGAGATCTGATTGACATCCCAACTCTTTAATTTCGTCTGAGGTTGAGTTTTCACTCCTCGTGAGACATTGTTGATGATTTGTCTATTATTTTCATGTTCAAAGTATCAAATAATATGATCACCTTGAATTGGTAAGATGATTATTGTAAATAAGAATCATAAACACGAAATAAAAAGCCCTTTGTGCAAAGACATCGGCAATTCAAATTACACTTTACCACAGAAGGGTGGGTTTTGGTTATACAACAATCGACTATAACATGAGAATAAATCAATGACCAACTACCTACCACCTATATAATGAACAGATCTCAGGCTGCTCCTCTCTGTCTGAAACCATCTGCATGAAAAATATAATCATCATGGTATAAAACGGGGTTTGGATCGAGGATCAGGTCACCTTACTGAGAACAAATGCACTTCATTAAAGGACCCGGAAGAAATAAAATTATCTCAAGAATGCAAAAAAATGTAAGAGGGATTATTTTTCCCCATCCTGGTCATAATTGAAGGCCAAATCAAATATCTGGCTGTAGTCGTCTACGAAATGGACATCCAGACCTTCTTTCACATTAGATGTGAGCTCATCGAAATCCCTTCTGTTAGCCAAGGGAAATATGATGGTCCTTACTCCACTCCTCCTTGCTGCTATTGTTTTCTCCTTAACCTGATTAGTTACCAAAGTTAAATTTCTTAAAAGAACCAATAATGGGTGAAAATGATAACTGCATAAATCTATAACTAAGATGAAATAGCTCTCCTTATGTAATGATTAGCAAGTGATAAGAATTAGGAGGTCATCAAACATACCCCACCAATAGGAAGAATTTTCCCGGTCAGTGTAACTTCCCCAGTCATTGCTAGATCTTTCCTCACAGGCTTTTTCATGGCGAGGGAAAGCAAGGATGTGATCATGGTGCAACCGGCACTTGGCCCATCCTTTGGTGTAGCCCCTCCAGGAACGTGGAGATGAAGCTTGGAATTAGCAAAGAAGGGGTTATCCGGCTCTTTCTTGGTCATTATTGCTCTTGCAACTGTATGAGCAATTTGGGCACTTTCTTTCATAACTTCTCCAAGTTGACCAGTAAGATGAAGAGCCCCTTTCCCTTCTCCTTGCTCGACCTGAGTGGTCTCTATATACAAGGTGGAACCACCCATTGCAGTCCATGCAAGACCCATCACAACCCCAACTGGAGTCTGTTCATAGATGCGCTCGGCATGGAAAACTGGCTTCCCAACAAAATCAGCTAGGTTAGATGCATCAACCAACACCTTCTCAACTGCTCTATTTAGTTCATTTTCCTCAATTTTCTGAGATTCAGAACCCTCCTGTCATCATCAAAACCATAAAAAACATGTCAAAAGGCGACTATGGAATTAAAGAAGCATGATTTGAGGGTGTTCCTTTTATTCTTTTCCACGTAAAAACCTATGTTCACAATCTATTCACGTAACTACAGAAAATGTATACATATGTCCCAGGAGGAAGCCAGACATTGTTTACAAGGTTCCAATCGAGCCACAGCCATAGTGCTGATATTCAATTCCCTAGCAGTAAATAATTCTGAGGATACCTTTGCATCAGCAGGCTTATCTACAGAATCCTGAATTTGATCAGCTCGCTGATCTGTCTCTGCAATCTCAGCTATTACAGTGGTTTTAGTATTTCGTTCAATACTGTTACCCTCTATTGATTCTGAAGAGGATTGAACACTTTCTGTTTCTGACTTTTTTGATTCTTCAGAAACTGAAGATTCACTTGTCTCCCCTTGACGTACAAGTTTCAGAGCAATCTGGCAGGCAACACCACAAGATTTTCAGTTACCAAGTTTCAGACATTTAGTTGTTCAAGTATACTTTAAATATATGCATCCCAACTATCATGATGCTCCCAGGATAGAAAAAAATGGAAGAGAAGTTCAAAGTTTGAACCCAAAATATTTATAATGGAATGCTTTTTATTTTCTTTTCCTTCTTTATTCAAGGGGGTGCAGGAGTTCAAATACTTGATATCCAACCCTAAAAAGCAAGCACTCAACCACCAAACTACTAATTGAATGGATGATTGTGAAAGTCATGTCTGTTATTTATAGAGTCCATGTTCTTGAGAGAATATACAAAACCTTGCGATATATCTTCTCTATGTGCTTTTGAAGATTCCGAACCCCTGCTTCTCGGCAGTAATTCTCTATGAGGGCAAGAATAGCGTCATCAGTCACTTCAACCTGGAACTAAATTAGGTAAGTAAATGATATTCCAGCAAAAAACTCTAAAAGCAGCAGGAAGTAGACAAGGTTGAATGTCAACAAAAATATTTACAGTGCCCATCATATCTTAATGCTATTAAACAAACTTATATTTTAGTAATCATACTCTTTAAGGGAAAAATAAAAGATCCATTCAACAAGCTGCTGAAATCTTATTTGTATATTATAAACACAAAGAAATAAATGTGTATATATATATATATATAGTGAGAATGAGAGAAACCTGTTCAGGCTTGATGCCACAGGCTTCACGTGTAGCCTTCTCTAAATAATCTCTGGCAATATGCATTTTCTCATCAGTAATATACCCAGCAATAGCAATTACCTCCATTCTGTCCAAGAGAGGGTTGGGTATCATGTCTACAACATTTGCAGTGCATACAAAAAGAACCTGCAATAAAATTTCAAAGGAGGAAATAACAAGTTATTTAACCAAGAACTGACATATAGAAAGAATTGCATTTGAAGTTCGGAACTGCAAGTTTCCTGTCAAAAGAGACATCAATTTAACCGCAAAAATAACTGTTTCTTCACTTGTCTATTGCACAACTACCAAGGACACTTATAGTGCAAGAAATGCCAATGTGGGTATGGCACATATGCATCAGGTCAGAACAGTAAGCATAATATAAAAGCATCAAATGTGGGTATTGAGCCTAACCTTTGAAAGGTCAATTGGAACATCAAGGTAGTGATCCAGAAAATTAGCATTTTGCTCTGGATCAAGAAGCTCCAACAAAGCACTTGCTGGGTCACCAGAGTGTCCTCTCCCCAACTGCCAGTATTTACAGCATAACATGGAACTCAAATTTGTAAGTCACAGGTTAATATCACAAAAATCTAAAGACTTCAAAGTTAGGTATGGGATCAATTTAATCATCTTGAACCACAAACAAAAAGCATTGTGAACCAAATTTTTTTTTTTTAACAAAGGTAGACAATAAATCCAAAAGTAAATAAAAACTGCCTGCATGACAGTACCTTGTCAATCTCATCAATCAGAACAAGAGGGTTAGCAGTTCCCACATTTTTAAGACACTGCACCATCTTCCCTGGCATTGCACCAATATAGGTTCGACGATGCCCCTGGAAGTAATCTCAAGTCAGACAAGATGCATCTGCTGTACCCCATAAGACTACATAGCCAACGCAAATACACATACTCATTTTTGTCCATTACCTTAATCTCAGCAACATCAGATAATCCTCCTACCGAGAACCGAAAGAACTTTCGGTTCAAAGCACGTGCAATTGAACGACCAATGCTAGTTTTTCCAACTCCAGGGGGGCCAGAGAGACAAATAATTTTCCCTGGGAGAAATTTGCAAGAAATGAGAAAATTATATGTTGCTTCTGCTGCTCTAACAGACCATGAGAGATTAGACATACGTTGGTGCCATGAAAATAATTACATTATTGGAAATCTTCCTCAGCTTTGAGGCATATGCATGAAAGGAAACAAAAAGTAAACTCACCTTGCGAGCTTCCTCTGAGTTTTCCAACAGCTATGAACTCCAGTATCCTTTCTTTAACATCAGTTAATCCATAGTGGTCCTCATCAAGAATTTTCTGGGCCCGAAGTACATCAAAATTCTCATCACTGCATTTGAATTTTATTGGAAAATAAGTTTCTAAACAAACATTCCAAGGCACAACTTTATCAAAGAACTGGCTTGTGAAAAAAATATAACATAATAATCCATTTGTTCTGTTCATAGTCATAACACTGAATAAAAAAATATACAATGTCAATGGCATAGATATTATCTCAAGAAAATATGAGTCTAAAAGATAGAGATCACTCTTATTTTAAAAAAAAAAACACAGTGGCTGGAACTCATTTAAGTTGCTTTTTTTAAATTAAAAAAAAGTATAAATGTGTCTGGCTGTCTGCATATGAACTTATACATGATAAAAATTGTCTTATCAATATAGATGTTATGAAAACCAAATAGAAACTCAACAAGAGCATGTAGCTAGCTCCTAAAAATTAAGCCACACAAACACCTAAACAGGTTCACATCTCATTTACGAATGGCACCCTATGATTTGAGTCTCTGTCCATCTGCATTGTAGAACATTAGCTTCATAAAAAATTACATTACTTCCAGAGAAATTTAGGAACACCCAGCAAAAGGAGAAACAAACCTATAATTACCCCAAGGCAATGCAGTCAACCAATCCAGATAATTACGAGTAACATTAAATTCACTTGAACTGGCTTCTAAAAGCTGCAGTTTGGTAAGCTCTTCTTCTATTACTTGCAAAACATGTGCTGGAATTTTCTCCTTGTTTGGTTCAAGCCTTTCCCTAAACTTTGCTGCAGCCGAGGAACAGAAAACATTCAAAATTTCTACCAATTAATCAAAATCCATAATAAATCCTTTATCCATCTTAAGGTAGAATTATTATCTGAACCACACCATGCAAAAAAAGAAAGGACATAACAGCCCTTGTACTTCCATGACAGATATACTAGATATATAGATTTCGGAAGACAACATCCCTAAGAAATATCTTCAAATGCTATTTATTAAGCATATAAATTATCAGTCATACTACATACAGAAAGTCAGTTCCCCAAAAAGTATTATTAATAGGAGAAGGTTACATAGAACTAGTAGTAAAACATCATTCTACATAGAACTAACCAGAGAGTGCAGTTTTGTCATCTGTTTCCAATCCCAGTTCCTGCATCACCATAAGTTATGCAACCATGTCCAATATAAGTAAATTAAAATGATTTGTGCACCTCCAATGAACCAGACTAGTAGCAAAATAAACTAAGGTGATGGTGAAAGATCAGTAACAGAGGAAAATGTGCAAAAACTTGTATACACATACATAGGTTAATAAGTGGACCGAGTACCTTCTTTATGGCCTTAAGCTGTTCATTCAACAAATAACGACGCTGCTCACCACTTATTTTCTCTTCAATTGCTTTTGCAATTGATTCCTAAATGTAATTCAACAAGTTAATCAGTGTGAAAGAAAACACAATAATACTGAGACACAGACCAAAAAAGAAAAAAATGCAGTGTACCTGAATCTTGCTGATTTCCACTTCTTTCTTCACCAGCTCCAGTGTGAGTTTCAAACGTTTATACACCTGAGATTTGAAAAAAAAAAACATTACATAGTTACAAAAGATGGCCACATATACTCAAATAAAAGGTTCTAAGCAGCTTTTATATAGATGAAGAGTCACTTCTTTCCACCAAATAAAAAATTTGGCAGATAATGTCTCAAACTGTACTAAATAAATATAAGAGTTGAGCTCGTTGAGATTGGTCACAAATAAATGACTATTGCTACTCACATCAAGCTCTTCAAGTACTTCTTGGCACTGCAATTTGTTTGCACCAGATATTGCAGCTCCAAAATCAGCCAACTTTGGAAAATTGAAGTCACCAATATGCTGCATTCATCAAGAAGAAAAAGGAACTACATTTACAAATTCGAGAGATTGTTCACCAATCAATAAATCTGCTGCAGCAAAACCATGTCAACATGTAAATGAGATTCTAGTTTTGGCCACAAGGATGATAGCTGTACAACTAACATTAAGACATTCAAAAACTTAGTTAGCCACACAACAAAATACTATCAATTAAGCAAGTGGAGAAACGTTTATGAAACTTTTAGAATCTTCTGTTTTCATATATAAAGGAGAAAGTACATGAAGGTCATGGCATCATGCTTCCTCTCAGCCTCTTATTGCTCAACAAGTCAACTTAGATTTAAATAAAGATCTTGAAGAATGTGAATTTTAAGAAGCAGCAAGAAAACCACAACAATTAAGAAAGATAATTGGGGACCTTGGAAGGCATGGATCATTAGGCAAGTTGGATAAATGTGACAAAACATAAAACCTAAGAGCTCTAATATTATGCAACATAAAGGGTGAAAGAGTTCAAATAAAGACAAGCTTTCTAAGAGCTCTAATAAAAAAAATACAGAAAAGACTCAAAAATCCCAAACAGAAACACACCTGAACATATGTTTGAACATGATCCCTCCAGAGGGAACTTATCTTCAAAACATCTCTTAGGGTTGAAATAACCTCAAAAGATGTTGCCTTTATGACATCATCATCCTTATTATATGGCTTTTCCTGCAAAGTGAATAAAAGCAAACTAATGAATGGGAAGAGTACCAAAATACATCTTCAGGAGATAGGACTTTTACTACTATAGAAGAACCAACAGTTAATTTAAATAGTGAATAATAGCCAGATAGCACACCTTAAGATGGTCGACTTTGACTATAAGAGGATCCTCATTAACCTGTGAAGAAGTCATTATAGTTTCAGCAAAGAGTCCTTTGCAGCAAAGGACAAGGAAAAAGAAACACATGCCATCATAATTTAAAGCTCTATATAAAAAGGAAAACGACAAACAATCCATACTCACCATCGCAGTTATTCGAAGTCGTCTATGACCAAGAAGGATGACCTGGTCTCCTTGGATGCTTGTAATCTGGTACAACAAATCATATGTGAAATGGCATTAGCAATTTTATATTTTCCTTGCTATTACTTTATTAGAAAGAAGAAAATTTCTGAGACAGCATAACAAAGATAATAGAAAACACAACTAAAAAGTTGCAACAATATTGGGCACCTGAACAAGTGTGCCAACTTCATGAAGACGATCAAATAGATCTTTTCCCTTAAGATCATATATGTTTTTCTCTAATTCAGAACCTGTTACCACACTGGGATCAGACCCCGGCTCATCTTTAAGAAGAAAGGCACCACAATAAGGGGCTTGTCTTTTTCGGCTTTCTTGTAAAGCTGCCAATAATTTAGGATCCTGAAATTAAATTAACAAAAATAATAATATATCGGTAAGCACCAAAGCATGCCAACTTAAAGTTTGAAACCAATCACCATTAAAAGAAGATATATGAAATGAATAATATCCACTGAGATGTTAGCAACAATAATGTGTAAAGAAAAGGATGAGCCCTTCTACATACAATTTTGCAACTATGATTAAGCTTCATTGGACACTTATATTAAACTATTACTAAATTATTCGAAGTTATAATAATTTTACAAGCAGTTACATGGCTAACAAGCTTGCAATAGAAAATACCAACTTGCATAACTCATCAGAACTCTAGCTCCGATAATACATGATATGCCATCTCCAAAAGAAATTCCCAAGTCAAGTTTATAGTTGATAAGACAGAAACTAACATACCTTGACATAAATTGGCATGTAGAAGCCAGGAAAAAGAGGTCTATGTGGCAAGGGTAAGGCCAAAACCTGCACAAAAATCCTGAATTCAGTTATAAAGACAACTAAAATTGATCCCAACATTCATCAGATGACCATTAGAGATACTTAGCATAGATATGAATGAATTATAAATCATAGAAACATTAATTGAATCTGTAGTTAAAAAAAAGAAAAGAAAGAGTCTGATCAGTAAATGTCCGCAAACGCTTCAAATGCATCAAGAAAATATGGCATAATCTCCATCATGTCAATTCTGCACATTTTATTATATCAAATAATGTAAATATGACTATTGTCAGAATAAAAAGATTGAACTTTTAACTCCAATTCTTTGCCAAAAAGATAAGCTCTTTGCAGAATTATTGAATAATATACAAGGGACTGCAATTTCACAAGAATTATTTTAATTCTATCACAGCAAGGATCGTTCTTCGCAGTGACCTAATACCATTGAATAATATTAGTAATGTCCATAAGAAACTTTGGCAAACTGGCATAATTATGAAAACAGAAAGCCCTAGACAATTTCAATTAATCTGAATTCCTGCAATTGATTATTAAGAAAGGAAAAACAAAGACAGAAACAATCATTTTATTTAGCGACCAAGCACTAAAATTAACACTCTTTGTGCATTCAATGAAGTCATAAGCAAAATAATATCATTTTCAAAAAGATGAAATCTTACATTAAAAAAAAAGTGCATCAATAACTAAATAAAGATCAATAAACGCCCAAACTAAACACAAAAACTTTCCAATTTCCTTTGTTTCTTTCCTATTCCTCCAACAAACACTCATAAAAGAACAAAACTTTATTGCACCAACCGTCTTATAATCCTCGGGCCTAGGGCTAGTTGGTACAATTGCATTACTGGCATCGGCACTATCAGCCGCCGACTCTGCGCTGTTCAATTCTACCTCGACGACCTCGCCAGTCCCATCGCCGGAATAATTTGAGCAAAAAAAAGCCCTTTGATAAAACCGAGTGTCGCCTGATTTCCTCCGAGCCAAACCGGTGAGAGAACTCAGAGCATGGAGCAAGGGATTGGTCGATGACT
This sequence comes from Triadica sebifera, assembly GCA_023653625.1. Taxonomy (NCBI): domain Eukaryota; kingdom Viridiplantae; phylum Streptophyta; class Magnoliopsida; order Malpighiales; family Euphorbiaceae; genus Triadica; species Triadica sebifera. The sequence goes on along the minus strand of CM042897.1, from coordinate 34,383,090 downwards.
CGGTGGTGACTCGGAGGCATGAAGAGGCTAAGTGATTAGGGAATTGGCGGGCGGAGGAAGAGGAAAGGAGCTTCAACATTGTAAAAGGAGCTGAAATACGAAATTGCGAAATTAAGGGAAATGATGGGGCTCAGTTTTGAAGCTTCCTTGAGAGGTTGGGTGTTAGACGAAAAGCCCTTCATAAACCCTCTTACTGGATTTGAGGTTTTATTTGGACGGATTTGTCCTTTTGATTTGGGTGTAAGAAAATAACTATTTCTGCCAAGTTTTTAAACAATAATAAAAAAAATAAAAAATAAAAAACTTCAAAGAAAGTGAAAAACAATTTTAGGGGAAAAAAGGCACATGTTACCTTGTCTTTTATAAAGTCTATGCTTGAAATACATTAAATTCATTTTTCAGTCAAATTATTATTAAAAAAAATCATATTTATAGCCATTAGGTACATATTTTCAAAGTTAGAATTATCTTTATTACTTAATAGTTTGTTATTAAATTGATTTAAAAATAAATTCATGAATTTAAATTTAATTAAATAGTTCTCTTGTATATAATTTAATAAATATTTTTTTTTCTTTTCGAACTTTTATGATAATATGCTCAAAATTAGATCAGAGTATTTCTATGGTTAAAAGAAAGAGAAAAGATTAGAGTATTTACTTAACATAAATAATATATCTCTAATATTGAATTTATAGGATTATGAGCATTTAGATTAAATAATAATCAAATGTAAGCATAAATACTTCAGCTTTCCAATTATATATGTAAGGTGGTTATTTAGTTTTTTAAAAAAAAAAAGAAAAAAGAAAAAAGGGAGTTAATTAATTAGTCCATTTTGAATATGAATAATATTGAAGGGTAATTTGGTAAATACAACTCTTAGCAATGACTGATGAGTTCACATTCCGGAAGGATGAAGTTCAAGCACAGACCGCCGAGAAAGAGGAAAGAAAATAATAAATAATATGTATTCGAGTCATAGAGTCTTCCCAATTGCAAGCTAAACGTTTAATAAGTGAAACAAGTTCAGCTAAAATGCTAATAATGGGCCTTTAAGTTTATAAATTGAAGCCCAAGCCCAATTTTGGCCCTGTTTCAAAATTGTATAACCGAATTTAGATACATTCGAATATCACAAAAATTAAGTTATTGGTCGAGAGTGGAGACCATCGGCGCCGCGGCCACGGAGGAGCAGCACACTCACGTCACCGGCGAGTCCTTCTCACCGATTGTCAAGGCTGACGGTGATACGGCTGCTTACTGTCTTATTCTACACAAAGGCTCAGCGGTAATATTAATGAATTAGTGTTGATATAAATTCATCGGTTTCAAGACCATTGGCTGCTGCTATACTCCAAAGTCGTCTTCTTTCTCCATTTTTCTGAGAGAAAATAATGTACGTATGTCTTAAACGCGGATTTTTCCGGTGGGAATTCCCATTCTCAGAAATTTTCCCTGGAAACAAACGAAGCCTTAGGCAATTCAGTTCTTCATGTATAGATATCCCTACCATTGTACACCTTGTGGAAAAGCAACACTGGTCAGAGCTCAAACCCCATCTCCGAAACACAAACCCCAACACAATCCTCGACCAACTCCTCACTTCAGGATCCGACCCAGAGCTCACTCTCAGGTACTTCACTTGGTCCCAAAAGGAGTTCAAGCTTTCGCAGTCCTTAGAACTCACTTTTAAAGTCTTACACTCACTTGCCTTTGCCAAAAAGTATTCAAAGATTAGGTCTTTTCTGGATAAGTTTGTTAAGAACGGGAAGAATTATCCAGTTTCTTCAATTTTTCATGCAATTTCAGTGGGGGGAGATTCTTTTTGTGCTAATTCGATAATAGCTGATATGTTGGTATTGGCATATGTGAAAAATCTTAATACTCATTTGGGATTTGAGGCATTTAAGAGGGCTGGTGATTATGGGTTTAAGTTGTCTATTGTTTCTTGTAATCCATTGTTGAGTGCTTTGGTTAAGGGGTGTGAAACTGGGAATATGGAATTTGTGTATAAGGAGATGATAAGGAGAAGGATTAAGCCCAATTTAATTAGTTTTAACATTGTGATTAATGGGTTGTGTAAAGTTGGGAAATTGAATAAGGCTACAGATGTTATTGAGGATATAAAACTATGGGGATTGTCTCCGAATGTGATAACTTGTAATACTATTATTGATGGGTATTGCAAGATGGGTAAGATTGGGAAGATGTATAAAGCTGAAGCCATTTTGAAGAAGATGATGGCAAGTGGGATTTGCCCGAATGAAGTTACTTTCAATATTTTGATTGATGGATTTTGCAAGGATGAGAATATATCAGCTGCAATGATAAGGTTTGCAGAAATGCAAAGGCAAGGTGTCAAACCCAATGTGGTTACGTACAATTCATTAATTAATGGGTTATGTAGTGATGGAAAGGTTGATGAGGCTGTTGGTTTACGGAGTCAAATGATCGGTTTAGGTTTACGGCCGGATGTTGTTACTTATAATGCACTTATAAATGGGTTTTGCAAGAATAGGAGGGTGAAGGAAGCGTGTGAGGCATTGGATGATATGTCCAAACAAGGTATAGCTCCTAATATCACAACCTACAATACGTTGATTGATGCTTACTGCAAGGCTGATAGGATGGAGGATGCATTTGCTCTACGTAATATGATGTTAGACAAAGGGGTTTGTCCTAACATTTCAACCTATAATTGCTTAATTGTTGGTTTCTGTAGAAAGGGAGATATAGAAGCAGCCAAGAATCTTGTGCATGAATTGTTTGATAAGGGTTTAAGTGCTGATCTTGTTACATATAATATATTGATAGATGCATTATGCAATAGAGGAGAATCGAGAAAGGCAATGAAAATCTTGGATGAGATGTCAAGAAAAGGATTAAACCCAAGTCACATCACATATAATTCTTTGATTGATGGTTATTGTAAGGAAGGAAATCTTAGGGCAGCATTGAATGTGAGGACGCAGATGGAGAAACAAGGGAGAAAAGCAAATGTTGTCACATATAATGTGCTGATAAAGGGGTTTTGTAAGAAAGGTAAGCTGGAAAATGCAAACGGGCTTCTGAATGAGATGTTGGAAAAGGGTATGATTCCGAATCGAATAACTTATGAGATTGTTAGAGAGGAAATGATGGAGAAAGGTTTTGTTCCAGACATAGAAGGACATCTTTATAATGTCTCCATCAGCTCTTAAACTTTACCAGAGGCACTGGCTTGGTGTTATGAAGACTGCCCCTTCATTATTTCATACAGTACTGGACAATCACTTCATTAAAGGATTCGGAATGGGCCTCCATGTGAAATGTTGCATCTGACAGCTAACTGATCTAGGTAGAGCAGATGCATGTTGATCATCTTAGATCATGCTGTAGCATGACACTTCTGACTAGAAATTTTGCCGATGCTTAGGAAGTTGCAAGAATTTGTCAACCTTGAGAGACACAGTTGCATATATCTAACTTTTTGCTGAACCTTCCAATTTTATGGCATTACAAGACTGCCTCTTGTTTCCTAATAATGTCTAACTATTGGTTTCCCTCATGGAAGCATTGTATAGACAAAGTAATGTCATTGATATTTGGTTATTATAATGTTTATGATTCTCATTCAGAATGCTATCATTGTCATGGCTGACTATGAAATACAATTTCATGTTTTATTTGAATCTGTAGTTTTTGCTGGTTAACTGTTTTTCCTATTCCTGGTATCTCAATTTCGTGCAGTAATCTTCTGTTGATAATTCACTTTGCAGCTATTTAACATTGAAAGAGAAAATTCCAAAAAAATTCAGTGGTGGCTTTTTTCATGGAGCTGATTCAATTTTGGGATATATTCCCATGTTAACATATTGCTGCAGAAATGAAAATCTGAATGCTAATGTTGTTTCCTGTCGATTTGGAGTTGTTAGAATAAAGAAATTTCTTGTCTAGATCAGGTTCAGCCAATGTAAATTCTTTAATTTTGTATTTATTTAGCATTCTATTATTATTTTTCCTGAATTTGCAGGCGTTAGTGATCTTGAAAGGTCCAAAATGGAGTAAAGCATTGGAGCAAGACAACAATTTATGGCGGACTTGAAGTGGAAAGGGAAATAATTATTGACAAATTGTATAGAAAACATCTATACCCAGATGCAAAATTTCAATGATTTTGTTTCATTCAAATACGAGTTAGACATTGAAAAGTATATGTTGTAGGGAATTTTCATTCATATGGTCTATGTATATATATTTATGAATGGCAGAATGAACCAATGATATTTTTGTTTGCCATATAAGAAAATTAATTTTTAATTTTTATATATTTATAAATTGAGAGATTATGATATTTTTAGCATGTTACATAAAATTGGATTATGTTATGTTTGAGCCTCGCAATATCGAATTGAACATGATTCAATCTATGCATAACTATATTATTCAATAAATTTAATGAAATATCAGAACATTCTATCTTTTCCATTGACTGCATGATTTATTATGACAGTTGAATTACTAGAGTTATTTTCTTTTTGTTTCTCAAAAATAGATTTATTTTATTAATATAATTATAATTTTAAATTTGACTTTTTTTTTTTCAATATGTCCATACATGAGAATATTTTAAAGACTAAAAAAAATGGTAGTTCATGTATATTGATTACAAAACAAATTAATAGGTGTATATTAGAAATTAAAAAAGTAATTATACTCTTGAAAGGAAAAGTAAATTATAATTCAGGAAAAATAAAAAAATAAATTTATTTTTGTGAAATACATAGAGAATTACTATTATCACTATACTCTATTCAAGAATAATGAAAAATAGACTGATTTCTATTTTTACATAAATTAAGAAAGTTTAATATAGTCATACTATGAATTTTGCTTATGTTCTTCGTAAATCTTAATGAATTTTTTTCATTTATTAAAAACATATTGAAAAAGAAAAATAAAAGATAGTGGATACACTAAAAAATTAAAAAATTAACTATATTCTTTAAAAAAAACAATAAAAGGATATATTTTCAAGAAATGATCATAAAAAGAAAAAATAATAATATTTACCTATTTTATCTGGAATAAAGTAGATGAATGATTGATTGTCTCTTCTTTGTATGTCATATTATTATTAAAATTTAAAAAAAAAAAAAAAGGAAAACAGAAAACTAAAACCGTCCCTAAAATGTGGAAATTGGCTCAAACGAAAACATGTAATGACATCTAAATTGAAGGGGATTGAACCTAAAGGCGGCTAAACGATGCGTTTTGACTGGTATTCCGAACGAAGTCATCTTTATCGGTTCAAAGCAAAGAATTTTCTTCCCTCTGGTCCATTGGATGCACACGGCTCCCTCTGTTAATCTATATTCTGAATTTTCATGAACCCCTAATAGTTCATTTACGCATTTCCTTTAATCGAACAAAGAAAAACCATCATGGATTTAGATATCGATTTTTTCCAAAAGAAGCGAGTTCAACTTGTCATCTTCATCGTCGGAATTGTAGCTCTTAGTATCACAGGCATGTTCATGTACTTGTGCATCTATATATTTTGAGTTTAATTTTGGTTATTTTTTTCCCCTTTTAACCACACCCTTTATTTAGAAATTCTGGAATCTGATTAAAAGTTTTACTTTTGAAGAATTCATCGATTGGGGTTTGAGCAAATTTATAAATTTTGAATGATAACTAAAGCTTCTTGCTTTGATCTGGATAGACGTGAAATTATTCATTTTTTGAATCCTGGGTATCATGTAATGCATTAAGAGTACTTCCCCAGTTTGATAATTTTCAATTTGTTTATGAAGTTGATGGTTTGAATAGGCAATAATTAAGTCAGAATTCTTGTTTTGAGGAAATAGTGGGAATGGGTAGTAGGGTTGGAGAAGGTAAATGAAAATCAATTTTTTACGGTTTCATCTTTTTGTAGGTTTGACGATCTATTTCAGATCTGGGCATTTAGATAAGTAGATTACAAACAATCTAATTAGCCCTCTAACTCTCCTTTTTCTTACTCGTAGAATAATTAGAAAAAGTGCATGAAGTTTTGTACTTCAAGTGCTGAAAATTTTTGAGATGATTTGTTGGAAGTTTTTTTTTTTTTCTGAATGTCGTTGGGATTTAAAATTTTCTTCTCTTTTGCCTTCTTGTGAAATTTTTGTCTGCTTACAAACAAACTCTGATGCTTAATTTCAAACTTTGAATTTTGTCTAAAACTTCAACCATTCTTGGCATCACCAAACTTGCTTGAATTGTGAAGAGTACCACCAAATATGCATCTAGAAGATCTTGTAGCACGCGGTAGAGTGATTGTATGTCTGTGGATAACTGGATATGTACTTCCTAAATGTAGTATATGAATGTAAGCACAAGGATGGCCAAGTCCATTCCACCATCCACGTTTAAATTGTTGTGATATTTGTGCATGGCTGAGTTCTTATATGCCCATCCTTTGCCTTTTATAGCTGATAGATGTAGGCAACTAGTCGGGGAAGATTATTCATCCCAGAGTGGAAAGTTCACTATATTTAACTGCTTTGATATGAGCACTGGAACAATGGCATGCACAGTGAAGGAAGGTGTGAAGCTGTATTTTTATAACCTGAGGTCGGCTCATGTTGAGAAGGCACGGAATGTTGCAATTGAGCGTGCATTGCTTGATTCATTGGGTCAGGGACTATCTGCAAAAGATGCAGCAAAGCAAGCACAGAAAGAAGGGCAAAAGGCTGCCAAGCTGGCAACCCGACAAGCAAAACGCATTATAGGTCCCATTATTTCTTCCGGATGGGACTTTTTCGAAGCTCTTTATTATGGTGGAACCATAACAGAGGGATTCTTGAGGGGCAGTGGAACGTTGGCCGGTGCCTATGCAGGAGGGTTTCTTGGTGAGGCAAATCTCGGACGCTTTGGCTATCTTGTTGGAAGTCATCTGGGCAGTTGGTTTGGAGGTAGAATAGGATTAATGGTATATGATGTGTTCAGTGGAGTGCATTATGTGCTTCAAATTTTCCAAGCAGGAGAAAGTATAGCTCATGAAATTCATGAGAAAATTGAAGTTTCTGAGGATTCCCAAGTCTATGAAACTCCCGAATACACGAGGTCTGAGGGTTCTGAAGACTCCACTTTCTATGAATCTCCTTCATATGAAAGCTCTGAATCATACGAAAATTCTGAATTGAGGTGAATATGATTTAGTTCTCATTGTCGTTAAGGTTTTATTCAAGGTCGATGCAATTCATGTTATTTACTATAGTTACTGAGAAGAGAATTGTGTACAATACATGGCAGCATTGTTATAAACTTGTGTTACATATATTTTGCTTTAGGAATGATCTTGGTGAGCTGTTGTCAAATTTATCTTTACCTTGGTTGTTACATATTGAAAAATATCAATATGATAAATTGGTATAGATGTCTTGATAATATATTTTTCATTTTTCTGTTGGTATTTCAATAATTATTACATATTGAAAAATATCAAAATGTCAACTCATATATGCCTCGAGTAAAAAAAGAAAGAAAGAAAGAAAGAGCTACTCACATATGAGGCTTCTATTAGGCATGATAATAGCAGTTAAATGCAATCCAATAGCAGTAAAATACTCTCTTCAATATTTGAGTTTGAATCATATTGGGCTGAAAAATATAGTAATTATATGCAATCAACCCATAATTCTTGGGTTGAAAAATTATAGCCCAAGCTTTGGACTTTGGACTTTGACTTTTTGTTACTCTCAGAAACTTTTTAGGAAGAAAGAAAAAAAAAGCCCAAAGAGGCAACTTTTGTTCATATATGTTTTTTTTTAATTTATTTATAAGGCATAATACCGCATTTAATCTTTGTACATTTCGCTTTTTTCTATTAAGTTCCTATATTCCTATTTTGACACATTAATTCCTTATACTTTTATTTTCATATCTATCAAATCATTTTTAGCAACACAAAAATACGACGATGGAAAATGCCCTTGCCAAATCGGTTGGTAATTATTTAATTTTTTAAAAAAATAAAATAAAATTTTTATAAGTTTAGAAAGTAAAATTTACTATTATAACATCAAAACACTTAGAAGTTACACAATGAAGTATCTTTAAATAATTGATCTGGATTTATAAAAAAATATTATTTTTATAATTTTACTTGATTTTTTTTATCTATTTTTCTCTTAATATGGTATAGTTTTTAATTGGCATTTATTTCTATTTTTCTTAATGGTTTGGTAATTGACATGTGTAATAGAGATGTTATTCCGCCTTATAAACCTCATAATTTTCAAATTATGTATATATAAAACTAACATATAATTATCAGAAGACTTGCAAGAGTATTTTTCATGGCTATTATGTTGTTAAAAAGAAGAACTCAATAGGTATGAAAATAAAAGTAAATGGGCTTTATGTATCAAAATATAAATAGAGAGGCTTAATAGGAAATAAATGAAAAGTACAAAGGCTAAATGTGGTGTTATAACTATTTCTAAATAAGATTAAGTTAATTGGGCAACCCAAGATTTACTGAAACTAAACCTCTAAATATAACTCGTGAGATTTTAATTATTTAAAATTTCTTTTGGGAATTTAGACTTCCTCATAGATTAAGAAAATACCTTCATTAAACCCTTCTATTTAAGGCATGGAACCGTGATATATACTTTGGGGTGGCTACTGAAACTTTTGCCATATATGTTTAAAACCGTTGACACGTCTAAAAGTCTCAAACACAATGGAAAGATTAATTTCTCAAATTGTTAATGCAAATTACATACCTTTTTTTTCATTACCAATCGGTCTCCAAAATTCTATTGATCCTTACTAATTCGGTTTGAACAAATTGTTGACTCATTATGGAGTAAAGTTCTCTCAATATAGATTTTTTCTCCATATACAAGACTCGAATTTAAGACCTTATTTAAAAGAAAAATATGTTAAACCATCTCAATCAACCATACATTGGTTAAGTATATACAATTTAATTATTTATCCTTAGAAAGAAAAGGTATCTAGTGGCAACTTTGAACTGACGATTGTAAAAAAACCTCTCTAAATTAGGTGAAATTACAAAGAATTTAATATTCGAGTGCCTTGCTAATGGATGAAATCTATTTCTTTCTTTGTTATAAGTCCAACTATGACCTTTACCGTTTCTTTTGATTCAATGCTTTTGTTAGTATTGTGTTTATTTTTGAATGAAATTCGTTATAAATATATATTGTTAGGATCTATATTTCATTGTATCTCTTTCACTTTTTTATCTTCTCTTTTACGACTTGGAATAGATCATGAAAATGCGAATTTGAATAACATAATTGATAAGATAAACATGAACCAAGAAGATAGAGTATGTAGCTCTAAAATATTGGTTTCAATAGCATGTTGATGTCAAATTTCTTTCTAAAAATTAATGAAAAAATAATAGAGACTAGAGATTAAATTGAAAACAATTGGAAAAATCAATATTCCAATTACTAAAAAAATAAAGTTTTCAGTGAAAAAGTAACTAAACATTCGGATTTTTTTTAATGATTTTCGGTAAATATATAGACATTTAACTGGGGCAAATTTGAAAAGTGCTGCTAGGTAAGGGCAGTGGAATAGAGATTCTTATCTAGATCGTTACTGGGTTTGGAATTTTTCAGAGTAAATTATTTTTGGATGGTTGTCAAAATATACATAATAAATTTTTTCCTCTTTTTTTGTTTCTCGATTAATTGCTCGATTTTTTGTAATTAATTTCACATTATCTATTTATGAAAATGAGAACCTTTACATAATTTATTAGCTTCTCTTAAATTCAATATTTATATTAAAGATTAGATTTTTTTTAATATGGTATAATTAGAGTCTATTCTTTTTCATTAATTTTAAATTATCTGCCCATGAGATTGAAATTCTTTTATAACTTATTAACCATTTTGATTTCAACTCGCAAGTTAAAGAAGTAACCAGAATAGAAGAAAAATGAAACAAAACCTTAAGTATTACAAGTTTGCAACAATGAGCATTAATGGCTTGATGCATGAAAGGACAAGAAATTGACCCAAAAAAAAAAAGACACAGAGTCACACACCCAAAGAGGCATATGAAATTGTGAAGGTGTTTTACTAATTTGATAGGAGTAAATGAAAAGAAAACCCAACATCAACATCACAATCATATAAGTTGAGTATAGCAGATGCAGATGGTGTCGTGTGGCTGCCGCACATCCTTTCCTAAATGCCAACAGTTAATTTGACTTCGTTCACAGCCAACCAACATGCTTTTGTCCCACTACATATTTTACTCTTTGCTTTATTTTCTTTAATTTGAAGTCATTTTCATTTCATGATAATTAAGGAAGAAATTATAAATTTGAGTGCTTTATTGATAGAGCAACCCTGCCCACTCCTTTGGGGTGCTCCACTAAAATTTTCAGGGTCGAGGTCGAGTAGTCGCGTAGGTGGTCATGCTGGTGGCGAAAGTGGCCAAATTGGCTAAAAAAGGGGAATCACAAAAGTAAAAAAGCATCTTCAAATATTGTCCCATAATGTCTTGACTTCTTCTTTCAAATCAAATTATCAACGATGGAGCTAAACAAAATTGGAGGCAGATGGGACATAATTAAAGCTCGTACAAGCCATTTTTTTACATAAATCTTATATCTATGCTAGTTTTTCACAGCTCTCTTTGATAACCCAAAAATAACATGTTAGAGAGAATTTGGACATATAAAAATATTTCTTTTTTTTTTTAATGCTGAAGCTCAAATTTGGATTAGATATGTCTTTGAATTTATAGAAATTATTATGATGCAAAATTTGATAGGTAACACTATTTGAATGTCAAATAAATAAACAAACATATCTTAAAAGTGCACAGGTTGATTCAAATACGGGAGTCAAAAGCAGGAACTTTAAAGCAATCAATTGACACCCATCATTCTGAAAGAGGGACTGCTAATCTATGATTATATCCAGCACTGAATTTAAAAAGTGGAGACCAATATAAGATCAAGGAATGCAAAGCACTCTTCGAGAAATAGATATTTTATATATATTTGGACTAAAAAGGTTTTTTTTATTTATTTATAAACCATGTCTGTGTGTTAATACATGATCACATGTAATGATAAATTTTTATGTATAAAAATTACCTTTTACTTCATAAATAATTACTTTTTGATATGATAATAAATTATTGACTCGATTCATTAATAAATATATGGATAGAAGGTAGAAAATAACATCAACTTAAAAAACGATGACCTATTATTTTATTTTTTGAGAAATTGAAATTTAATATACAAATAAAAAGAAAGAAAAAATTTGTATTTATTTATAAATTAAATTAATAGTAAAATATTATGTATAATAATTTTAATATAATAATAAATTATTTACTCAATTTATAAGAAAATAAATTTTCAGAAAAGAGAAAGTTTATATGACATAAAATGTCAACATAGTATACATTGCAATTGGCCATCCAAATAATGTAGGGCCGCATTTTTCTTTTTTTATATTGTCTGTTTATATAATTGAACATACAAAATGGAAAAATAATGGCCACAATGCGATGCCAAAACATCTTTTCTGTTGCATTGTTTACCCTTTTTTTTTTAATGATGAACCCAAAAATCGAAATTAAAGCAGACTAATATATACTCAATAAATGATAAAAATGAGAAATCATGAGTTCAATATTTAATCTCTATAGAAAATTATGTATAAAAAAAGATATGTGCTTAATATTATTATTTAAGTCGTTAAACTAAATTACAAATATTTTCATTATGAAAATTCCAAAATAGCTAAATGGGAATTTCATATAACTTTTATAATTATTATTAAAAGAATATGTTGAAGAAAGCTTGAGCTACAAAACATTGAAGCAACATTTAGATGTGAGCTGCTTTCTTCTTCTTTTTGCAAATTAACCATCAATCAAGGCTATTCATCTCTTTTTTTTTTCCTGTGTTTTTTATATTCCTTATTATTTCTGTGGTTTATAAATGCTGATTAAAAAAATAATTGTTCAGAGATGTGACAAATTTTATGCTTAAGAACACAAAAGTCAAAGTATAAAAAAAATCGAAAAATTCATGATAATATTTGCGAATGTTTTATAATTGCATTTCAAGGTAATATTTGGATAAAAAAAATTAGAATAATTTTCTTTCGGTGATAGATAAGCTAGTATAATTAAAAGGATGAAAAAGGACCATGTCAACCAAAATCCCATATATATATATATATATATATTAAAATCAATCGATTTAATTTGATGATTTAAAGGTGAAATCTTATTCTAGGTGGACCCAAATATTTGTCTGTGGTGCGATAGGACAAGAGAAATCGATTTTCATATGAAATTAGCATATATAGCTAATGTGAACTCAGAGATGCTTAGTTGTTGTTGACATCATTCCTAGAGAAATTCCTAAAAATAAAAACAAGAATTAGTCTACGAGAGTGGTTTAGTCACTTCATCATTGATTAATTAATTATAAATTTTTAATAGTTTTTTTAGAGAAGATGATGAATAGTATTTATCTAAATTGAGCTTATTATAAATTAATCCAATCATATTATTGTAAAATAATTATTAACTTATATATAGAATATATGATTGAATTGATCAATAAAAATTTTGATCTCTAAGCAGAAAAAAAATCTACAGCGATGAGCTAATCATTACATTAAACCTGTTGGTTCTTACAAGAAACCATCTAAAATTTAGTAAGAAAATATATAAGCGCAGTGTAAAAGCATAAGTTGAAAGAATCTTCAATTATTTTAATTTCTTATCTTCACCGGATTTAGATAATTTTTAAGTTTCAATAATAATCGAATGTTAAAAAAAGAATAATTATGTGAATGTTTCGTGAAGGAAAAAAAAAAAAGAAGAAATAAACAGTTTTTCACTATAATAATATTTGCATCGTAAAAAACTAAAGAAATCTAACCTTTCATTCAAAGATAATGATTTAAAAAAAAAACCTAAAATAAAAGCTTTAAAACCCAAGATGGCTACATCATGAAAACAATGCGAAAATGCAACTTTTGTGTTTCTGTGCAAATATCTCCGAAGCAAATGCATCTTAGAACCTTATTAAAGGTTATTAAAGATAAAAGAAATTAATTGACTCGTGTATTTATGAATCAACTAATCAAATAATAATAAATTTTTATGCAAAAAAAAAGAATCCTTTTTAAATTTTTACTTATTATATATATATATATCATATTTTAATAAAAATTTATCAATTATTTAATTCATGAATGTTTCACGAATCCGTTCTGGATATGTATTTTTTATAGAAATTTCAAAAATTATGTTAAGCACTGTTTTATTGAAAAATTTCATTGTTACATAAAAAAAACAAAAAATATTTTATAAATATAAAATTAATTACAAAAAAATATTTTTCCATATGATAATAAATTATTGACTTTCATCCATAAACCAAAAATGGTACCAATTTTATTTAGCTATAATGCATATTAGGGGCTGCAACTAACTGCTTCTGTATCAATGGCAGTGACAAGAAGACAACAAATGAGGAAGAACCCTATAATGTCATTATTGGGTAATTCGGCAATTATGATGCCGAAACATAAATGCCTCGGCATTGGGATCATGAGTTTGATCACATCTCCCAAGAAAAATCATCTTCTACTTGAAACCCTACTTCTCCATACCCCAACATTCTCCCCCAAGGCAATTGCTGTTAATCCACATCTAAGCTCTTAGGGAAACCTAATATGTTTTCCGAAAAATTCATAAATCAGCTTATGTTTTCGATAATTTCTATATCGAGTTGATAATGCTGTGTCATATAATTAAGAAAATTAAAAGTTCCAAATTAAAGCCAAAAACAAAGTCCAAGAATGTATAATAATTCAGAGCCAAACCCAGGGGACGGGTGGGCCCCATAAGTGCCCATAAATAATGACCTCATTGGAGGGCTTCTCCCTAGTAGCTGTGAACTGTGAAGAGAGGTTCGTTGAGACTTGTGAGTTATTCTTTTTTTAATTCACCAATCTTTGCTATATCTAATTACCACAAAAATAACCTCATAGATTCATAGTGTCGACATGGGTTGCCAGGAAGAAGTCTTGATTCAGAGAGTCTGCGATTTGTATGACCAAATCTCAAGCCTTGAGAGCCTGAAACCTTCCAAAGATGTCGACATGCTCTTCACAGATCTTGTTCTCACGTGCATGCCACCAGTCTCTATCGATGTTACCAAACTTCCCATCAAACTCCAAGAGATGAGGTCCAAGCTCATTCGACTCTGTGGAGAAGCTGAAGGTTATTTAGAGTCTCATTTCTCTACTCTCTTAGCTTCCTTTGAATACCCTCTTCACCATCTCACCCTATTCCCATACTACTCTAACTATCTTAAACTCAGCCGTCTTGAGTTCACTATCCTTAGGCAGCATTACCCTCATGTCCCTAACAAAATTGCCTTTGTGGGTTCTGGCCCCCTTCCCCTCACTTCAATTGTGCTAGCCTGCAAACACCTCACTACCACTTCATTTCACAACTATGATGTCGATGCATCTGCCAATTCTATGGCTATTCGGTTGGTCTACTCCGATCCTGACCTGTCAAACCGAATGTTCTTTCATACCACCGATATAATGAATGTTGAGAATGAATTAAAAGAGTTTGATGTAGTTTTCTTGGCAGCACTTGTTGGTATGGACAACGAGGAGAAGGTTAGAGTGATTGATCATCTGGCTAAGTTCATGGCTCCCGGAGCGATTTTAATGCTACGGAGTGCTCATGGTGCTAGGGCTTTTCTCTATCCTGCTGTTGATCCTTGTGATCTCCGAGGATTCGAGGTTCTTTCGGTGTTTCATCCTACTGATGAGGTGATCAATTCAGTTGTTATCGCTCGTAAACATCAAGGTCTTGTTCCTAATATAACTCTGCCTAGCAAGTGTTCTGAGATCCAAGCTTTCAATCCCCTTAACCATGGAAACATGATTGAGGAATTGACCATTGAGGATCAACTCTCTTAACTAAATATGTTTCTCCTTACCCTTTTGATCCGCTAGCTCTTGTGATGATCCCCATGGAAATTGGATTTCATATTCAATCTTGTTTGTTCGTGATGAATTGTCTAACATATTATCTGCTATATTATATTTTCCTCCTTATTTGGTCTTTACTAAACTTTTAACGAATAAAGATACCTATTTCAACCTGTGTTTCAAAACATAAAGTAATTTATTTTATCTGCATAATATATGTTTATGCTATTCACTTTGATCTTTAGAAATAATTTCAACATTTGGTTCATAAGATTTTTATGTTTATCATAATAATTACAATATATATCAGTGACTTCATATCATATTCTTCTCTTACAAAGTTCACTACATTTTACGTCATATTTTAAATCTCATTTTAACAACTATAGCAAGGAAAACAATTTAATTAACTTTTACTACTTTTATATTATTAATGATTATGTATATGTATTCTCATCTTAAATTAAAATTTGATTCGTTGATATATTATTGATTTACATGATATTCGAAATAAATTACATACTCATAAATTTGTCTGTATATATAACTATTGGCATGCTTAAGTTAACAAGGGTTTGTTTGGAAAAAGTGTTTTTTGAAAAAAAAATTAT
The DNA here is from genome assembly GCA_023653625.1 of Triadica sebifera. NCBI lineage: Eukaryota > Viridiplantae > Streptophyta > Magnoliopsida > Malpighiales > Euphorbiaceae > Triadica > Triadica sebifera. The sequence goes on along the minus strand of CM042897.1, from coordinate 34,367,471 downwards.
TTTTTAGTTTTTTTGAGTTTTGAAATCTGTTTTTAAAGAGAATCAGATAAATAGATATTTTTATCAGAAACAAGTTTAAGAAAAACAGTTTATAAAAAATTAAAAGAAAAACAGTCAATTAAATCAAAAAAATTTTAAAACTATTTTTTGGCCCCTCCTAAGAATATACCACATAACAAGAACAAACATAATTTTTTAAAATATTGGCATGAGATGACTTAACAAGGAGGACAATATTGAGCATACAAGGAAGATCTGCCTTGCACTAGTGATTTCTTGACTTCAATCCTTCAAATAAAATCAGTCAAGAAAAAAACAAACTTACTTTGAAAATCTCGTTTTGTTGGAGTTGGATTTTTTTGGCTGATATTACCCTTCTTATTTTCATCTTCTCTCTTTTCTGTTTTCCATCATGATCATCAACTTATAATTGATTATAGTAAGGTGAGGCTAGCATTATCTAATAGAAACATAATGGTTAGGAAAGGGATAAATTTGGAAGGAAAACAGATTCAAGTAGATCCCTAATTTTGTTGGATCGACCTATATCTTTTTAAAGAATACTTACTTAGATCCGATCTATAATGGATCAAGTGAATCACAGATACTACATAAGTATATGAATTACTCTTTTTAGTTCTTGATAGATTGAATAGTTTCCCTATAGTTTGTGTTGGTTTCTAGCGGAAAGAAGCAAAGGATTGTGAAGTTTGATGATGGAGCAGAACTGAGAATTGTTGAAATTAACTAAGGGGATTGAACACTTGTGAATCCCACTGGCCAGGCATCATATCTGATGAATACCAGGATTCCTACTTTACTTAGAAGATCCTTGTTCAGGAGACATTGAAGTCGTCAATGCTAAATTCTTTCATACAAAAAGGAGGTCCCCAAAATAAAAATTAAAAAAAAAATGGAATCACACTTACCTACTATATATCAGATATCTTGAAAGTTTACTAAAAAATTTTCAAATTTGGAAGCATCAAAGCATTAGAGCTTTTATAAAATTATCAAACATGACTAAAATTGCAGTTGCGTACCTGAATTCTGAGAATGATGCTTAATTCAGGCAGCTAAACAGCGAAATGGGTTGCCCATTAATTATTTCTTCTTCATCATCACTTTAGAGCTTTCGTCTCTACATAAAGACATTGAATCATAATCCAAGCAGGTGGCTAAGCTCCAAAATATCCTCTGCTAATGGTGCTCTGAAGCCTCTGATCATGGACTCATTCTCTATCATTGATTAAATTCATCAAACACCTCCTGATTGATACCGTACTCGGTGAAGGGGTAAGTCCCAGACCGTGCCCGTTAAAACGACCACGGTTTGGTTGAATTGAAACGTGGAATATGAGCTCGGCATTCTGTCCAAGTGCTTATTTGTCGAACTTATGAAATATGCCAATATAAATTTATTTGTCAAATATTCATTTTTAATAGAATAAAAAGTTCATTGTTGAAAAAATATCGCACAAAGAGAAAATTAAATTAATAGATTTCTGTAAAATATAATAATATTGAAAGAAGGAGGGAAATAAAAAGAAAGATGAAAAAAAAATAGGATTGAGAGGAAAAAGTATAACTCAATAACTGTGGAACCATATTTTCAGATTCTAAAAATAGATTAATTTCTTATAATAAAATAATTAAAAGAAAAATAATAGCAAATTCAAAGAAACAAGGTTTTGTTTTTTTTAATTAAATAAACAAAAAATCAGAACTATACCAAACCAGCTAACATGATCACACTGGAGTATTGAGTTAGTAAAATATATGAGATCTTGCGCTTTGATTGAACAATGAAATTTTCGGTTCAGAAAAACAAAAAAATCGAAATGTGAAATAATAGAAAACAATTTTTCAAAAAAAAAAGAAAACCATGCACTCTTTTGGTTAAATTAGGTTGAATTTGGTGAAGATGTTCCAATTCTAAATATTTTAGGCCCAAACTGGTCCCAGTTTAGCCCAATAAACGATTGACTGGAAACTAGTCTAAGGAAATTCATTCTTCTTTTTTCTATCAGAAATTGCATATTATTACCATTGAGCCCTTAAGTTTAATGGTCTAATGGATAGCTGTGAAATTTGGAGTTCAAATTTTAACGTTTTATACTTAAAAAATTACAAATTATTATTTTTTTATATCATAGAAAAAAATAAAATATCATGACACTTATTTTAAGTAACATTTTATTATTAACAATCTAAACAATTTATCGTACGGAATTTCTTTTGAGATAATTATTTTATTTTAAAATTAATTTTCAAACTCAAAACATACAAAATTTAAATTCTGCAATAAATTCTTTTTATCTCTTTTTTTTAAAAAAAAAATTTGCATTTACTGTAAATTTCAACATACAATCAACTAAGAAATTATTATGGATAGGATTTCGATTAAAAAATATATATATTTTAAATAAAACAAGATAAATTGACTGTAAAAATAAAATTTCATACTAATTTATAAGTTCAAAAGTCCATTTAAATTATATTGAATACAGTTTTATCACAAATAACTCAGACGACAGATTGACCCTTCAGCATCAGTAAAAAAAAATGAACTCGTAAAACATACATAAAGTAGGCTAAGTCATTTGGTTCCAAACTACAAAGTTTGGAAAAGGAAATTATAATGTAAAATACGAACAATTTAATTACATATTAAAATAAAGCAGTCAACTTTACAAATTACATGTATACGAATTCCACAAACATATTAAATCTTTTTAAAAAAAAAAAATTGAAGATTACTTTGCTATAATTATATATATGATTTTTTTCTCTACACCATGAGGTAAAATTTATCTAATATAATATTAACAATTTATTAATGAATCCAATCTAAATAAGCATCCTTCATAATAAGAGAATTAAAACGATGGTTTAAAACCAAACATCTTGATAGATCAAATGTCAGTCACCTCCACCGCCACCTCCGCCATCAAAGTAAGAAGGTGCTCCGATGCTACCACAGACACCTTCCATGAGAGCGTACCTCATATCTTCAGACGGTTTCCAATGGCGCTTCCGCTGGTTGATAAACCAGTTGTTTATCTGCTTTTGGTCTAATCCAGTTATCTCTGATAGCTTCACCTTCTCCTCTTCCTGTTAATGCAGTAAATACTCAAATCAATTCATCTAAAGATTTTGCAGCACTCCTCACAAACAAATGCAAAATATACGTGCATCTTCGATCTTGCTTCTTCCTTTATTCAAGAAAATCATCGACTCCATTTTCCTATTTTTCAGCTTGGCAAGCCATACATAAATTTCAATATAGCAAAGTATTATAATAATCTTGATTCTTGCTATTTTGCAATTATAGTAGACCCTGATTCGGCAAGAAATTTTGGATAAGATTTAAATATGATATGGAAATTAGTGATCACCGTAGGATATGGCCATCTGAAATGATTATTCCACCAGTCCAAAAGAATCATCCTGGCATCCTTCGGTAATTTTCCTTTCTTTCTTTTCTTTAGGAACTCTTTCTTCAAATTGCTGAGACAACCACTGTACTTGCGCATGAGCATTCCTTTGAGATCCTTATCCTGAAAACGTCCACCGCAAGATTCTTGACTTTCTGATGCTTCTACCTCACCACAGCTTAACTCCTCCGATGAAGTCCCTGCCGCTTCATCTGCAGGCAAAATCCATGTAACTGATTATAAACAGAAATGTTCAATATGCATAACATCCTAAACGTTAACCAAAATTGTTAGCCATGTTCCAGGCTATACATTGAGACTTCATATCATTACAAGACCATGTTCTTTGTCTGTGATGGACTAATATTATTGATCTAGCTAAGAATCACCAGAACAGGCATGCTTCTGTTGGAAATAGTAACTTGTGGACAAATGATGTTACTTTGATAGCAAAATTATGAAGAAACACCAAGGCACAAGAAGGATGGAAGAGAGAGAATTATAAAAACTATACTTACAAGATTATATGAATAACTCCACTATTATGAAGAGGAAGATCCTCCACTCTTATATTTCTATTACAAACCACTCTATATAATCAACAACTAAAATCTCTTCAAATTTCATATTAACTACTTACACATAAACATACGCATACTTATCACTTATATTCATGTATCACACAAAACTAAAACCTAATTACATTCACAATTATATTAAACACAAATTTCTAGAATATTAATTAAATTGCAAATTATTATTACCAACACTTCCTCTTAATTTGTAATTTCTTCTTCATTTCAATCTCCCAAAACTTCCACCTTAATTCGAACCACATCATTGAGAAAAATCACAAATTGCAAACTTCATTGAGAAAAATCAACTAAAATTGATTCTTTACAACAACTTGATCCTTCATATTTTTGTTCCTCCATATTAGTCTACAAGTCATTCAATTCATCAATTGCTTCATCAAAACTTTGTCTAAGATCCTCATAAGTTTGATTCAAGTCTTTTCCAAATCATTTTTCATTCCATGAATTTCAAGCTGATTCACATCTTCAATAATTACATTGCAAACACACTTCAAATGTCTTATTATACGTAAAGCAACTTCATTCTTCACATCCTCTTTGTATATGCTTTGAACCCACTTTGTGTATATTTTTTCATACATGTTTTCAAAAATAATCTTTGCCACAAAAATTGGTTGATCTGGTCTTTTACATTCATAAATTGCAAGTGGAAAACCTAACTTCTCAAGTAATTCTTTCATAATTGACTTATATGGAACTACCACAACATAGACATTTCATCCTCCATTTCTTTACTCTTTTAGGCTATTGGAAACACTTTTGGAGGTTTTTTTCACAATCTCATTATCTCTTCAACTTGAGAAATTTCCTCATCTTCTTTTCATGTGGAGTCTTTCTCACAAGTCACAAACTCTAAGCAGCTTTGCTTTTCAACAAACCCGGAAATCACACAATACTCTCTCAATGAATTCTCTTTTCTTCAAATCCAGAGACACCAACAAATGCTAATAGCCTTTTAAATGGAAATCGTCTTTTACACTAGCCAACCTAGACTCTCGTTTCTTGTTACCTTCCACCATCATCAACTTTGCTCTGATAGTTCTATAATTCTTAGGATTGCTAACTTGCTCTGATACCACATTGTTGGAAATGCAATGGAAAATGATGTTACTTTGATAGCAAAATTATGAAAAAATACCAAGGCATGAGAAGGATGGAAGAAAAAAATTATAAAAACCATACTTACGAGATCATATGAATAACTCCACTCTTATGAAAAGGGAGATCCTCCACTCTTACATTTCTATTACAAACTACTTAAATATATATATATATAATCAACAACTAATGATTCTTCAAATCCCTTATTAACTATTTACACATAAACCTAAACATACTTATCACTTACATTCATATATCACACAAAACTAAAACCTAATTACATTCATAATAATGCTAAACACAAATTCCTAGAATATTAATTAAATTGCAAATTACTATTTCCAACAGCTTCCCAATTCAATTAGCTACCATATTTTTTCAATTGAGTGTTTTTGACAAGAATTGATAAGAGATTGTAACATTTCTAAATCCAATTCTCAAGCAATACCTAATCAACCGGGACATCCTTTTATTGAATTTCAAGAATTAGCGCCTTCAATGCTATTCTCTAAATGCAAGCCTTCATAATAATAATTAGCAGGCTGACACAGAGATACATTAGTGTAAGGAGAAAAGCATTTATAGATTGTAGGACTTCTAATTGCAACAAAACCACAACAATTTTGCAAATGAAGCTAGACTTAACATTGAATAAAACAAACTTAGCAGTGTAACGTGGAGGTTTTGTATAATGAATTAACATCAACATGAACACATCAAATTTGGTATAAATAATTCAAAATACAGAAAATAGAAAACTGTATATATGGATGTCCACTGTCATGATAAACGATAAGGTTTCTAAATCCTAATTTAATTAGGAAAAAATTCAGCATCGAGTAATGAAACTAATTTATGGCTCTATCCCGACAATTAAAAATATGCCGTACAAATAGGGCACTCTTGGTCTTTTTTGATGAAGCTGAGTACAAAACTTGGTCAGCTAGATGAGCTAACCAAGCTAATGGCGAAGCAAGGTTAGGCTCTACTCTTCAATAGCTCTAGCTTCTGACTGATCAAAATTCGATAACTTAGCTCAGTTCGGGTCTCCAAGTTCGCTGATCAGTTTGCAGGTAAAGACCATGATTTTATATTAAGCGGAGTACAAAATAGATGGCGGTTATTAAAGGTATCTCACACATACTGTGGAACAAAAAACACTAAAAATACTAATCTTTTTAACATACACAGTAACTAAAAAGATTAAAACGATAATGTACCAACCGCAATTTCAGCTGGTTTGATGCATAGAATAGAATAGGGTAATAAATTAATATAAATAACCCATTTGAAGCATTAAAATTAAACGAGGAGAATGCAAGTTTAAGCGCATATGGCAAATAATTAGAAAATGCACAGTGCAAAAGAGGTAGCTTTACCACCACCTACCAGAGCCATAATTAATGGTTTTTGCGAGTGTTCCTTTACAAAGATTATTTAGTTGTGATTCTATGCTGCTGAAGAATGTAGTCGCCTCATCAAACGGCTTGGATAGCTCCTCTTTGTATCTATGCAGTATATTACAGTATGATTCCTTGAACAACAACAACAACCAACAATTTTACCATCACAACATATATAAAAAGTTGAAAGATTTTATTTTCTTCTTGTTCATGAATTCTCTTGAACCAAACAGGAGTTATATATATATATAGGGAAATTAAGTCAAAATAAAGAAAAAACATACCATGAATTCGTCGAGTTCTGGATCAGTTCCTATCTGATCACTCCTGCAAACCTCGATTAAGTAGTTCTCTCTCACTGTTTCTTCAAGAAAAGATGCCATTTCTTGCGGTGCACCAACCTTGAAAAATAATTTAACAATTAACAGATCTTCTTGGGGTTTTTTTTTCAAAAGAAAAATGCTAACAATATATAGCAGAAATTAATTAAGAAGACCTTTTGGCATTCGATGTAAGCAGAAACCAGGTCTGGATAACGAGGGTGACTGGCAATCTGGCTCTTGATTAGATCAAACATATCTGATTCAGAAACTTGTGCATTAAATTGAAGTAAATTACCAACCGGATTGTGAAATCCATGGCTACTACTAGTAGCAGAAGCAGTAGTGAAGTTTTCTGGGTAGCTATCAACTGTAACAATATTATCTGAATATGATAGAGTTCTAGGGTCAATCCCATACAAATCCTCCATAACTAATTATTCATGCAGCTATCCTGAGTTAAAATCAGCAACATATATATATAGCTCCACTGATTTTAAAGATAGAAATAATAAAGAACATATACATCACATGTATTACTGAATTAGGAATAGAAGAGGCCCTAGGATGATCTAACTCCCGAACAGTAAAAGGTGAAAGCTTTAATTAGCAACAGGAAATTAAGCTACCACACCATTAAAGCAAAAACTCGGAAGTTGAAGAAGAGAATGAATACCAAAGAGATGGGGTTTGAGGAAACAATTAAGTAAGGACCCAATTACACAAAATCCAAGTTGAAGAATCCGAGTGAAAGAGAATATAAAGAGAGAAGAAAAGTGTGAGTAGTGTTTGAAGTAACTGGAACTTGAGCTTGGAAAAAGACCAGACCTTAATTACTTTCTTTTCCAAGAAGAGACCTAAGAGATAAAGTGGGTACAGTACCGGAAGAGAGAGAGAGAGAGACAGAGAACAGTAACTAAAGTAATGAGTCAATGACTATGAAGAGGTAACAACTGGAAAAAAGTTTAACAGAGAGAAAAAATGGCAGACATGAAAATGATAGAATTGCACGTTCTTACTTGTTACACGGTGGATAACAGAAGTAGAATCACACTATCATGAATTTTGAGTACGTACGTAGCCCGTATTTATAGAAAGCACATTTTCATAGTATTTATGGAATTGTTAGTGAAGGTGGGGGCAATGCATTAACTTATAAATTATATATATATAATGGTTTAAATATTTCAAAAATTGCCACTGAAATATCATTATAATTCCCATAAAAGGAAACTGTCTTCTAAAAAATAATTATTAAAAAATTTTAATTTCATTCAAATAAAAAGGTGAGGAGTTTTGATTTTTTAAATTTTTTTATAATTCTAAATCAGTTTAAAATTTAAATAAAAAGTTTATATAATAGATAGACAGAGCAATGACAATTGATCAACAAAATTTTTATTAGAGTTATAAATGAATAAAACCGTTCGCAAACTATTTGAATTTCGGTTGAAAAAAATTTCGATTAAAATTGTTTTTTTACTATTGACGAGTCGAATCCGAATTTAATTCAAGCTCCAAATCTTATAATGCTAAAACTCAATAATATTTGGTTTATTAGTTCGCAAACATATTTGTTTACAAACTTGTAAATATATTCGTTAAAAACTCACAAATATATTTATTTAAAAATTCGGGAATGTATTTATTTAAAAATCCACAAATATATTCATTTAATAGTCGTTTATACTATATTTTGTTATCGAGTTCAAATTTAAATTTTTATCATTATTAGTTAACGAGTCAAATTTAAACTAAATCCGTTAAGTATAATAAATGAGTTTTTTACGAACTGAATTCAAATCGTTTGCGAGTTTAATAATTTTAAAATAAGTCAAACTCGAACTCAAGTATAAAAATTTGAATTGAGATCAAGTCTAATTTAGTCTGTGATAAAATTTAAAAGAGATGAATTTGAACTTACCAATATTTGGTTAAGTTTAACTCATTTATATATCAACTTAGTTTTGATTTTTGAGTCTCAAATTAAATTATTTGGATGAGTCATAAAATTCAATACATCTTTTAAAAATTAAATTTAAATAATTTTTAAATTCATATTGATATTATGTCAATTTTATAGTCGAATATTTGTTTTACATGATTTTAAATTGTATCAAAAATTGTATAGTTTAATATAAGTTATTAGAGGAAAAATGTCTAATTTATTGTTTTGAATTTAATAAATTTAAATTAAACTGCTAATACAATTTCAGATTTTTTACTAAATTTGTGTACTGTTGCTAATTTGACTTGGTCAACTCATTTTTTTGAATTGATATAACTTTTATATGTTTTTAACATTTGACTCTTTTTAATTAGACACCTCTATTTATTTTTTTCATTCAAAATTTGACAGTTAATAATTTAAAAAATTTTAAAACTGATTATTTCTAGAAAATCTGTTAATTTAAAAAATAATAAATTTTACTTTTTAACTCCTAAAATGTATGTCATTTGCTTGTTGTAGCATTAATATGTTTTTCTTTTTATATAATATTAATTTATTTTCATATTTATTATTATATGAATTACTAAAAATTCTTATATTAATTTATTCATACATTTATTTTTTTATTAATTTGTTGACAAATGAATGTAAAAATTTTAATAATTTCTAAAAAAATAATTATTATTATTATTCAATAAGTTTGAATTGTAATGCCTAGTTTGAGTTAAAGTATAAAATTTATTAGTTATTAAAATTATTAAAATTCTTACAGTGAATTTTCTTGGAAAAAATATATAAAAGTTTTTTAATTCGTTAATAGTAAAATTTTGGATTAAAAATGGATGAAAGTGTCGAATTAATTATTTTTCAAAATTTAGATATCTAATTTATAAGAAAAAAAAATGAAAAATATTCAAATGAAAAAACAGTAAATAAATTAAGACTTTGTTTGGTAAAAATTTTTAACTAATTCAATTAAAAGTATTTATTAAAACTAGTTGAAAAATATAAAATGAAATAAATTATACAAATTCTATATTATTTAAAAATATTATATAAAATATATTTACTCTATATATTCCATATTATTTAACAATATTATATAAAATCTATTTAAATATATAATATATATGCATATTTCATATCAATATAATAAATACGTCTATTATTATTATTATTATTATTAAATAATTTTATAATTATATTATATTATTTAATAATTATATTATTATTATTATAAAATAATAAAAAATAAGGGTAAATCTAATATTATTCTCTGATAATATCATTTGGGCAATTAAAAGACCGTTATTACCATTAGCTTTATCAGAGCTAGCTGTCATTGACATTTCTTGTAATAAGTTTAAAACTTGAAATTTTGCTAATCCATCTATATTTCATTCATAAATAGATGTTCCATGATATTTACCTTGAACAACTTAAGTTCGTTCTTCAAATTGGGTATATGGTGGTGTTAGCTTTGGATAAAAAATTTTTGTTTTTGTTGTATAACTTCTTGAAGTACTACCAAAATGTATTTTATTAATATTTGTTTTTACCTGAAATTCATTTTCAAGTTTTTCTATTTTATCGTATGCTAATGCATCTAAATTTCATCAAAGTAAGACTTGAGACTTTGAAATCCTTCATTGACCATTTATTGATATTTGCTAGCGCTTTTTAGGTTTTGATACTAGATTAACCTCTAATACCAATTGTTTCTCAGACAATGAACTAAGAATGAGGGTTGAATTGGATATTAAATAAAATTTTCTTAACTTTAAGTGCAGAATAAAATTAAATAGAGTAGGGATTAAGAGATATCACACGCGATATTTATAGAGAGTTCGGATATTAACAAACTCTGCTCCTCTCCCCAATCTCAATTGAAAGTTTCATTAACACACTAAGTGTTACAATTGAGTTTTACAAGTTCACTTCTAACTACGGTATTTTTATTAATAACTAACACATAACCCAAAAATTTTCTTGTATTTTAATGGCTCACACAATAAATCAATTTTTGGTGTTTATTAACCCTTACAAGTATTTTACTTTTAACCCAATATACCCAAACTCACTTGAGTAATAGATTACAATGAAAACACTCACTAACCTATAATGCTCATAATTTATGAGCAAATAGGTTTTCACAAAGAATAAAGGTTTTGTTGAAAGTAATTAATGCATAATGTGTAACATAATTGACTTTTTCCATATGAATTTCTGCAACATCTCATTTGTGCATATGCATTTTGCATATATATCACTTGAACGCATGCATAATATGCATTTTTATTTAAATATATTCATGACATACAATTAGTTTATTTTCAAGTTTTTTGCAATTGTATATAAATGCACATGTCTGTTTTATAATATAGATGAAAATGATATGAAATTAATATTTAATTGAACAAATAATCTAGATTGAATTAATTAAATTTAATATATTTAATTAATTAAATTGAAGTAGATGATTAAGTTGTATTTTTTGTATTGATTAGTATGTCTAGATACATGTAATTGAATAATAATAATAAAAATAAATAAAAATAAAATTCAGAAAAATAAAAAGGAAAAGAAAAAGAAAAAGAAAAGTAAAAAAAAAAAGAAAATGGGTCGGGTGAAAAAGAAAATGAGGAAAGGAAGACATGTGGGGGCTTTTAACTTATTAGGCTAAGTCCTTATTGTCTTATTCCTCTTCTTCTTCTTATTCCTCTTCTTCTTCCTCTTTGCTTTATTCCATTTCTTTGAAGTTCCAGAAATATTTTTTTCTCTTTTCACTCCAGACATTACAGCAACAAGGTTAGCCAATGGTGATTATAGGTGAGTAAACAATTAATTTGTGTTAAGCTTGATTATGGTGTTTAGGGTTCATAAATAGGCAGCATTTTGTACTATAGTTTTGATGATCTTAGAGGTCGAATCTGGAGAAGTGTAAAACACAAAAGTTGTTCCTTTATGTCTTAAATTTATGGATATGTAAACATTTTTGCAAGATGTAGTGTATAAAATGAGATATCATCTATGTACTGAAACTGACCCGGATGTGAACCCTAAGTAAGTTAGATACTGTGTTTGTTAGTTTTGAATATGATAAAGCCATTATTTGAAGTATCTCAAAGCATAAAAATTTGTAGATATATGCGTTATGTATCTGTATACCAAATTTCAGGTTCATATGTCCTGTAAATTTTGAGTTATGGTGAATGGAACCATGACTGTTCTATGGTTTGAACTGCCTACTGAGTGCTCTGTACAAGTCCAAAAACTTATTTAATTGTTTTGAACTTCTTACAGATAGATTCTGTAAATTATCAAAAATATAAAAGTTATAGGTGTCTTATCTAAATTTGGGTACTAATTTCATCTTAATATGTTATGTATAGAGTAAGTTATGTCAGTTACAAGTCATACTGTCCTGAAAATCAACTCTGTTCTATAATAGTAAAATATTGCCTATAATTTGAGGGACTTAGATATATAATTGATGAAAGTTGTAAACATGAAAAATGTTTCATTTGAATCCATATAAGTGTTTGTAAATTTTTATTGCAATATGAGTTATATATCATAAGTTATGAGGAGATTAAGTTGGTACCCTGAAACTGCCTAAGGGCAAAAAATATAGCAGAAATCAGAACACGTTTAGAAATTTTACCAAAAATTGTAGTGTGATCCAATTGGTCTGAAATTTTAATATGTTATATAATTATATGTTAATTTTAATTAGAACAGATTAATTGGTCAAGTACATAAAAAGTTATAGTCAAAACAGTCTCATAAGGTCACACTACCTCATAGAAAAAATTTTAATTATTGATATGAATAATGTATATTAATTTGTTTAAGCCACATTAAGTTTCTCTAGTCATAAATTAACCAATTATATTTCAATATTAGACTCAAGACAAATTGGAGATATACAAGAATGGGGTAAACAATAAGTTAAGGGTTGAAATCAAAGGAAAAAAGTGAGTCTAATTATCAATTGAATTCTTTAGTGCATATGAATGTTGATTACTATGCGATTCATATGATTGTGATGATTTTTTCTTAATAATATGATGATGAATAATTTGTGACATTTGTGGTACATATAAGCTTGTGTACTTGTGGTATATTTGAGGTATGTGTTTGACATATGATATATATACATAATATATGCAAGGTATATGTGTGGTATATATGTGGTATATGTTTATTATATGTGATAAGATACAATAGTTGATTAATATGTAAGTACAAGTGCATATGCATAATGATTTAAAAAGCGTTGTGAATAGTTAATCGACATTGCAAAGCAAAAGAAGAGGCCTATGGGCCAACAAATGTGCAAATGAAACAAATGATCAAGCTAGCTAGCAAATGCAAATGCAAATGTTCACATGACAAATGTTCACATAGAAATCCGGGGCAATGTCTGTTTAACCTGGTCACAACAAAATAAAATGAATAAGTATAAACATAAGTAAGGAGCAATTATTTAATACTTAATTTTATCTATATTTATATGTTATTGACTGATGAAATGTAGTATAAAGTATGTATTAAGTATACTTGTTATTTGCTATTATGAAATGTTTGGTGCTTTAGAACTCATTTGATGGTTATTCTCACTGAGTCGCAACTCACCAAATTGCATCATTTTTCAGGTAGAGAAAATTAGTAGTTCATATTGAAGTGCATATAAAAGTCATGGATTAAAGGTCATCGGCTGAGTCTCCTCGCTTTCTCTCCTTGCATTCCACATAAGCATAAAAACATATCATTTATATTTGGGGGTTGAATACTTGTATATGTATAATTACAATGAATATGTACTAAGATATATATATATATATATATATATATTCAACTTAATGTTTAATTTATTAATATATGTGATGTTATAAACTATGATTAAAACATCCGTATTGATTGTGAAATTATTGTTGATAATATGAGACGAATTAAAAAAAATTACTCTCGCTGTAAACATAAATTTTATTTTATCATTGTTTCATACATGATAATTTAATATAAAAATAACATATGCGGTATGTAGGTGTATAAGGTGTTAGGTATTACACAATGCTACAACAAGATTTTTGATTCAAAAGTAATTGTTGTTTTTTTTTGTCTAGGATTCATAAATGACTTGCATTTATACTTCCTCAACGAATTATAGTCGTTTGGATGCATTTAATGCGAAAATAGCAGTTAAACCAACTCTTAATTTCACACCTGACATATTTCTCTTTTCTCATTCACGGGCGTGAATATATGTGTCGCGGTCGTGAATGTTCTTCTAAACCGTGGCTTAAGTGGTGACTCTGGTCGTAAACCTCTCTGAAAAAATTTGAAGTGTTTGATCACGGGCGTGACTTTATACTTTCAAGAGTGTGAATATTCTTCCAAGTTGTGGTCCAAGTGGTAACTCTGGCCGTGAAGCTCTCTGAGAGAATTTGACATGTTATCTCACGAGCGTGACTGATTTGATCATTTACGGTTGATGTGATCCTTCATGTTCGTGAACTTTAAATATTAGAGAGTTGGCGCAAAGCTATATCAACGTATGCTATCATAGTATGCTATAAAAACATCAACGTAGGCTATCATAGTATTTATGAAACTCATTCTTCTAATATATTCATTACAATCACAAAACATATGCTCATAATGATTATATGCATGTTCTTGTGCAATATTATTTTTAAAATAATATAGTGCATGTCTGAGAGCCATGAGTTCTATTAAATCAGAAAAATCAAGAAGAGATAATGCATCAATAAATCTTTCCAAAAATGAACTCATAATTGATTAAAAAATACCTTTATTGAAATCCGATGACAATACATAAGTTTATTGAGTAGAGTGTTTGCAAAATTTTGAAAATACAAGTTGTAGGTCAAGGGTTTTTGAACATAAAGAAGTAGAAATTACAAGAGGGTATTTAGGTTTTTTCTCTAGAATGATGTTTATTTTCTGAAAACTCTAAAGATGGCTCTCTTCCATTACATGAATAGAATACTTATTTATATAAAGAAATACATAATTGTTGAAGATATTTTCCTTCTGGTTGACAATTGTTGATAAGGTTAGTGGCTGAAATAATTCTTTTTTGTCTTCTTCTGATAATAGGGGTTGATGAGTTGTCCTTCTTAAAAGTTATTGCCGACAGATAAGATTCCCTATCATGATAATGGATTTTCCTATTGAAAAACTGTTTACATTTTTTTTTACATTAATCTTACATGATAATTGCATCATTCTTGAATATAGCTACATGATTAAAATATTTACAATTCAAAATTATAATCCAGTTCCTGAGAGTCTAGACTAAAAATAGGAATAGCTTCTTCGGAACTATGCGAACTGTTGACTTCATTTGAATAAATATTGAGTAGCTTTTGTAGTTATTTAGGATTAGAAACTGAGAATAAACACTTCAAAATATATTGTTTTGCCTTTTAAACTCTGATATTTTTTCATTAATCTTTTTTGAATGAGAAAAATGCTGAATAACAGAGTCGATGTCCGTCTGGCTGGTGTTGAAGTTGTCCCACCATTTGGACCTGAATTCCTTGTATAAACTAGGAAATCTAGTTTCTGATCCTCTATTCAAGTAATATATCCATGTGGTAATCCATGAGACCCGAAAGATAATTGTGAAGTTGACCAAAAGTTTGATTAAATTTTTCTCTAATAGAAAATAAGTTAAATATTTTTCATATGTTATTGAAACATCCTGAGGAAAAAGCTCAACGAGATTGCCAAAATAAGAAAACCAAACATAAAACCAGTCTGGTAATTCTACTGAGAATTTGTTGGAAAAATAAAAAAATCAAGAATAATTATAATTTCTCAAATAAAAAGTTTTATACCAAGCTATTTTATAATCAAAATAATTATACGTTTGTGGGGTAAAAATGTTGAAAACCGTTTGCTAATGTGAATATGTTGATTCCACCTAGTAGAAGAAATAACATATAAAATTTTTACTTTTGAATAATTTATTTTTGTTGGATCAACCTTATTAAAATTATGCTCAATCTCTACTGATCTAATATCAATTAAAATATACTGATAAAATTCACAAGTTCATGAAAAATCAGATTCATAAAAATGAAAATTTATAGGATATAAAAACGATATAAGTCAAACAAATCATTCAGATGCCAAAGATGCTTATTCTTCATCTAAAGTCTTGACAAATAGTTTGATATGATGAAGAATATAGCCCGATGTTGTCCTTGATGGACTTTGACTAGAACTTGGTTTCGATAGACTTTAAGTAAATAAGCTTGGGCCTTTTGGACTATAAGGTCTTATTAAAGCTAAAGAAAATGAAGGTCTGTATTGATTAGATGGAGATATGGATCTTATATAATAAAATGAGTTTTGACTTATTAAAGGTATAAGTCTTGAGGTAGATGGGTTAGAAGTTTGGACTGGACCGGTTGGATTATTCTATTTATTATATGTTGCTCGAGTAAAAATCTGCTTATTAGGATTGTTCTTATTATAATTCATTTTTCCTGTAAAAATTCGCGTAAAAAAATAAGGTAAAAAGTTATTTTCTCCTTTAATAAATCCAACTTCAAAATCAAAATTGCTTAACAATGCTTGTTATCTTGCAAAAATTTGTTTTGAAACTAAATTTTGAACATCCTTTTCTAAAATATATTTTGCTGTCAAACAATCAATTCGTAATAAAAACCTTTTTAAATATAAATCATCTTCAAACTTTTTAATGTATAAAACAATGCTTAAAATTTTCTTTTTAATTGTTGAATAATTCATTTCAGTAGGATTCCAACACCCTGAATAATATCTAACTAAACTCACTTTACCATTAAATATCTGCTTAATAATACTTCCAAACCTCTTATCACTAGCGTCTGTTTCTACTATTAAGAATGCATCTGGATGAGGTAAACTTAAGCATGGTAAATTCTTAGCTCTAGATTTAATCTCCTTAACTATCTTAGTATGCTCCTCTAACCATAGCTTAGGATTCTTCTTAAGCCTATCATACAATGGTTTGCATAATATTTCTAAGTCTTTAAAAAATTCATGAACATAATTTAAATATCCTAAAAAATTTTGTAACTGTTTTTTATCCTTAATTTCATCTGGAAATTTATTTGAAAATTCTAGACTTCTAATAATAGGTTTGATTATTCCTTGATTTATGTCATGATCTAAAAATCTAATTTTTGTTTAGAATAATTTAATTTTAGATTCAAATATTGTCATTCCATTATAATGTATTACATTATAAAATTTCTCTAAATGTTGTTTATGTTGACTAATTGAATTTGAAAATATTAGTATATCATCAATATATGCAATTGAAAATGTATTAATTAGTATAATAATATCATTCATTATATTATGATGGTGCATTTTTTAATCCTAATGGCATTACGTTGCATTCATAATGTCCAAATGGTATATTAAATCCTATTTTATATTTATCATGTTCAGTTATTTGAATTTGCCAAAAACCTGATTTCATATCAAATTTGAAAAATATATTGGCTTCATATAATTTATTTAATAAATTTCTCTTATTAGGTATAGGGTATTTTATCCATTGTAATACTTTATTTAAATATTTATAATTTATAACTACTCTAGGTGTACCTCTCTCAATCTCTACTGCATTCATAACATAGAATGCTGAATAAGACCAAGGTGATTTGGAATCCCTGATTAATCTTTTTTCTTTAAATCTAATATTTATTGTTGACATGTTTTTTCTAAATCTTGACACATATGGATTGCCTTGGAATTAGTAGATATTTTTAATTCATTAAAATTTTTAATATACGGTAAACTTATTATATGTTGTTTTCTATTCCAAAAAGTATTTGGTATTGAAACACATATATCTAATTTAAACTTTTATTCTATTCTTTTAATCTATTTTTGAATATCAGGTGTTTCTAATTGTTTATCTATTCTCTTTATATTTATTTCATTTGATAATTGTTTCATATGTTAGTTTTTTTATTTTTTATTAAATTTATTCTCTAAATATTATTTTCTTGTAGCCAATGAATGTCTTTTGACTTAATCGGGAAAGAAAATTCAAACATAATTTTTCCCTAGTATTTTTGTATTTATACATTTTTCTATTACAAAAAAAAGGGTATATTATCATAATAAAAAGTGGTCCTAAAATTATATTTGTATTTAAATTTTTAACTAGAATAAAATTAGTCTTAAAACAATAACCCTAATTATAAACACTAACGTTAGACAATTTATAATTAACTATTAGTCTAAAAACACTTGCAATATGCAATCTTTCTGAAGTATTTTCATAATATTTAGTTGGAACTAATAATTTTGATCAGCACCGCTATCAATTAAAACTGTTGTTGCTAAATGTATATTATTTATTATTAAATTTATTTTAACATTCCATTTTTCATAATTTATTTTTTATATACTATTAGCATAGTATGTTGAGTCATTTGATTCTATTTTTTGTTGTTTCGTTAATTTTTCTAAATCCTTAGCTAAATTTTCTCTTTCTAGTTTACTAACATTTTCTTTTAACATATTTATTTATTCTTTTAATTCTACTCTAATATTTCTTACTTCTGAATTTTTAAGTTAGAAAAAATAATATTATCATTAGATATTTTTTATTTTATATAACAAAATAACCTTTTACTTGAAAAATTAACAAAGTTCAAAGGACAAGAAGGAAGGAAAAAAAAAAAAGAGATATTTACAAAAATGGAAAAAAAAACAATTGCAATTTTTCAAATTTACTACATTTAAAAATTACCAAAATTAACTTTTTTTTAAAAAAATTCAAATCTACCAAAACTCAAATCTAACAAAATGGTAAATTTGAAATTGAAAGATGAAAAAAATGATAGAATTGAAAAGATACTTTAGCAAAAAAGATAAAAAAAAAATTGTAGGCATTTTTAAAATAAAAACTTGAAAGTCGGTAAACCATTAAATATTTTCAAAAAGACCAAGAAATGGCCAATTTGGGTCTAGATGACCCTTATTTACTACATTATGCTGCCAAATTTAAACCAATATCATTGGATTTAATTCTTATATTATGTATCTATATATAAATTCAATTTTTTTATAATATAAATTATATCATAGACTCATATTTACCGTGTATTATGATTTCAATTTTAAAATAATATCACATTATTTTTTTAGTTAAATAATTCGCATACATGACATTTTAAATATAACATATTTTGTTGTTCATTCAACATATTCTTTTTCTTCATCATTATTATCTTATTCTTCAACTTATAATTTTCAAAAAATTTGTAATAAATTTAAACAAAATAATAGAATAATTAAAGTAGAAGAATTACAAGAAAAAATAAAAAATATTACCGTAAAATTAAAAAAAAGAAATAAATATATTAAAAAATTAGTAAACTAGAAAAAAATTAGTTAAAAATTTAGAAAAATTAATAAAATAACAAGAATCAAATGATTTTTACTCGTATAGGTATTATTAATTAAATTATATTTTTTTATATTTAATATTTCTTTATAATTATTAAAATATTTAGGTAATAAATTTCTCTTCTTTTACGTAGTTTTAATTTTACGAGATGAACCGGATTTTTCCTGGTTTGGAATCCGAGTTCTCTGCCTGTTTCTGACTTTGACATGACATTCCGCCACGTTTCGTTTTCTTATTGGATAGATAGTTATAAAAGAACGTGGGTCCCGTTACTCTGCAGCAATTTGTATGTGGTCATTTCGTACTGTACCATTATCTTTCCCGCTCACCGAGAATCACAATTTTTTATTTTTTTTTTAAGAATTAGAACAACTAATTGTTATAATTATACTTATCAAATAAATATAGTATGAATGAAATGTTAAGTATATAGCTATATTATATTAAAAATTATACGAGTGTATTTTTTTGATTAAATATTAAAAATTAAAATAAATATTTAATTAATTATTTTTTAGTTTAACTTTTTTTAAAAAAATTTATCATAAATTTTAGCAGTCTAATAATATTAAAAATTAAATTAAATATTTAGTAAGTTATTTTTTACTTTAACTTTTTAGAAAAAATAACAGTTCTGTGATTGATAAAATAAAAACAAAAATATATCCAAATGCTGCATAAAAAAAGTTAGAATTAACTAAATACTATTCACTTAAAAAAAAACGAAAACACTAACATGTTATCATATCAATTTCGAAGTATTGATTTACTCTATAAGTCCTCATTAGTTTAATAAATATTTCTTTCAACTTTCACAAAAATTGAAGTGTGCAAAACTTTTATTTTACGATTAAATGTGCAAACCGCTTTTTTGTACAAATTGAATGAAATATTTATATATTAAACCTTTATAAGTTAGTTTAATAATCGGTCCGAGGTAATTTTATTTTCTTATATAAATTCATAACGGATATTTCAATAAAAATTAACTTATTTTCTATATATTGATTTTACGAATAAGTAATCATTTATCTGGACAAAAATCATTATCAAAATGAAAGTAAACAAATTCGTTTTTTTTTTTAAAAAAATATGATATTCAATTTAAGAACTATTCAGTTCATACAAAAATGATAAATCGAACACGTTCATTAACTATGACAACAAAAGGAAAATTTGTCTTTAAACTGATAGTAGGAAAATACACCCAAGAAAAAAAGAAAAATCATTTAAATATTTAAATGAAAGAAATAAATTACTTCCTATGGTGACGTATTTATATCTGTATTTAGTTTATATTTTCGTTTATGATTTAAGCTAATAATATATTTTTACGATAAAACAAATTGTTTATGATTTATTTTATAATTATAAAACAAAAATTAATATTTACATAAAAGCATATACTATGTTTATAATTGTTCCAAATTCAGAATATGGTTGGTAGGTAGGTGGGAAGAAAAATACTATTTATTCCAACTATTTTTATCTCAAATTTTATTCAATATGTATTAAAAAAATATTTTAATGCAGTTTGATTAAATTGAAATAAAATCAAGCGAAGAAGGTGCTACATAATTACTTCAACTTCCTTTTGGATGGACTGTGTTTTTGCTACTAATTTTGTGCCCCACACTAATAATTGTTAAAAAAAAGAATTATTTGGAATTTTAGAAATACAAAACTAAACATTTTGTGTTTTTTGAATATATATCAAAAATTATGTTTTTTTTTTATCATGTATAATTGTATTCTACACTATGTTTAATTTCTCATAATAACTTAATGAAGTTTTACCAAAAATTATTTTTTTTATTAGAGCAAAATTACCTTGTTAATTAACTACTTTTAATCGTACTCAAATTAATGGTTGCATATGGAATATAATTATCATCGTAAACCTATGAAATTATTATACTGAACCTCTCAGTCAAAATTTTATTTTATTAATTCATCAGCTTTGAATTTTAATTTTGATTATATTAAATATTTATTAGATAGAAAAATAAATAAATATTTTGTACCCAAATGGTGTGGAGTAAAAATTCAATTAATTAATAAAATGAATTTTTTTAGTTTCTAAACTTTTTGATTTCTTATATTAAATCCATTAATTTCAAGTTTTATTCTATTGAACCGTCTCTGAAATAAACATCATCACAGTGCGTTAACGATTTTATAAGGATGGCGTATTATTATTATTATTATTATTATTATTATTATTATTATTATTATTATTATTATTATCTTCTTCTTCTTTTGGCGTAATAAAAGAAAAATACATGCAGTTTAAACTTCACTCTTCACATTAGTTAGTTAGTTCTTTTTTGTGTAAAAAAAAAAAATCTACTGTCCCCGGCCGTCAAAGCAGTTTTTCTCAATTATTATTTATCCTAATAATTTGTTATTTTATTTTGAACAAATTACATAAAAAATTTGTGAAGTTTTAACAAATTATACCATAAAATAAATTTTAAAAAAATTAACAGTTTATTTTATTTTTTTGATAAAAATATTATTTAAAATAATAATTATAAAAGTGAAAATTTGAATATATTGATGGTTCTATAATTGCAGTAATTAGTAACGAATAAAAATTTTAAATTTTTATAAAATATCATTAGATTGCATATGAAATCACAAAAAAATCATAATATAGAAAAATTATATAGTATATTATACTGTAATATTTAAATTTTATACAGTATTAAATAAATTAACACTATCTCAATAATACGAGATAAATTATTATTTTCTTAAAAATTTATTTTGACTATAATTTAAATTTTTTTATGGAAATTTGTTGTTTTATTTTATCTTGTAACCAGCAACCAATTATTAGTTAATCAAAGATAAAAATAATTGAGGTGAACATGAAAAAATTGGAAAGAAAATATGTTAATGGGATATTGAAGGAGTAATAGATTGCTAAGACGACCATAATTAAGGCAATCTGTAAAGTATAAAAGGTTAATGCAGCAAATCTTTGACTCCAGATTCAGATATCTAATAATTGTAGCTTTTCAATTATTAAAGATGTTAATTATTTTTAATTCATGAAAAAGGTCCTCCATTTGATAATAATGTTACATAAATATTTATTTTTGAATAAAAACCAAAACTCCATCAAAATGGAACTAATAACAACAGAGGACAAGAATCATTTTTCATTTTATATATTAAAAAAAAGAGAGAGAAGAGTTTCAAAACTTTTTATAATATTATTTAATATTTTATTTTATTTTTTAACTGTAATATTTTTTTTACTGATTTGGTTTCGTATACAGATATTTAAACTAAATTTAGACAACTAATTTTCATAGATATTTATTCTTTTAGTAACTTCTATGATAGAGGGGATAATTTTCATTATAGTAATGAATCTAAAAATTAAAATTTTTAACTCTTTATATTATAACTTATAAGTCATGTTTGATTAATTAATCATTGTTATATTATATTGAAATAAGTTTATAGCCATTATAACAAGAGAAATTCATGAAAACAATGTAATTGGAAAGTGAATTACTTTAAAATTACAAGCTAGATTTTAGTTTTTTTTCACATTATTAAGACATGTGTCCTTTTGATTTTGTATCAATATATTAACATGCATAATTTGTATGAATTATATTTTGGTGCTTCAAGCTCCAATCAAAATTTCATTAAAAAAAAAAGACTTAATTTATTGAAAATAAAGGGATAAAGTCATTATTTTTATTATCGATTTAAATGGAATAAATTAATTAGATTAGTATATAATATCATAATGTAAAGGATTGTTTATGATTAGTATGAAGAAAATTGCACCAGTGTAGACCAAAGATTCCAGGCAGCTCTTATTATATTTAAAGATGGACAATCAAAGATTCTAAGCTGGGTGGAAAACAAAGCATCTAGCATGATGTAAAAAGAATGATTAAGAATCCCAACCTATTTAATATATGAATTAAATTTTAATGATTACTATATTATTTACTTACCTACCGAATCATAATCATTGAATATTTATATATATATATATATATATATATATATATGACTTAATAGTTAATATACAAATTCCTATTTGTATTACTTTTTGTGAAAAGTTTAATTGCCTCTTTTTTTTAAAAAAAAATTATTAGATATCTAAATTTGAAATTTATTTTAAGTGTTTAAAAACATGTAATTAAAATTTTATAAGCTTAAATATATAAATAATATTAAATTTAAAAATTTGAGTAATTGACAAGTTTTTAAAAAAATATTTGTGGGTCATTCCCTCTCTGTATTTCAACATTCTCCAAGAGGTCTCTCTCTTTAAGTTTTATATGAAATTTGTAGTATTGTATTCTCGCT
Organism: Triadica sebifera; assembly: GCA_023653625.1. Classification (NCBI taxonomy): domain Eukaryota; kingdom Viridiplantae; phylum Streptophyta; class Magnoliopsida; order Malpighiales; family Euphorbiaceae; genus Triadica; species Triadica sebifera. The sequence goes on along the minus strand of CM042897.1, from coordinate 34,343,872 downwards.
TGTTTGTTGTTTTTGTGAGTATAACTCACCATGCATTGCAGCATTCTCCAACAGGTCTCTCTGTTCAACTTTTACATGGTATTCATAGTCTCCTAATCTCACTTATTATAATTATTTTTATGAGTTTAGCTCACCATTTTGTACCCAAAAAAATTAGTGGGTCATTGGCCGTCTTTTTTAATAAATACAAGAAAAAAAATTATATTTAAGCTTTCTCAAGATATTACTTAAAAAAACCTTCACCACAATTAGTAGACATGATAATGAACTCGGATCATTTTAGATTCGAGTTATTTTTAAATTAATTCCGGATCTTGAGTCATATTATTTGAGCGATTGAATTCTAGAAATAATTTCACTTTTAAAAAAGTTAAATTCAAATGAATATTTATTCGAATTTTATGAAATTTAAATTAATATTTTTGGATGAGTTCCAATTGAAGAAAGAATTATCATGTCTAGTCACAATCCTAATTAATTATTTCTAAATCAATAAAATAAAAAGAAATATATAGAGACTTTTCTTTTTTAAGTTCACAATTCATTTTTATTTTTATTTATTTTTATCAAATTTAGTTTCGTGTTTCTCATTTCATAGAAATGACTACTATCTACTAGACATTATAGTTACAAATGAATTTTTATTTAAAATAATAATTCAAATTTAATTTTATAAGTTTTTGCAAAATTCATTTGACCAAAAGTCAACCGAAAAATAAGCTTTTAATAATTTGGCAGCATCTCAATGTCACTAGTTATTAATTTGAAAACTACTTATCAACTTCCAAAAACTTTAAAAACCAATAAATGGAGCAGCCATTTAAATATAACATTTGCAATTAAAAATTTATCATAAGGACAAATAAATATGAAACTTTTTTTATGTTTTATAAATTAATACTGTATCTATAAGTTTATTTCATTAAAAGGTTTTGAATAGAGAGTTTTGAGAGAAATTTAAACTCAATTTTTTTTAAGAAATATATAAAATTTCTTATTATCTGATTATAATATATTTAGTGGGTGTAAGGGATGATATTAAAGAACAAAATTATTTTGAAGATAAGTTATTTAATAAAACAAATGTAATGAGGGATTATCATTAGAGTTTTTATTTTTATTTTTTTGGATTACAAGATGGAGAAAAAAACTCAAAAAAGCAATGCAAAAAGATTATTTAGGAATCTATCTTGGTTAAGAGACCCCAATAGTATATTTCTACGAGTACTGAAGACAGCCTACAGGAGGTTTCTACAATTTAGCGAGCCTCGTTAGACAACCAATCCATCACCCGATTACCTTCTCGAAACACGCGGTTGACACAAATCACAGGAAACTAACTCGTAAGATCTTTGAAAACATGAACCAAATTGGCACACATTCCTCAATTATATCCTTGAAGAGAGCCATGAAACAACCAATTGAGAGTAAACTTGAAGAATCAATTGGCCAAAATCTCTTTTCCGAGCACTGATGAACCCCTTAAGAATTGCCCAAATTCAGATGTGCAATGCCCAATATTAATAACATTGGGTCGCCAAAATGATCTCAGACAACATCCCTCCTCCAGCGACACCCGGATTGCCTTTAGAGCACTCATCCGCATTAAGTTTGATCCACCTGTCGGGAGGAGTGTTCCAACCTTCTAGACGCTGCTCATAATTATGTTGAGACTTAAGAGTGATTGGCTGTAGCATAAAACCACACCCTGTCTGTCTGATGGCAATCAAATTAACTCAAAGGGGTCGATTCTATTTAATTACGAGAACCCATCATCATGCATTTTTCAAAAATATATTTGGATAAAATTTAAAATTGTTAGAATAAAGATTAAATTAGACATAACAATAGCAAAGGAATAAAACAGTGAAAGGACTACAGAATGGGAATTACGAAGAACATGGAAGATGAATGGATGCCCCCACCACACTTTCAAAGAAAGCACTCAATTTTCAACATGTGAAACACTTTTTCATATAATTATAAAAATTAGATAGGAAAAATGTTTTTTTTTGACCCTCAATTTTATAAAATTATTTTATTTTATTAAGCTCTTAATTTTTTTTTAACGAAGACTTATTTCATAAAAAATATAGACATGGGTTACACCTGTCATAAAAACTGGTACATGAAACCTGAAATATCATTTAAAAAAATAATGAAAGAAAAATAAATATATATTTCAGTTTTTAAGAGGTCATCAAAATAATAATAAAAAAAAAGATAAGAAGCTGGACAAAATAAATTTAAAAAACTCAGAAAGATTGAAATATGTTTTTTTATTTAATTTTTAATTTGATGTTAATTGTGCAAAAAAAATATTGATTTGTTTTTCATCAAATAATTATTAACAGAAATAAAATAAAACTTAAAAAGATTAATAGAATAAAAAATTCAACTAAAAACTAAATAAAATAAAACTTAAAAAGATTAATAGAATAAAAAATTCAACTAAAAACTTATATATATATATATATATATATATAATTCCAAAATCAATGAGGACACTTAAAAAAAAATGAAGACATAAATAGAAAGCTAGTGGAGCAAGTAATAGTAATAGAGACAATTCGAGAATATGTACCGAACCAACGTTGACCATATTTTCCGGACTTCTTGTGATTTGACTACACCCTGCCCCTGCGCCTGCCCTTTGTGTTGTAGCCTTGTAGGCTTTCTCCTTTTTCTTTTTTCCCCACTGAAATTAATGTAAGCTTTTAGTGCTAAATCTGTCATTAAATTCTTTTAGTGCTTCATTTATCCAAAAATTAATTTATAAACCTAATTAGCATGCAATTTGTTTAATTTTTCTCTCTCTCATTTTATCATTAAAATTATATTCATATATTTGTCAAAATCGCTGCTGATCGGAGTAGGCTTACTCAACTAGCTACTTCTTTCTTGTTCAGCTATCTGATGCTATGCTTATCACAGAACCCCCCCACCCCCCACTTTTTTTTTTTTTCAGAGAATAGCTGAATTAGCTGATATGTATTTTCATTGTGAAATTAAAGTAAGAAAAATAATATATATATAATTTTTTTTTTTTTGAGAATGAAGTAAGACATATTGGCTGCAAAATAAAAAAATTTCTCACATGCCATGCCATGGTGAATATGGTGGTAGATTTCCATGTCTCACATTTTGTTGTTAATATTATAAAATTTAAATTATCTGTTTATAAAATTAGGATTCTCCTTATAACTCATTAATCCGTTTGACTTTAACACTTATTTTCAATTCATCTTTGATTTCACTCATACATTAATATATTGGACTTTAACACTTGCATTTTCAATATATATATAAATCAGTTTTTGTTGAACATTAGCTGAACAATTGGATCTGCTACCTAAATGGGCCAGACATTATCTAACCAACAAGAGATTTAACTGGATTTGGTGAATGATCAATATACATATATAAATCAGTTTTTGTTGAACATTAGCTGAACAATTGGATCTGCTACCTAAATGGGCCAGACATTATCTAACCAACAAGGGTCCACACCATTTCTTTTTTTCTTTTTTTTTATTATAAAAAACTAATTCTTAATTTCTTACTTTCAGATTTATAAAAGAGAATCGGTTCATATATTCCACAAATATATGAATCAACTCTAATTTTTACTTTACAAATGTAAATTAATTATAATAATATATATATAAGCTAATAACTTTGGTCCACGAATTAAACTGTGAACAGATCCCAAGTAACATGATCGCTCGCTCTCTGAGTATGATATTCGCTCCATCTCTTCAAGCTTAGCATTTTGATGCTTCTCCAAAACATACTATTGCTATTCTAGGTAAAGGGTACTGCAACAATTACTCCACGCATAGAGGTATGTCCTGATAGAGAATAAAATTCTATTTCTAATCAACATGATGGGCAATATAAAGGATTGAGAGCCTTCAACCTCAAATCTTGCCAATGTTCAGATCAAGGGCTGGTCTACAAATTCTAGTTACTGCCTAAACCTTTACAGAGTTGATAAAATAACGTGCGTTGCTCGTTTTCTTCTAACATCCTGCTGCTTTGAGAAAGTTATCAAATGGACTGGCAGGAGGCAGCCTTATAGCCAAACCTGCTCCCACTGGCTTCATAGCTCCTTGAACAAACCCGCCTTTACTCATTATCTACAGGAAAATAGGCGTGTCATGAAAATGCAGGAGAGTACATGACAGTTTAAAGGTTTTGCAGTTATTTGCAAGCATTAGCATGGCATGAAATCAAGGTTTTCATTTCAACAAGGTATGACAACATGCAACATGTAAAAAAGGCGGTCTGTTCCTCACTAACAAGCCCACGGCATAATCATGGAGATGGATTTTAGAGTTTAGAGTCTAGGGTTTCTCTAAGATATGACAGCTGGCATCGTATAAAAAAAGTAATCTGTTTCACTTAACAAGCCTATGGCATTAATCATGGAGATGTCTGCTGCAAGCAGAATACATTTGTATATTATCTATTAATAGCAGAAAGACAAAATAAATTTGAATTATTCTATTCATTATCTATATACAGGGTTTCTCTACGATATGCTACTAACCTTCTCTAGAGTAGGGCATTCATCTGATGGAAGTGATTGTAAGAATTTGGTAGCTCCTCTGGTATAATGATTTTCATGGGACAGCCAATTACACAGCTTCGCCCTTGAGACTTTGCCAAGATCTTCACACTGCTTTGCCATGGTGTCATATGGGAGCGGTGATGTAGAGATTGATGCTCCTGCCACTTGACCAGCCACCTCAAGTGCCTGAAACCATTTTACTCCAGTTCATAAATAACAGGAATACATGTGCTTATCTGCAAATTCCTCCAACATGCATGGAATGGATACACCACAATGTATGAAGGGGGTGGAAGATTGCCAAAGAAAGGATGAGATTACCGATTCCAGAAGTTGCCCAATGCTGATAATATGGGAAACAGAAGGAGATGAAGGCATTTTGGGAATGAAGCGCGACATGTCCGCAACAGATACTTCACTTATAGCATCATCCTCAACCAGTGAACTTGCTGGAATATCCTGCAATAACAACAATTACAGCAGTCTTTTAATTTCATTACTATATTAATTCTTGTTACATGTTCATGAAGCTGTTTGCTCTCTCATGGCAAGTAGAACTCAGAAAGGCCAAGAAAAATTTCTTCTTAAACTAAAGATAGAATCTTTCTACTCAAAATAATTTGCAAACTCAGCAATAATCATATCATGATTACTAAAAGGTCATACCTCATCAAAGGAGAGTGATTCCTTAGAATGTGAAACCCTTTGGTTCTTGTCCAAATCAAGTAGTGATTCAGGACCAAAGACAAATGCATCATCAGGTGTAAATGGTTCCGATAATTGTCTTGCCAAGTCATCCACCTCCAGCTTAAAAAGCCCAATGAGACCATATGTGAGAGAGAGAGAGAGAGAGAGAGAGAGAGAGAGAGAGAGAGAGATTTTGCGTGTTGTATCATGTACCTCAGTAATATTAGATAGGTTCTGAATTAAGGTCTCCATTATGACCTTGTCAGATTCAATTATTTTGACCTGCAGCTGAAGGAGAAATGATGTGGCTAATTGATTGTCTTTGACAGATCCATATTCTCTCATGTCCGCCTGAGGCTTTGAGAGTACTTGAAAGTTATCGCTAATCCCAAGATAAGGATCAACCTGAATTGGTAAAACGTATGTAAGATAATTTTTATTTTAAGAGTTGGTGCCTGCGAATGAACTTAAAACCATTTTCAGATAGCTGCCTTTCACTTATATTCTATGAATTTCTAGCTAGGTGACACTAAGACCATAGCATGGATATCACACAGAAGAGTTCTATCCTTAAAATAATTTCAGCAAAGACAGAAATCTTATCCTTTAATCATTTGAGAAGTTATACAATAGGGTAAGAAAGAAAATATACTCACATCATATGGGAGTAGTGACATGAGTAAATCATTCAATCCATGAATTTGATATATTTTAGAAGCAAACATTAGCATGCTTGTTGATAGTACAAAAAGTGTTCTCCGGCATGCTGGACGTAACATCCCTGCAAGAGATGGTAAATAAACCAGTTGAGCATAATATTCTCTCACAATATGTTGATCTATGTTTCAATAAATCACCTATACCATTGTTTGGGTCCAAGGACAAATTTCTGATGGAAAGGGAGAGCTGAAAGAAGCGGACCACAAGGCTGTCACTTGGGCTCTGCAACATTACAATTTCAAGGATGATAAATGATATCAATAATAATAAAGATCCACAAACATACAAATAATCGTAGTATGAAGAGGCAGCCCATGTGTTTCTAAAGTTTAGGAGGTACAAACCCAAAAAATGATAAGTGTTAAGGATAACTAGAACCAAGAAACCAAACTAGAATTAATCTAAGAAACTATTGTGTTGCATGCTCAAAAATAAGACAAAGGAAATGATAGGAGGATGAGAATGTTGTGAGACCCAATTTCTGCTTTATGTAATAAAGGCTCCAATTTCCCTGATCAGATTTGTTTAGGACAGTTGACAAATAACTATAAAACAGAGTACAGATTCCAACCAAAGGTGCTTTCATTCAATGTGAAACTCAAATGGTTTCCTAAATTTCAGGCCATAAAATTAATTTGGAAGGCAATAGAAAGGGTAATTGTAAAGGGAAAGGAGTCTTTATACTATGAAGATTATGAAGATCCCACCTTCAGTCGTGAAGAAATAAGCGTCAACATGAAAGAATGAGCTATAGCTTCAACATTTGAGGGCAAGTTATCTGGAAGATTGGCTTGTATCCAGAAAGCAGACAGCAACTGTGCTATTTGATCCTCGCTAAGCTTCATAACATAAGGCTCCTGTGCATCATTAACCAGATATATAGTTACCACCTTGCCAGAATAGATTAAGAGTAATGGATACATAAACCTTCAATACATTTTGCTTACCGCCTCAGCCAAGTTTGTTGTTCCAGATGTCCTGTCAATAATAGAACTTAATTTGTAAAAATTTGGAGAATTTTTTAGGGGTCGCCCCTGCTTCCAATCATCTTCCATGATGTCTCTCTCTTTGCAATCATCAGGAACATCATTTTTAAGCTTTTCCATTCTGGCACCATCCTTCTCTCTCCTAAGCTTTTCAAGTAATGCTGTGATAGATGAAAATGAAGAGGCAGTATTGGAATGCCATCCTCTTGGCTCACAAATATAACCAGACTTCAAATGCTTATCTCCATGGCGGGGATGATTTGAGCTTGGAACAAGAAACATTGAAAATATCTGGTGTGCACCAACTCGTACTTCAACATCTGGATGCAGCATTACATTCAAAAGTTGGACAAGAAACGCTTCTGGAAAATCCTATATTGAAATGTTTGACATTTAGCAAGCTCTATCAAAAATAAAACTTCTGGAAACCAGAATTGTTGTCAAAACTGGATATTGATTCACTTAATAGTAAAACAATGTGATATTCAAATTCACACAATAAACATATATCATAAAGCCATTCGTCAGTAAACATTCAACAGCAAGACATAGATGTACCATCATAAAAGGAATCCACTCTACTATTACATAAGCAAATCTTGAAGGATGTCTCAACATGCCACTAGGAAGCAGTGCAGAAAGTAAATGTGCAAGAGCACCAGAACATTATGAAACTCCTCATACCTGTTGTGACCGAGAAGAGATCGATGATAATGAGATCATATGAGCAAGAATAATCAATGACCCAATGCTTGTTCGGGCAACAACTCCAGAAGGCAGATTCTCCAGTGTTATAGCCATCAAGTCAAAAAGTGGCTGTGTATCCCCAATCTGAGAAAGCCATTGAGAATTCAAGTAAACTGCACATATAGTAGAAAGTAGAAATTCTCATATTTATCTAACCTTGATTGTTTCAAACTTACCCCTTTGGCAATTTCAAATAAGCAATCTTCAATGGAATTCTGAAGCAAGATATTCATATTTGACTCTTGCTCTCCTACAGATTCAACTATGGCCTGAAGACTTTTCCTCAAATGCCTACATAGGTCACTCACAAATCCTATTTCAGTCAGCACTGCTTCTGATCTAACTTGCCTAGCTAAAGCAGCAGCAACTAGTATGACATAAGATTTAAGTCGTGGATCATGCACTACGTTTTTGTGGTCCAGATGACGTATGACAGCAGCTAACACCAACTGTTGATGCCCTGAGATGAAGTAGACATTAAGAGGCACACACTTATAATTGCACATCTTTGTGAAATATTTTCAGACTAAGCATATAAGGCACCAAATGAGATCACCAAACAATAAATGATACAATGATCAAGATACCTGAAGTCTCCAATAAGTAGCACATGTCAGACAAAACTGTCATAGACAGCCCTTGCTGTGGAATCCAGTGCCGTCCAGAATCAAAGTAAACAAACATTGGCTCCAATACTTGGCGCATTGTTGTACTCTCTTTTACAAGTTCAGCCATTCTTTGAATACAAATTCCAGCCCATACTCTAGGCATCTCAATCTCTTCCCTACAACAACAAATATAAAGGATTAAAAAATATCAAAGAATAAAGGGAAAATTTGATTTCAAAATAGTGTAGTTTTTGAGAGAACTGCTTTCATAAAACATAACAATCTCCATACATGAGTCACTAACAGTATAACCTGTGATAACCTCCCTCAGATTTTGCAAAGTCAGTACCTAGTCAAAAGAGAAGGGTCTTTCTTTTTTGGTCGTGGCCTTATAATTGCACCTGAGATAGTGTCACAACACACAATTGAACCTCTGCCCTCAGATCTAACTACTTCATCCACCCAATTATGATGCACCTCTGCTCTTTCATCATCATGCACATCGGGCTCATAGTTATCTAAGGTGACTTGTACAATCTGCAGTTTCGATTTATAAATCAAATAAATCAACATGTTTATTTGAAAAGGAAAAACTAATTAAGGTAGGCTCCCGTACAACCATGATAAAGCCATCAAAATAAAAGCATCTTAAATCATGGTCATCAACCATAATTATTTTCTTCTAATTTGCTTATTAGTTAGATGTTGGCACGGTGCAATGCAATGTTAAGTCCAGAACACTGCAGCACTATGTTACTTCCTATTTGCCTTACTCCTTACTTCTTTCTTGTTCTTAATAGGCCGCATTAACGAAATATCAGTTTGGTAACGAAGCAAACCTGACCTTAATGACTGCAAGCATTAATCAAACACCGGATCAAGGCACAAACAGCATAATCCTCAGAAGAAAGTTATGATACTAGTACCTCCACTTCCAGATGCTCAGAAACATAATTTACCAAACCACACCTTTAAATATTTTATATTTGTACAAAAAAGAGAAAATATTTTAGAGTTCTGAAATGCTGAAGGCGATTGTGAGGGCTGCTCTTGCTAGAAAGGGCTCAGCCTAGAGCAATCTAGATAGTATCCTATGCCTCAACATCCTTTATGAGCACCAAAAGCTAGCGGCGTATCCAGGATTTGAAGTCAATCGGGTTAAAATATTATACGATCATAAAAAATTTAGGGGGATAATTATTTTTTATAGGAAGTGTGGTCAATATTTATTATTTTTAATTTTTAGTTGGTCATTTATAATTTTTAAGGGGTCAAGAACAAAATACATATATATTAAATTTAATATTATTTTTCCCCAAATAAGTGGGGTCAATAACCCCACTCATAATACAGTAGATTACGCCCCAGCATGCAGCTCTTAACAAAAACCTAGGCCCATAAAAAATTTAGGAATTGGTATTAAATTTGAAACTGCTGCAAATGATATCTAACAACAGATGCCTTATTTCCAATAGGATTTGACAAGATTCAGGTGTTTTATAAGTCCACCATACTAGTTCCTTGTTAGACCATACATAAAAGCATCATTTAGTTATCCTGTACATATTTTAACCGTTCCATTTTCACTAGTTACCAAGAAGTAAAGACAGAAATGGATCACTTTTAACTGATAAGACACATTTTTGCTCAGCATATCATAGAAAAAAAAGAATTCCATCCGAATATGAAGTAATAGCAACAATATCACTAAAAGGAACTAACCTCATCGAAAGCAGCAAAAATGTAAAAGAACTTTGCCATGAACCACACCTAGCAAGACAGAAACCTATCACACAAAATCCCAAAACTAGAAAACAATAAGCAAGAAAAAGTGAATATATATATATATATATATATATATATATATATATATATATATATATATATATATATATATATATATATATATAAGTTTACCACAAAAATATAGTATTTACTAGAATTACATTTCCTCCAAATATTCAGAAACCTACTGAATTACCATAGCTGAAAGGCACTGCAGACTAGATGCTCTCAAGTAGCTGCTACGATGTTCCTTTCCATGCTCACGTGCCAGATTACATACTTTATGAACAAATTTTTCAATGTTATGCGAGTAAGTCCCATCTGTCTGTTCAAACATTGTGCAAAGATAAGTATGAAGCATGAGATGATACTCGGCAAATATCAGTTAATATTTGTAAATTTCTAAGAGCTCTTGCGAAATATAATCCTAATTAGTCATCAATATCAATTATAATTTGGAAAGTTATCTTAGTACTGAAAAAGGAGACCTCTAACTGCAAATGCAACCCAAAATTCTGAAATAAATAAGAGCCTGCAAATGGTCACACTACTTTCACAGGATGCACCAACATAATTGTTAACACTTGATCATGTCACATGAAACTCAGGTCAGGATTCTTAGAATCATATTCCTGATCCACATGCTCAACCATTTTATTACTCTCAGACCAGCTAATCATTTTCTACACAATGAAATATATAAAATGAAATGACCATATGCAGAACTAAGAACTTCTTTTGCAACAAAAAAAAGCAGTCTGCCAAGAAAATTTTAGATACTCAAAAGCTGGGAGCATGCATGCTTTTTCTACATGACATCCAAAATGTATAAATTTCAGTTTTTCCCTGCAGTTTTCAGATATTTTTGTTTCCATATACTATGAATTTCATTCAAAATAATCAAATGAAATAAGGTTGTAATCTACCTGACTATAAATGAATCTTGTTAAAGTCCGGCAGCCAAGCACCAGTAAGGCATCTTGCTTAGGTTTTTCCAATAGTTCACTGACCACATTCAACAAACTAATGGCAAAGTATGCCCTGCAAAAAGCAAGAAAGAATATGCATCATCAGAGAAGATCATGAAAAAGTGAATTTTTGCTACTTCATTTTGAATAGTGATACACACATGATACAATAGACCACTTGGTCATATTGTTAAAATCAGGACCATACTATATTTGGAACTTTTGACAGAGCCCTAAAGATTTGACAAAAAAAAAAAGGGAAATCAAACATAGGTTTTACTTCCATATATGGTCAATTAGCAGATCTTATATTCCATTCAGAAATAAATATTCTGAAAGAAAAAGAAAAGAAACTTTCACTTACATCTGCTCCTTGCACACGAAGAGCAACTTATCATAAGTTTCTGTAACAGTATTAATGAATTTGATGTGCTCACTTCGTAATTCCTTGTAGCATTTGTCTTCAAGAAATTTTGCAATCTATTATAAAATAAAAAAACTTCCAGTAAGGCCTCATAAAACATTTGTGGTTTTCCAGTTAACAGAATTAGTACCTTTGGGATTCGAAGTGGGTTTTTTGCAGCATATTCACATAATTTGACAATTTTTCTTTCATTTGGAGGGCCATCCTGTAAAATAAAGTGAGACACTAAGCTTACATCATTCATTGACAGAAAGAGTACAAAGCTTCATTCTACATAAACAATCATCAAACATCAAAGATTAATGATAATGCTCATCGCTCCCTCATAAATTTGGGTAAACAGAACTTGCTGTCGGGTCTGAGCCTTCTATGATGATCTAAAACCAAAACTTAATCCATTTTATACATGGACAACACAATTTAAAGAAATTCACAATTCACGTCCATCCTTAACCAATTGAAGAAAATAACACCAGTAGATGTTGAATAACATAAGATTCAGTTAGAGTCTTTGATTATGTAGGAAATCGGAAGACATCTTCCTTTATTAGGCATCTTAAAGAATTAATCTAATCCTCCCATTGTGTCTTGCAAGACTGACGAGAAAAAAGATAACACATCAGTCACATAATTGACAAAAAACATAGAGATTCCTATGCATACTCTGTAGAGTAATTTAGAGGGTCAGATTTACCTTGCTATACAGAAGTTTAGACATATGCGTCTCTAGCACAAATATATCATGAAAAACAGAAATATGGTCAAATATAGATTCCTATGCACTTAAATGCTTAGCAACGAGTACTGCAGAAGATGAAAAATTGATAATAGTACTCACAGACTTGGGAAATATCTCAGCAAGAAGTTTTTTGTATCGCTTGACCGGCTGTCGAGATCTGGACCGCAATGCAGGGCAGCAAACGCACATGCTCTCACAAGCAGGGAAAAGTTTCCTGGAAATGACACCCATTTCCTGCATTTTGTGATGAACAAAGGGGTAAAAGTGAGAATCCAGCTTAATTCTTAAACTGCCATTCCCAACCACACCAATAAAGCCCAAAACATATAACAAGTAAAATGAGGACAAAAAACACCAGAATCGCAAAATAAAATTGCATTTTTTTACTCACCCAGAAACTAAAATTGAATATATTTTTAAGTAAAAGGAGCATATACATAAAAAAAAATGCAAAAAGGAAGAACCACGAATCATATTCTAATATCGGCTTCCATAAGAGAAACAATGCACGATAACTATTTAAACGAAAACATACAGAAACAAAAAGGCAAAAAATTCATTCTAGGACAACTAGAAAGGAACAAACATGGACACTATATGATACATGGAAACATACCAGCAATAACTAAGCAGAAAATTTCTGGTGGCAAAACAAAAGCAAGCACCCAGTCCACAGCTCAAAACACCATCTTTTCAACAACCCAGAAAATAAGAGCTACCAAAGGAGCTAAGTAAAAATATTCGAGAGGAAAATTTTTGAATAAAGAAAATGAAAATTTGGAATGGGATTTACCTTAGGCCACACCCCCCTGCAGTGCAGAGGCAGATCTGAGAGAGCAACGAATCGATACTGAAAGCGAAAGAAAACAAACAGAAGAAAACACAATACAGAGACACCCAAAAAGTGATCAAAAGAGAGAAAGAAAGGCGCGTGGATTTAGAGAAATTAAAGCGGCGTTATTGAGGGAGAGAGAGACACACAGAGAGAGAAAGAGAAAGAGACAGAGAGAGAACACGTGATGTGTAACATTGCTATTACAGAAAAAGAGAAAGAAATTCAAATTTGTGAAATTGGTGTCAGAAGAGTTAGGACTTAGGAGAGTGTGATTGCTGTCTAAAAAGAAGCAAGCAAACTTTGATTTCATAAATCATGGGCGCATGGCCATGCTGCTTCAAGTTTTCAACTTTCAAAAGGCTGATAGCCTCGTAATTCCCTTCGTCAAAAAATTCTATATTACTTGAACATTGCTAAGTAATATGCTTTTTTTTTTTTTTTTTTACTTTAAGTCTGTACTTGGAAGGGTGGAATACGGGGAAAAAAATAAAGAGAGAAAATAAATAAATATTTTTACTTTATTCTATTTAAAAATTTAAAAAAATAAAAAAAATAATTTTTATTTTTTAATCAAGTGTTTTAATAAAAAAAAATGTAGAAAAATAAAATAAAATAATTTTATAAATTTAACAAAAACTGTCATTATTAATAATAAAATTATATTTTATCATTATCATTATAGTAAAATATTTATTATTTAAAAAATAATATGTAAAATAGTAAATATGCAATATTATATTTTTTCTCACAATTAATTATCCAACTAAATAAAAATAAATCTTATTTTATTTTATCTTTATTCCTTATTATTTACTTATATTACTTCAATTAAAAATATAATAAAAAAATAAAATAAATTTATTTTCCCTCCCACTATCAAAAGTTTCCAAACATAGTAAAATCTTTATTTTGATTATATATGCTATAACTCATATAAATAATTAATTGGATAAGGGAAAACAACTTTATTAATTTAGGAGGCCTCGTTCGAATGTTATATATTGAATATTTTTAAAATTTTGAAATGAGTATTTTATTCTCTTAATATTTTTATTTTGTGCGAATCTAAACATTTTTAATCAAGATAAGTTTTTCCCATTCCAAACTAAATAAAAATCTACATTTAAAGTTTTTTTTATGATTTTACATCTAAATAAAAACACATCATAAACAAGGGTTTCAAATCTTAATTAAAAAGAAATCTTAGACATTCTTTGTTTAGACTCCCACTTATTTTTACTTTTTTATCAAACATAATCAAGCCTAACTCAATCTTAATCAATGTCATTGTTCTTAACATTAGTAATTAGTCATCACTAATGACTGTAGTAACTCACCCTCGTTCGAGTTTTGATCATTTTATGTAATAGTTGACTAATTAATGCAAGTCGAGCAGTTGGCTTCGAGTTATTACTCAAAAAACACACAGGCTTAAATAACAACGTTGGTGGCTGTCCCAAAAAAAAATGTTGATGTCAATTTCTTAAACTCAAAATACCGAAAACTTTTTTGTAAACAATATATTCATGTTTTATAGGGCTGTGATATAAGAAAATTAATTTTTATTCTGTAAATAGAAACCTAATCAATTGAGAAATTTATATTTTTTTACAGTCGTCAGTGAAAAGAACAATTAACAAATCTAATATTTGGTATATAAAGTCCAACATAGGAGAAGTTTCTTGATGCATCTATCATAAAAAAAAAACTCTTTATTCATTTTAAAAAAGAAATAAACAAAAAGAATAACACAATGACTTTATTAAAATTAAAAATATGAAGAGGCTCTAGAAAAAGAAAGAACGAACTATGCTACTCCCACGTAAGAATCTTAAACTTAATTTCGATGTCACATATCGAAATGATTAATAATCTAAAAATATTTTCATTATTTAATAGATTATTGTCAACTAGTTAATTAGGAGTATATACTGAAACTAATCATCTCCGTATCGGGTAAAATATCAAATGCAGTCAAATATATTTCTATAAATTTTAAAATAATTGCATACATAGAGTTAAAGTCGATATGATACCTTTATAAAATTTGAAAAAAACCCACATCATCTTATCTATATTTTTATAAATAAAAAATATTTTATGCACAAATAATCTGAAATTTATAAGAAAAGAAAAAAAACAAAATAATCTAATGTATTGGGTTGCCTGAGATCTACTTTGACTTGTAAGTCAAAATACATCCCTTTCCAAAAAAAATATTATTTTTCTCAACTTACCAATTTATTTCAACTTTATTAAAATACTAATATTTTAATGTAAGTTGAATAATATAAATAAATGTGTTGATAAAATATAAATATTTTAATACAATGTTAAACAATAATTGAGAAAAAAATAATTGGGATAAATAATATTTTTCTTTTCAAAATTTATTTATTAGTAATCAACAGCGTAGATGCCAAGGGATCTCCATGATTTTAAATTAATAAACTTCTATATTGTGTTTGAACATGGAGGAAAACAATGCTTTTGCTTAAAGAAAACAACAATCTCAGCCATCAATCAAGGAATTAATATTCCAGTTGCAACTCCCCACATTATCATTAGATTTAACCAACTCATCACTACATCTTGGCATAATATTCCAATTGCCAACTACAAAATTACCATATTTTGTTATTAAGTTATAGTAATTAAAGCTCTAAGCTAAATAATTTGCCACGTTAAATTTATAAAATAAGAAATAATTTTTTTCAAGTCAGTGTATTATTAGATCATTTATGAGCATTAAATTATTATTATTATTATTATAGAGAAATAGTCAAAGAGGAAAGGAAAACGGCCCAATATATTGACAATTAATACCTATTTCTAACGTCTTCCAGCACACTGTATATCACGATATGGATGGAATTAAAAGAATCTCCAGCCTGCCACCTAATTATATGAGAAAATTATAGTAATTAAAGTTATAACCTAATAAAGTTGTGTTGGAATTGCTAAGTAGATTTATAATTTTTTTAATTTTTTATAAACTGTTTTTTCAAATCTGTTTTTGAAAAAAAATATTTATTTATCTGATTCTTTTCAAAATAGTTTTTAAAACTCAAAAAATTTAAAAATAATTTTTTTTTTCAAAAAATATTTTTACCCACTAAAGTTTAATACAAAATGATATTTATCTATATTCTCTCTCTTTTGTCAAAATTTACCGTTGAATGACGAAAGGCAAAAGGAACGAAGTGCAGACAAAAAGTGTAGAAGAATCAAATAAGCGTGGATAGCACCTTTTGGATTTCGATTTAAACAACAAGTTCTTCCTACCAATTAATTTTAAAAATTTCAAAATGGAAAAGGTGTCGTAAATTTTATATTTTTTTTAATCAAAAGATGCAATATGTATGTTAAAAAAATAAATAAATAAAATTAAAACGAGAAAAAAATAGAATATAATGTACAATGAAGAATAGCTGTCAATAAATCTTAATTTAATGGTTGAATAATAGAGCAAAATTTTGAGTTCGAAATTCAATCGGAACTCTTAGTAAGAAAAAAGATAAAGAAAAATAAAAAACTGTTTTAACCTAATGCATTCAGAATGTTTTTTTTTGGTTAAATTCAAACAATTCATGTATTTTTTTGAACAAAAAGAAAAGAGAGGAAGTTTGATAGGCCATACAAATGTACAATACACATTTTAGTTATTGCTCAAATCATTGAAAAGGCCGAAAAGAAAACAGTAAGTTAATGAAGGTAGGTCAGTTGTATTGCTGATGGTGTATTATTCCTCATGATTTCATCAGAGCAAGGCTTTCCTGCTTTGCGTTAGCTCCACCCAAAACTACAGTCGTGAAGTTAGATAAAGTTGTTATACTATCATTATCATTATTATTAGGAAAATTGCTACTCACACTAACTTAATTATCTTCTTTATAATTATATACCTGTTGATCGATCATGAGTTTCGGTAACTGTCCAATCCGGACTTGGACATAAACATTTATACACAAAGTCGACCCCATATATATAGACATTTGGGAGAGTTAAGAAAATTAACTAAACACATGTCAGTTCTTTTTTTTACAGGCGGTCTTCATGAGTGAATCTGTAATAAAATAATACAGAGTACTTTGTGGTTTTCATGAGAAAATAATATAATTCAAATTCAATTGTAACATCAAGTCCAACAATTTTGATACTTGCAATGACATAGTATGCAAGCAATATTTTCTCACGAGTACTATCAAGCAATATAATTTTTGCATATAATTCACATTTTCACATGCAATCATACAGTAAAAGGCGGTCAGTCTTCACGAGTAAATCAGCTTTTCAATTCGCATGCTTATGCAAGTCTAACGATAACATTAATTATGCATTTTCATTAAATAAAAAACGATACTAAGAAGCGCTAAGGTTGCCCAAACTTGTCCAAGCCCACCGTAAAAGACTTGAGTTGAACTGAGATAATACAACTGCAAATAAATCAAACCGTTCACAAAATATTCGGATCTCGGTTCGAAAAAAAATTTAAATTATTTATTATTATTACCGAGTTGATTGAAAATTTACGAATGTATTTATTTAAAAGTTTGCAAATATATTCGTTTAGAGTTTATTTATGTTATATTTTGTTATGAGATTAAACTTAAACTTTTGTTATTATTAGATAACAAATCAAATTCGAGCGGAATCAGAACTAAATTTGTTAAATATAATAAATGAGTTTTTTACACTTGAATTGTTCTCTAATTTAGTAATTTTCAAACAAATCGAACTTAAGTTCAAATATAAAAATTCATTCGAACTCAAACCTATGATAAATTTAAATTAAACGAGCTTAAATTTACCAATATTTGACTCGTTTATTGCTGTATTGGGCAGCATAAAAAATTTTGTAAATCTGACCGAACCTGCCTATGAACAGTTGCATTTCAAGAGCTGAGTTAAGGGTAGAGCCGCATCAATAAAATAAAGTACATGCAGAGCTTCTCTTATTATCGTTGACATCCCTCTTTAATTAATTCCTTACTACCACATAATTGAAACCAATCCAAAACCATTAAATATTCTATTGTCAGAGCACTCACAGACAGTGCCCCCCAATAACGAAGTTAGTAAAACGTTCAAGTCTGCAATCAGTCAGAGAGAATTGCACAAATTCAATACTGCCAAAAATTAAATGAGTCTTGGAAAGTGAAAAAGGTAATTTAATTAGATTCTTTAACTATTAATTTCAACATCAAGCCATCCAAATCCAGGGCTCCATTCAATTACACACGGTATAAACAGAACAGGTGGTAAAACCAGCAGTAAAATAACATAAATATTTAACAAATGATCGAAAGAACTCACCAAATAGATAAAAGGGCAGAAGGAACAAAGAAGCGGTTGAACATTTACGATGAAGATAACGTAGGAAAAAAAAAAGAACGATTTCCAAATGCTAAAACAACACCTTTAATTCTGAAGCAAATGATTCACCTCACCAGTCTCCAAGTATCTTTCAAACAGATGGGTCGAGGATTTCAATTCACGTCATCAGTAATTTACTATGAAGATAGCATGGGAAAAAGAAACAATAACTTCAAACATTCTCTATATACGCCTGTCATAACTTTAGGCAGTATTTAGATCGCAGGTCATCAAGAATTTCTGAATGCTCAATTGGTGTTGCTTCACTACAAAATACTTCATCCCATATCTTGACAAGATCTGCTCAGAAGGGAATTTAAATCAATATACTTCTATATCAACGGCTGAACTTGAAAAGCACAATTATATGATTCATGTGAGGTAAATGTGCAGGAATGTATGGCAGATGAATCTACAGCATATATGGAGAAGGAATTTATAATGGACATCTGTAGAATGGAAAGTCAAATTAATGCCATCTCAAATAACAGTCCCGTGTCAGCCATCAAACTGATGTAGTAATAAGTAACTTCACGTTAGAAAGCCAAGGAGCATTATTCTAGGGAAAGGTCTCCCTTTCATATAGACGTACCAGCCTTATCTGCAGCTGAAAGACACAAGATAAGCATGTCGAATCTTGGGACTTTGGCTAAGTACTCTAGATATTTGACAGCCAAATTCATATCATCACTGCCAGAACATTAAAACAGATGAGAGTTAAGGACTTTGAGTAGCATAAACAGAGAGTCCAATTAACACACGTGACCAAAAAAATTTACTTACATAAAAAAGGTGGCTACACATTTAACAATGTCAATTAGCATAGGAGCAGACAATGCACTTTTTAATATTTGTGGTAATGCGCTTGGAGATGTAACCTGATGATGCCAACAAAGAAATGCAAGATTAGTGAGCAGATCAGGAAAACAGTAAAAGAGGAAAATTTGTAGGAATTTTGGTAAACATATGAAATGCCAACTGCATTTGCACAATATTAAGATAACTGGTAATGCTGATTTGATATCCTAGGTACCAGAGCACAAATAGCAAATATATTTTGATAACTTGTGCCTCTGGAGGCAATCCAAATGCAAAGGTATGGTGAAGATCAAGATCATGCAATGACAGTGCTGTCAACCATCAGATATGCAAATCACAGGGCTTTGGATTAGTCTTCCGTTACCCCAGAGAAAACCTTTCCGCATCCTATATCATTATAGTATACCAGGAATATCTGAAACATCAATGAGTTTAACTTTGAATCATATAAACAAACCTTCAAGAGGCGAGCCTGCAATGCACGATCACCAGAAAAGCCTTGCCAAGAAACCTCAAACTGATAAGCTGATTTTGGAGGTGTGATGTTTTTTGCAGCTTCAGCCACAGCATGAGAAGCTGCTCGAGAAGCAAGCTCTAGTACTGAGTCCTTCAGCTCTTGCTGTCTTCTTCTGTTATATCCCTGCAAGAGTTTAAGGATAGAGTGAGAACTAGATGAATCAACTGCTTCAGTGTAGGCACCAATGTATCCTCTGTCCCTCCCACAGTTTTCCCCTATCAAAGGTGCTTCTCCCAATATAATTCTTATTAGCTATTCAAGACAAAAATGTGCTTCCCTTTCAACACAATATAAACATAGTTAAGCACAGATCCAATGGTGCACCTGGATACTATTCGCATGAGAACTGGAAGTAGCATCAGCATGAGAGTCATTGGGTTGTTGACTGCCAATTTTGCTTCCAGCTCTTGAGCTTTTGTCTTTTATTTCCTCTACTGGTGAGGATTTCTTCACAAGACCCTCTCCATCACTCTCCTGCAAACAAAAGCCAAAACTTAAAATACGGTGAAAGACAATTCATGATCTATTCTGTCATACAATATATAACGGTCCAAGAAGAATGCACCATTATGCCACATTCATACACATAAAATTCAAACAATACAATGAGAGTTTGGAAAACTTCCAAGGTGAGAGAGAGAGAGAGAGATTATGGGAATTTCAAAGTCAGTCTCATATTATCATCCACAAAATCATAGTCTTGTAAATGAATGATTTTCCGATTTACTTGTCAGCAGCATCCTCATTGACAAGTTAGTTAGAAGCCTAAAACACAAACATTTATTATAATTACTACCTTATTCTTCCCTTTTGCGCTGTTGATTCACTAGCCTAAAACAATATCATCTATTATAATTACTACCTTATTTTTGCCTTTTTGAGCTGTAGATACACTAGTCTTTTGAGTACTCCTTGAGACAGAATTGACCTCATGTCCATTAACTTTTGTCCCTGAACCTCCTCCTTTCTGTGTTTCTTCTACAGATCTTACTGCCCCAGATACCTTCTGGAGAATCTCCTAGAAGAATCAATAGCAATCACAAGAAAGAAGCAGATTAAAGAAACCAAAAATGCTAGTAACATAAAGTTAAGAACAATTACCTTCTCATACAATGATTTAACCTCTGCATACTGTTTCTGGATTTCTTGGTTATTAGGTTCCAACCTCAAGGCAAACTCAGAATCTGCAGGTAGCTACATTTATCTGTAAGATATATCAAAACTATGAAGTGTATAAAAAAAAGTAGAACACATTCGGGATTGTGGCAATAACATACCCTCAATTGACTCTTTAAATTTTTTCAATTCCTTTCTAGCAGTTGCTCGGCGTGAGTATGCCTTTATGTAGCGATCATCCAGATTCAAGGCCTCTGTACAGTCATCCTCAGCCTCTTCAAATCTAATGTACATTTTTAAGAAATTTTTTGGGGTGGGATGTGGAGAAAAAGAAGCATGTTAAGAAACAAAAATTGCCATGACCATTAGAATATTAAATACAAGTAAAGTAAGGGATCTACAACTCATAAGGAGATAAAGTAACATTTTCTAGTGGTAAACTTAAGGCAGTCAAAAGTTGAGTGATTAGCATAAGCAATAAGATGCATTACATACACATGCAATCTCAAATACAATGTCATACAGTTGGAAAACTCACTTCTTAATTTTAAGATAGGCCATTGCCCTATTTGCATAAGCTACAGCTGTTGGTGACAAGGCTATGCTTCTTGAATAGCATTCAATAGCTTCCTTAAATTTCTTCTGCTTAAAGTACTCATTACCCTGTAAAGAGCAAATTGCACACTTAATAATTATAAAACTACTAGATTTTGCAAATAATGAAATTTGTTTCATAGGAAAATTCTACCAATTCTTTCTCTGAAGTAGCATCGACAGTGCTCTCCTCAGTCATGAAACTACTCGATAAGCGATCAATTGCATCAAAGTTCTTTGAATAATCACGTTGTGCTGGACTACCAATATAAGAATCAATTCTAGAAGTGTTTCCTGCTGACCTTTTATCTTCACCAGTCTTCGAAGAAGGTGACAATTCAAAAATGTCAATCAAAACTATCACACATCCTACACTTGCTATATGCAAACACACACAATATATGCCTGCAACGATTTTGTATGAAAATAAGAGCCCATAAAAACATTTAATTGCATTTTGAGAGCTTTAAATTTACTACTTCCATTGCCAGCTCCAAAACCACTTGAAAGCTCATTGCAGTGATTAATATTTCCTGTTAATGTAGAAGGATCAAAGAACAGGTATTCTATTATCTTTATTGAATAACATGGTGGTTTCTCAAGGATAACAGACTGATAATGCACAACTTCCAAATAATACATGACGCATTTGAAATGAATTAGCCACTTACATGTTTAAATTTTTTAATTATATATGTCTGCATAGTTTGTAAAATTTCTATTCTAACAACATAACAAACTTATGTGTAACTCTCTACGTGACCCTTGAACACAGAAAAGAAGAAGAATATACCAGTTTCAGTACATTAAATTGTCCATCCAAACTCAAAATGAAAATAGTGAAAGCAAGGTCATTATGAATGGATTCCAGTCCAATGATCAGTTTCAAACGAAAGAGAGGCTTTACAAAATTTCAGCCAGTGGCAAGCAACAAAATTTATGAGGCAAGAATAGGACAGGTTTTACCTTATTAGAAGCTTGTGGCTTCATCTTTTTGTCTTTTTCCTTAAATGAAACTTCCCAATCCTGCAAGTCATTCAAAAACCCCTGGAAATCCTGGAAAAGAGGTAATTAAGAACAGCATACGACAGCAATTAAATCGATAGCAGACACTTAGCACAAAAAACTAATAAACCAAAAAAACGTAGAACTTAAACGTGCAAATGTTAGTAACTTAGTACAGAATTATGTGGCTGAAGGTGCACTTTTTTATGGTCAATGTGTTTCAAAATAAACTTTTGGTCTAAATTAGCACAAAACTTCCAATTTATGGCTTTTTTTACTCCATTTTGTCTTTAAAAAAACACTCTTCTTCCTGTTTATTTTCCCTTTATTTTTGCACACTCATTTAAGTAGATAAATATTTTGGGGGGGAAAAAAGTACACTCCTTTTTAATATTTTTTTCATTATTTCTGCATCATTCATCGTGAAATTACAATAGAAGTTATTGGTTCATAAAAAATAGAAGAAAAAGTATTTTTGAGATGAAATATGAGAAAATGGTTGCAAATCAAGAGCTACGTGCTAACTAAATCCAAATTTTGATTTTGGAAAAATTTAGCATCACAAAAAAGTTAGGACAAATCGATACTTCGTCGATATAATTTACAAATACGGAGGTTTAGAAGATTGAGCATTTCAGAATTTTCCTTCTCAAATAAAAACATGATATTTCGTTTCCTATTTTGCATTTCTAATTAGGAAAACAACATACCAGAGCTCGATCACGTTTGTGCTTGCTCGGAACCCTAGCCATGGAGAAGAGAGTGAGGTTTTCACAGCTCCTGATACGCTCGAGGTTTAGATGTTTCTGGAACCTGCTAAGCTAAGACAGAGGAAGAGCAAGTTTTATTTCGAGTTTTATTATAGCTTTTGACGCCTGAGGCGAGGAGAGGACCATATGTTAAAAGAAATTATTTTTAAATTCAGAAATCAATTCATTTATAAACTGATGAAATAAAAAAATAATCATATGCATAAAATAATAAATACCCTGCATAGCATTATTAGCATATGTATAATCAACAGACTATGATCAAACTGGCATTGAATTTATTCATGTAAATTCTAAATATCATTCTAGCATTTACATGGGCTTCATTTTCATCCACATATTTGCCTTCATTTTGCAGGAATCCATTTGCTTCAATCATAATGGAATTTTTTAGGGGTGAAGGTTCATATTTTGGATTTGATTTTGATAATTTCTCTGTTATTTTAACTTAAATTTTCACCCACCCCATAATTTTAATTTCCTCTTATAATTTATCGATGATAATTCAAATTCTGTTCAGTTTAAATTTGACCATTGCACACCCTCAGTTATCATGAATAAATAACTCACTAATTTCAGTACACCAGAAAGAAAATAATGCTTACTGTTTCACTCTGCATTTTGCAATCTAGCTAAGATACTGAACACTTTTCAATATTTATAGATAGCTTAACTTAGCAAGTTAATGACCAAGTGATTATCTTTTGTTTTTTTTTTAGGGGGACAAGAGGCACATTAGTCAAAACCATGAGAAACTATAGAGACGTGTTAACCCTCGTATTCCAAACACATAAACAAATCTTGGCAAGTTGGAAAAGAAAACAATTTTGATGCAAACATATCAGGCTTAATCAACACATTTAGCCTTTTTTTTTTAAAAAAAAAATATATGCACAACCTTGAAGTAGACTGAGGCTAAACAATTATTTTCACACCCGGGCTTACACTAAAATTATGTCCAAGACCACTTAAGAATCTGTCAGACCTAGCGGATGACCACGCACATGTAAAGCCCATGACAATAAGATAGCAATAGTGGTTGAAACCCTTTTCCATCTCCGCTCTCTTATTATGAGGTAATATTATTATACACCATAATATAACAGCAAGGATTTGCTGACATTATATCTGTCATATATGTGGTAGAAGCATGAGCTCTATCATTATTCTTTAACAGGCAGAAACGGCCTTCATCTCCGCATGTAGTGCCTTGTAGCATTGAAGACTACACAGTGGAAGCTTCGACTTCGAATCCCTGTACTTGTATGGATTACTGCAGGATGGGCCGGCGCATCTCTCTCGGGGAGGCGGGTAGCTGAAAGTTCCACACCGAAATGAATTCATCATTCATCAGGTATGAAGACTAACTGATGGATGCAGCATGACAATATTAATTTAGATTGGAACAGATATCAATTAAAAAATGTTCATGACAGGGGGTTGAGTGCTTCCATTAACATATGATGAAGATGATTAAGGAACTTTTCATAATGTCCTAAGAAACAAAAGTTATTGCTTCAAGAATTAACTGAAAAGGTAGCCCCACGCCTAAAAACTCGAGCTTAGACAAGCCTTGATTAGGAACAAAGGAAACAAATTGATACCTGCATGGCCTGGGGTCAAATATACTAGGCAAACCTATCTCATCAGGGAATGTCACAACTGTTCCTGAAGGACCCATGATCCATCTGACATGGTCTGATGTAACCATCTGAGCATTTGCAGCCTTCTCCTGCACATGATTGAAATGCATGGAAGCATATAATTAGAAGATGTTCAGAATCATAAGAAAACCAACTGAAAGGGGAAAAAGCGACAGCAAGAAAATGCCCAAGATGTATTCTGTATTACCTGAGCTAATTCTTCTTGCCGTTTCTTCAATTTATCTTCACGCTTCTTCCTACTGGAATCTTGGCCTAGAATTTTTCTGATTGCCTCAGCCTAAAGATTTGAGTCAAAGTTGAAGCATCAAATGTCTCACGTTTCAGTTCGCAAAGTGAGAAAATAATAAACACACACAAAAGAAATAGAAGAAAAATAAAACCAAAATGCACACACCTCTGATTCTCTAGCTGCCTTCTCTACTTGCATCCTGCGTCTCTGAAGAGCCTCAGCTCTCTTTAGTTGCTGCTCCACCTCAGACAGTATCTCCTTTTGCTCTGTCACCAAAATTAATTGAGAATTCACATGTAAGAAGATCAAGAGGTGATCAGAAAATAAAGCAACAGCTATACTTACTTTTAGGAGGCGCTGGAGGTAAACCATTTGGGAACTCAATTAAACTAATGCCCAAACTGGAGGAGACATCCTTGCCAATTTGAAGTGCACGTTGACGTGTGGTAACTGTCCTTTCCTTCTTAGACTCTCCCATTAAATCAACTAATTCTTTTCTTATTTTCTTCCTCTTAGTTTGAGGCTCACCATCTGACCCCAGTTCTTCTTCTTCCACATAGTCAGTATCATCAGATACCCTCCCTGATTTAGGCTTCCTAACCTCCTTAATAACTCTTGATGAGCCATGATCTCGGACATCTGCATCATATAGACCATCAACATCTTTTTTCAAAACCCTTGATATCTTCCGCTGTTTCCTACCTTTTCCTTCCTCCTCCTCATCATATTCTGCACCATATTCAACTGCCACCTTTGATGTTCTGACTTTCTCAAGGTATCGAATCTCATCATCACCATCACCTTCATCATCAAGCACTCCATCTAATAAGCGTTTCTTAGGGACTCGTTTGCTCTTACGAAGTGGCTCGTACTTCTCTGTTTGTTTTGAAGAGAGATTTTCATCAGGTGTCCTATCCCTCAAACTATCTGCTTTCCCAACATTTAAAACACTTCGAGAGCAATCCTTCCATGGAACTCCTCGCAAACCACTCCTCTTATCCGATGAAAATGAACGATTATCATCCAGATTGTCCTGCAACAAGAATATACTGAGCTACTACTGTTGCCTAAATGATGGTGCAAAATTAGGAGCTAAATGTAGCCCGATAGACTAAAAAGAAAGGGAAAACAATAAAGTATAAATTAAAAAATATGCATTAAAAAAAGCATAGGAATTTTAAATGACCGACATACCTGGAAAAGGGCTTCGTTTTATCAACTTCAAATAAATAAAACACAGGTAACAAGAAACAACTATGCAACTGCACATAACCACATCTAGATAAACAACTATTTCTTCCTCTTTATGTTTTTTATAAAGTCAATTTTGCCACACATCGTACACTACTTTCAAAATGTGATGCAGAACACAGATGCTAGATTCAAAAAAAAAAATGTAAAGTACCTCAATTGACTTTCGTTTGGCATCAGGGAAGTGAGAAGACCTGGTAGAAGAAGACCCAACAGCAGATGCACCATCAGATGTGGACTTGGCATTAATAGTACGTATGATGCCACCAACTTTAAGCTTGACCTTTTTCACTTTATTCTCATTTCCAACTCCATCTGAGATTATTCCGAACTGCCCCAAGCTGCTTGTATTTTTCCAACTAGCTGGGGCAAGAACACCTTCACTGCACCTTGTAGAATCAACTCCACTGTGCCTCTGCTCATTACTGCCTCGAAAAGATCCATTGTTGGAAGCTTCATCAGATTCTCCAAATCCTCCATCTTCAGGCTTCATTGCATTCTGATTAGATTCAGAGTTCAAAATGTCAGTAGATGAAGCTCTGAAGCAGCACAACAATCAAAGTAATTTCTTTCTTTTTAAGGAAGTGAATATTAATCATCCTTGTAATAGCTTGACAGTTTGCTTACACTGTCTGAAGGTGGAGTGGATGACAACGAAGAAATATCTTGGTAATCAGAAGGCAGCTGCGACTCATTCCGAGGACGACGAGAAGCAGTACTCCGCCTCTTCCTCACAGCACTGTTTGCATCACTAAACCCAAACCCTTCCATTGTGCTAAAAGGACTGATGCCTAATGCAGGTCTTTATTTCCGAACAAAGGGAACTGAGTGTGTCAAAAGAAACATAAATAGAAGAAGTGAAAAAGGTAAATTGCATGACAATGAATAACTCATGCCCTCTACGGGAAGACCCATAAGAATACAAGAATGCTGAGCAGAAGTTCTAGTATATTAACACAACACAATAATCAAAACAGTGGATACTCCTCTTGATAATTGAGAACATCTTAGAAAGGAGTAAGAAAGGATGTTCATCAAATCCAATAATTTATAGGTTATCCGTTTCCTAACGCTAAAATCCAGTTCATCTTAGGCCAGGCTCAACAGAGATGCATCTGTGCTTTCAGTTTTGAATTATATAGGCAAGCACAACGTCATGCATAGTAAAACAAAGAAAAATCATAGTATTTTCGTAGCAAGGCGATTGCAAAGACATTTAAACATCTAACAAATAATAGTACTAGATTATTAAACTCTAAAATTCACAACTTCGCCAAATTGATGAATAAATCAGATTAGAACACTGAATTTAAACAATATAAGTCAATAACAGATTCAACCCACAAACAGAATGAGGAAATTATATCAATTGATACAAAAAACAAACCACCAAAAAAAGCCAGAAAGTAATCCACCATGAACTATCCTAAATCAAAAGGCAGGAACTTTGATGCCAAAGCAAATATAAACAAATTGAAATACCCAATAAACAAATTCTCACAAAATTACCACAAAAGCAAAGAAGAAGCACTATACCTTTCTGGGTCGTAATAAAAAGGGAAAAAAAGAGCTCTCAGATCCCTAAATCGAGCTCTAAAACCAATTATCAAGAAAGAAATGGAGTCGGCATAGGAGGCAGAGAGAGAGGGTTAGGGTATCGGATACAGGTAATAAAAGGCCAGGTGGGGGTACGTGATTGGACCGATAAAGGAGGAGGAGAAGGAGGTGGGTCTCTGATGAAATGATGAGGGGTCGTTAAGGGTGGAAGAGAGGAATGGTGAAAAAGAATGTTAGCCAGATAAAACACCATCTTTGTTTCAACATCAAAGAAATAAGAACCCAACAGATTGGGTCACCACCTTCGCACCCTATCGCTTATTGCTGTTGGGTGACGCAGTTACGCTTGGTTTGAGTCAAATTGCCCATTTGCGCTGCAAAGTTTGGACCTTTTGGTCTTTGCCTGCGGCTCTCTGATCACCAGCGCAGGAAGCTTCGCGCGTAGGTTAACACAGCTCTTTCCCTGGTGCATGTTAGATAGGGTTTTGGTTTTTTCTCTCACCTTTTTTTGTTTTTCAAGTTACAATTTGAACTTTATTTTCAATGTTGTGCAATTTTTCAAACTTAATTTTTCGATTAAATTAGTTTAAAATTTTTATTTTTCATTATTTTAGTTTTAAAATGTTATAAACAATGAGATTATAAATATATATCACGATTGGATTTATTAAAAGAAATAATGCTGTCAATTTTTTTTAATTCAAATGATGAAAAAATAAATTTTATTTGACGAATTTTAATTCTAATTAATTCTAAATTCAATTGGATATTGCTAATAATTTTTAAAAGCCAAGTGCACACTTTAATCATTTTCTGCTTTTTCATTGGAATTCGGAATTCGAATCTAATATATTTTTTCATCCAAAAAGAATGAGGTCCATTAGATTATCTTCAAGCTATTGGACTTATTGAAAGTATTGTCATTGTCATATGATAAATATTTCCTAGATAACATAGTAATTAGATATTTTATTGTGAATGGATACATGTATATGGTGCAGACAACAAAAATCTCTTCATAGTATAAACTATAAAGTTCTCCACTAATACCATTGGTTCTATACCCCATTCACAAATGGAAATACATATATAGCATGAGGTTTTGGTGAGTTCACCGAGCAGAAATTGATAACCAAATTTTACAATTTTTGATGGACTTCTGCAATGGAGTAATTAAATTGTTCTTAATTATTATCATTCCTTCCTCATGATTTGATTTGGTTAATTCTTCTAATTTCTTCAATTCAACAAGTTACATAGGCAACACCTAATCCCATTCAGAAATAAAACAGTTAGGACTTCCAAATGACACTTGTACCGCATAATTACATGTATAGCTGTGGTTCCTAATACTTTCTAGCTAACATTGAAGAATATATATACTCAATACAAATTCAACCAACTCTTAAGCAAAAATGCAGTGTAAAATTGACCATAAAACTTGCTTAAGTACAAAATGCAACCAAGCCAAGCTTATAAAAAGCAGAAAAAATCCCAGTGTTGGCATTGAAAATGGAGCAGCAATCATAGATGAAACTATATGGCCTAATGCAAAGCTCAACTTCTCGGAGAGTCTTGAATAATAGTAGTTGTACACCATCAATTCCTTGCTTAGATTCCTGAAAAGAACAGTTATGGCAAGTGGACATCGGAAATGACTCTCCAAACTTCCAATATCATATAACAAATTGGCATCATCCCATTCGTTAATCAGTCCTCCCATGAAGGAGATATAATCAGTGATGCAAACATTAGATTTGTCACACCATCGCTCAAAGATAATAAAATTTTACAAAAGGATTTTCAATATCTGCATGAAGCTTCAATGATGGGATATCTATCCACCCATTAGAATGAAACTTGATGTCCAGCAAGCTCTCTACCTTAGTAACCTTCGTGAACTTAACTTCAACCTTGATTTGAAGATCTACTGCATATGTGTGTAATGCTCGACTTTTAGAGTTTAAAAGTTCTGTGGATTTTAGAGATAGAATTTTGGTTTTAAGTATTTTTTAAATAATTTAAGTCTTTAAGCTATAAGTGGTTTCATGCCAGTGAAAGTAATGTCAAGGTTCAAAACGGTAGAGTTTTGAACATGGTGGGATCGTTTGGAGAGTAGAGAACATTCACGTCCATGAATGGTTGAGTAATATTCATGAATAACGTTTCATACCCGTAAAGGTAATGGTCATGCTCATGGACACAGCTCAGTTGACTATGTGTAGCGACATTTTTCTCTCTTTTGCATCATATATTGCTTTAAAACTACCTCCACCGTCCATTATCATTCTCTGACATATGCCTAAAATTGTTGTTCATCTTATGCACACCTTCTAACCCTAAAACACAAATGTTAGAGCTTGAAAATCTTGAGAATTACGAAAGTTTGAGCAAGTTTTTGTCAAAATTGAGGTATAACTCAAATTTTAAAGGTTTGTTGGGGTTTTTTACGGTTAGAAGATCCTAATAGAAACATTTCTTTGATGATAAGATTTGCTAGAGAGTAAGGAACTATATTACAAAAGGGAATGCAAGCCTGAAAAGTTTGGAGGATTAGTTAAAACTTCATTTTGGTGAAAAGGTCAATACATATTGACATTTAAATTTGACTTTCATGCATCTTGTTATATTTTACATATTATAAACTGTAAAATAAAATAATAAAAGGCTTGTTTATGAGTGATTAATGACATGGTTATATGAGTAAAATGCATAATATGATAATAATGAGATAAAATGTATTGTTTTGACATGTTTTGTGATTTTAATGTGTTTTAAGGATGTCAAGACATATTAGAAGTATGTCATATATTTTGTATATTGATAGAAGTGATTGACATTAATCAATCTTAGAAATTTTTGCATGAATGCTATGTTTTTTGAATCATATTTTGGTTGCTGGAATTGCATGATTCACATTTGTGAATAAGAGTATTACATCTGTGAATTTCAAAGTTTTATGAATTTGTATGAACCTAAAATTTCATAAGTTGTGTTACAATTAGAAAGCAGTGATGACGTAATGTCACGCCCGTGAATGTTATGTTTAATTTATGTGATGGTTCATGAGTAAGATGGGCATGAAAGAACACCTCCATAGTTGTGAATAAGTAGTTCATGCCCATGAAGTACGACGAAGGTATTTTATGTACAATTTGATTTATCATTTTATGTGATAGGTTGGTTAAATGCATATTTTGAGATATATGTATACATGGAATATAACATTTGTATTGTATGATATGACATTTATTGTTGATAATAAAAATACATAAATTGAAAATAAATATTGGTAATAATATGTGATAAAATGAATTGAAAGATAAAAGTTACGGTTAAATGTTCAATTCTATAATCTACGACTTGACATAGGATAAATGGTATATCATCGAGTGAGTTACGATACCATATAATATTTTTTATATGAGGCATTAGTAGTTGGACATCAAGTTATAGCAAATTTGGTCTTCAATTCCATACGATTTTTAAGACAAGATAGTTGAACATTAGGTTAGAGTGCATTGTTCCTATTTTTACTCAGTTAATGAACTTGAAGCTCATGTTAGAGCGATATTAACTTGAGGAGCTTTGACAAATATTCTTACAGTTAGTGGATAAAGTGGTTGAACTTTAAGTAAAAACGTCAATGTTTCACAACACTAATCTGGATAGTTTAGTTTAAAGTTTTGGACAAAGCTAAAAAGGAAATTTTTGACTTTATTAAGAAAATGATAATGTACTCAAATAAGAACAGTAAATGGAATGTTATGGTAAAAAAAAAAAGGAAATGAGGAATACGATATGTATGTAATATATATATTGATTATGTATTATGTCAATAGGTATATTATTTTGGCATCAAGACATATAACGTCTATAATGTATATTTATAAGGATGATCATGAGATATGTGACAAAATATAGTACGACATTATATAAACTGTAAAATTTTTATGTATATATATACCACTAAATACTAATTTGCTTAATATGTGAGTATCTTGTGTAAATTTTGGAGTCTACCTAGCAGCTGTGTCGGCGTGAAATAAAACAAACTCATATAGAGATCGGACAGTGTAATCCAAACTTAGATTGATTTTTTTTTTCATAACATATTTTATATTCTTTTTGTTATGTAACGGGATTTGGGCTTTTTATACATATCTTTTTGTATTAAGAACATGTAATAAAATTTTACAATATGTATTTTATAATACGAGGCTGGTAAATTTGTACAAATGTTTTATGTTGTTATAATAATTGGTCGGATCAGGTTATTTTTATTATGGTAGATTTTATATTTTATTTGCATAATAATATTTAAACAAGTTTTAAAATAATTTTTTTTAATTTAAACAGTCTTACATAAAACATCATGTAGCATCCATCGGTACAATTGTAAATTTTTTCGACTGTATCGGCAAGTGTTACAATGTATAAGAACCTAAGTATCATTCTTCAAAGGATGCTCATCCTCATTCACATGTGATGGTTTAAGGCTATGGTGAAGGAGATTCGGTAAATGCTTAATATGAGCACCCTTTTGTCGATGTATTATTTTATCATGTCCTAAAATTATATCACTGAAAAATTCAAGTGCTAAATCTATAAGCGAGAGCTCATCAATTGTGTGTTAAAATTTGTTATATTATTATTGTTATAATTTTAAATTCTAATATACAAAAAAAGTTAGAAACAAGGTGAACCTTTAAGAAAATAAATATATGTGCAAAAATATGTACATTAAGGTATTAATATAAAGTCATTAATTTGTGTACAAAAGTAAAACTCAAAATATAAAAATTTTAAGATGATATATTTTCCACTAGTAAGAAAAGGAGTATCTAACAGAGTATTATAGTTGAATATTCTAATTGAGTATTTTAATAAGTAACTGATAAATTTCACTAAAAAATAAAATAATGACTAATTTTTGTAAATTGTAAATTTGTTTGTACTAAGTAGTTTTTAACATCAAAATTATAAATACTTGTTAGATTGATATTTTAAATGTTGAAAAATAAAAGACTTCACATGAGAAAAATGTTATGTTATTCCTAAATTATTTTCCTTCCATATTAAGTTTTATTCTTAGATATATTTTATTTGACTCTAGTTTTTATTGTGTAAATAATCTTCTAAATTTGTGAGGAGTTTAATTTTGTGTTAGTTTTGAAGTTAAGATTTAAAATTTGGTTGTTAGATTGTTTATTTTGTAAAAACTTAAGTTTGATTTTAAGAGTATTATATAGAACTTTAGACATGTATTTAGTTTGCTGCTTGCCTTTAAAAAGAAACTTTAGTAAAGGGAAACCTTCAAAATTGTGTCATGAGAAGTAGATATTGAAAAGAGACCGACCTACTATAAATTCAAGTGTATCAAACTATTATCAATTTTTTTATTTTCAATTTCAATATTCAGATTTGCTGGAAAAATCTTAGATTTGATTTTATATCAAAATGTGTTTAAAAACATTTTAGCAAAAACTCATTTATACTTAAATTTATTTGAAGTTTTTTTGTTGTAAATAAAAAAGTTAATTTATTTAACAAAACTTATTCTTGGAAGTTAAGAAATATTTCTGGTTACATACCTTAATTTTGTGAAGAAAATATGTTTTCTGTTCAGTATTATAATACAATTAGCATATTCTAAAACGCCAGTCATTTTTATAAATATCATAATTTCTTAAAATCTTAATTCACCCTCTCAAATTTGGGACTACACATTGAACAATGTACTGATCTTGAACAAGCATTGTAGAACCAAAAAAAAGGCAGCTGATTTTCCTACATCATGTCTCGTTTAACTCTCTTGATCAATCCAATTCTCCTGAATATTGGGTCATTTTCTGACCCTGGTACCTCATTTTTAAATCGAAGAAACAGTTGGATTATGAACACATCAATCATACAGCATCATCTTCTTGAACTGATTGCTGCGACGGTTGATCTGTTCGCCATAGTATCTTCGAGCTTTCTCTTCTATCCCTTTCAGTGCCTTTAGGTAATCTTCAAGAAACAAATGTGGAGTCTGGAAGGATTTTGTATACTGTCGTTTATACTTTTCCCCATAGTGCTTTTAAGTAATCCCTTCTGTTGTGATGAAGTGGACCTATTGATATTATTGTCATGGGTATGTATGCTACCCTATGATCTTCTTTAAGTATTTTGCCCACTCTACCAATACAATTCTCTGGATTAAATGCAAAACTAATTGTTAAATAAGAATGGCATATATGCTCATCGCTTGATGCTTGTCTCGTGTAAATTTTATTTTATTTTATTAAAAAGAAAAATAGTTTCTTCGAGTTAATATTAGCATATAGGCCAAGCCAATGCATGCCACGTTGAGTTTATATTTCCAAATCAACGAATAACTAAAAGATTTCAAACAAATAGAAGAGTTACAATTGAGAGGTGCATTTTAATGAAAATAGTCTTCCAAAAATAATTAGACACGATAAGAAACAAATTAATCTATATTTTTTTTATTAATTAACTAGTTACAATTAATAGAATGGGTTGATGCCAGACCTATCCACATTATATTGAACTATTCACATTCACACACCATGAGATGCTACTACTGAAATATAAATGAATTGAATTCAATCTAAATCAACTTGAGCATCCATAAAATGCTGTCTTCAGCCAGATAAAAATTTTCGTTTATGAGGTAGAGTTCTTGCCTCATTTACGCGTTACATTACACCAATAAAAACAAAAAAACTAATACAACCACTGAATATGAAAGAGGTCAAAACACATGCCTCTTCTTCCATAATATTGTTATTCATATCCGTTCATTGATCATTAAAAAAAGGCTCATCCAATGAAAGACTATTCTTTTCCAGATCATTTGGCATCCTTCTGTGGGATGTAGCCTGCATATCGTTCCACCTTTGCTCCGCTTTTATGATCATAGTACTCAACCACTGCAGCACCAGCTAACGCTGCCAGCGTAAGAGCCTGCGCGTGCAATCTGGATTTGGAATGAACAATAGGTTAGGAACAAAGCACAAAGCAACATTAGAGAAGAACGTTGCCAATGAGCAAATGCGGGCAGACAAATAGACGACACAAGACTTGAATTAAGACAACAAACAATATAAATGCTCGTCACACATGATAATCCAAATTAACACAGCATTATAAACAATAACAAGAAATAAACAAATGTTCTTCTAGGTTACCTTTTTTCCATAAATCAATGGGTGGGAGGGGTGGTGGCACTTCCACAGAGGCGGAACTATATGGTGAGGTGGGGGGTGGGGGGGCAACTAACATACAAATACCCGTATATGCATGTTCTACCCCCCTGCACTTGCGCAAGGCATCTTTCCCTCATCCTTTGAAATTGTTTTTAAACCGCTAATAACATATAGACGGATGCTTTGCCTTCCTTAACCTTTCATGAATCTATAAACACATATTTGAATGTTGCAGGCAGCCATACCCCAAGTTGTTGATTTTCCTGTTTATTTTTGTAATATTTTGAATTATTGATATTGGCTACACAAGTTCCTCAAACTCTCACCAAAAGAGGTTCTATGTGAGGCCTCACCCATTATTGGCTCGCCATCCAACACCAAAATGTTCAAAACCTAGAAATTAAATGCTATAGAAGGAAATTCATGGACAATCGAACAATTGAATCACAACATGATAAATATAACAGATCCTGATAAATAGAGAAATTTCTAAAATCCCAATTGAGCAGTTTCCAACTATTTCTAAAATTGCCAATTTCACTAGAAAAATAAGAATAACTAAATTTGCATTGTTGCTGAAATTAGAAACAAGGATGCAAAGCAAGAAAAACAAATTCTGGGAAATTACCTAGCGTGAATAATCCTGACGCTGGTTTTCATGTTTGGTTGAGACCAATTGTACGCGATTGATCCCGCAATACCGCTGAGCCATAAACACCCTTCAGAAAGAAAAAAAAACAATTTAAGATTGAAATCGGAAAACCATATAATTTTTACATGAGATCAACAATGAAAGAAAGAAAAGAAAAGAAAAGAAAAGAAACAATTACCAACGTTCTTAGTTTATGCTCAACGACCCATTCCCTGACAGAATCAAACTTGCTCTTAGCATCAGCCATCTTCAGGAAAAACAACGATGCAGAGAAGAAACAGAGGAGGGCCTTTTAAGAAGCTAATTCAGGTGGGTCTGCTCCGCCGTTAGTTTTGTGCACGAAATAAGCTGTAGAGAAGCCAATGCAAAATTGGGGACCTCGTTAAGGCGGAGGGAAAAATTATGGCGTACGCAGGACTATAGACTAACTCTATGCTTCGCAGTCTAATACTGACACGTGGAAATCTTACTAATTACATCTGGTGATGATGGTGTCTTTAACGGTGTACGATCGAAGTAAAAGGCGGTATTTAGCTGTTTTGGTTTGGTGGATTCCTGTGGGCATCTCTGACCTGGCTTTTCCTTAAACTATTAAAATGAGAAATTTCTTTCGAATCCAATCAGACAATTACAGGTCAACAATTTTCAGGTTGGAGAGGCCACCGCCCTTAAGTCAAACTCGTTGAAAGAAATTCAATATACAATTATACTCGGTAAATTTTGAATACAACTAAAATTCAATTTAATATTTAATAAAATTATAATTTGTTAAATTTAAAAGTAATTCAATCGAAAATTATTTATACTTTATTATTTAAAATTGAGTTATCAATGACCCGTTTGAATTATTGATATTGAGATTCAAAATTTATTAAAAAATAGTAAAATAAATATACTAGACTCAATTCGATTATCATGTATATAAACAATATTCAATATTCTATCAAGTTTATAAAAAAATTATATATTTTTTTATTTGAACAGTAAAAACAAACACTTTAAATAAAAATTTGTGTTTAGTTTGTAAAAATCGGTGAAATTGAGGGAATTTCGAATATTAATAGTAAAATTAGTAAAAAAAACATATAAATAATAAATTTGAGCATTTGAATAAAATTTAAGGATAAAATTATATATTTTCCCTTAAAAATTTTACATCAAATACATACTTAAGGCTTAGAATCATGTCACTCTAGAGTTTTGACAAACAAACAATAATACTAAAAAACATAATGAAATTAAACCAATTTTGAAAACTGATAATAAAATTTGTCAGAAAATATATATTAAAATATAAGAGTAAAATGCCACCTATTTCCATAGTTAATACTCATTATGTTTTATACAAATATAATTTATTTTATATTTATTATAAAAATTAAAATAATCTAATAAGTATTTAATTCGATAAAAATTGACTCAAAAATCAAAATTGTGAAATATCCCAACAATGAAAAATCTACCATCATCTTCCATTTTTGACATTCAAATTTTATTTTATCCCAAATTAAAATAAAATATGTTGTCACTTTATTGATAAAATTTATTTATTCATTTTGTATTCTATTTTAGTAAATTTTTTTATTATGTTTTGAAAATAATTCTATTTATCATAATTAAAAAATATTATTTTTTACAAAATAAAATTTTACAAATATTTTTAATCACCAATCATATTTTTATTTAATGAAGAACTAATTTTATCATAAATAAATATATCATGTATATTTCAAAGTTAGGATTGTTGGAAATTATAAATTATATTTAAATTTATTAGACTATAATTATATTAAAATTATCAAAATTGATGAATTAAATATATGCATTTTTTTATAATTAGATCCCGTAAAAAGGTAATTTATAATTTTTCTCATTAATTCAATCCAAATTGGTTTAATTTTTAAAATGACCAAACTTTGATGGAGTTCATAACCGACAACTTGAGTAAATAAGTGTTCCAAGAGCATATCCAACGAGTTATTTTATTTAGGATATTTTATTTTAAATAGTATTTTTTCTAAAATGTATCTCAAATAAATTTTTAATTTTTAAAATTTAGAATCAACAATAAATTTAATTTTCTATATCTAAATTGTCAAATTTTATTATGTATATTTATATATTTCCCTAAAATATTTTTTTCTCTTTTTAATAAATCCAATTACTTTTTTATTAAATATAAATTTATACGAGATAAATTAAAATAAATAGTAAAATATAAATAATTTATTGGATTTATAAAAAAATTATACTCTTTATATTTAAAAATGTTATAAGAAATTATTTATTATACTAAACATTTTCTTTATTTAGATTATATTTTTTATTTTAAAAAGTCATTTCATAAATTTGCATTCAATAAACTCTCAATTCTTAAAATTTAAAGTAGATAGTGAATTTAATTTTTTATATTTAGAATTAAACTTTATTATCTATTCGAATTGTAAATGAATGCATATCTATTTTTTATATATATTTTATTTTTTTATTAGTGTATTTCTTTAAAATATTTTTTTCTCTTTATAATAAAATTATTTCCTTTTTTTAATTAAATATTAATTAATATGAGATAAAGTAAAATAAAGAGTAAAATATAAAGAATTCATTAAACTTGTAAAAAGAATTTTACTCTATATATTTAAAAAAAACTTTTTATTCTACTAAAAACACTTTTTAAAATAAAAAGATTTGTATAACTTTAAGTCCGATATATTTCTCCTCCAAATTTAATTAAAAAAAATATATATTCGAAATCCAATTTTAATTTTGGAATTCGAGGAGTTTTTTTTAATAGTGTCAAATAACACCCAATAGACTCGTGACAGGCGGCATAACTCTAATCCAATATGTAATTAGGGTTTAGGATAATAACTCAGGGATATAACGGGAAACCCCGCTCTTTCTTTTTTTTTTTTCTTTTTTTTTTTTAAAGAAGAGGGAAACTTGCTTCTTTACTCACTTCCCCGCGTAAAGTACCGTCCAGAAGAATTCTAACTCTTCCTTAGCTCCCCATTCTTACCGATCAATACGAAAAAGGTGAAGCCTTTTCTTCCTCTTCTCATTTTCAATTGATTATTCTAACTAAGGTAATTAGGAATTCTGATTTCTCTTTCTCCACAACTGAAAAATCTTGATGGTGGATGAGTTGTTTTCGATGATGTATAGATTTAAACTCATGCTGTTTAAACAAATTTATTTATTTTTATTTGTATGCATCTATATGTTTGTATATAAGTGATTTTATCAGGATAACTATTTTTATAAAATTGAAGTTTTTTGGTTGTAAGAAGGGGGGGGGGTCTCAGCTGGAAAATGAGCAGCCGTGCAAGTCGCACTCTTTATGTAGGCAATCTTTCTGGAGGTATTCGTCAGAGAGAAGTTAAGGATTTGTTTTACAAGGTATTACATTCATTAATTGTTAACCTTGAAATTGGTTTGTGTATTGTGGAATTTTCTTGGGTTTCTGTGGTCTAACCATTCTAATCATTATTTAAGGATTTCATGTTGTTGGATTGATTTTGAATTATATTTCTAATAAAGAGAAAGAAAAGTATTTAACTGTGGGCATTCTGGGAATGGTCTCAAAGTGCTATCTTTTAGTGATTTTAAATGCGAGTGAGTAGCTTGTGATGAAAATATCATTCGGAAAACAAAGGCTAGACTGTTGCATTGGGAATAATTTTTACCAGCGAATTTGTCTATGTTTAATTGCCTGCTTAATTTAAATATTTAATAAACTTGTACGTTCTTGGAACTTTTTTCGCATTGTAGTTTGAAGATGCTCGTGATGCTGAAGATGCTATTCATGGTTGTGATGGGTATAACTTTGATGGTTGTTGCCTATCTATTTATCTTCATCCACGTTCTTGTTCACTGATTTGTTTTTTTATGTGTTTAACTCTATTTTTTGTTGGAAGCTAGCTTTATTCTTTTCATAGCTCAATTAATTTCATCTTTTCATTTAACTAAATGTATTTAATCCTGTTAGGTTGAGCTTGCACATGGCGGTTGAAGGCTTTCATCTTCAGGAGATTGTTATAGTAGTTATAGTGGTAGCAGTGGTAGTCGTGGACCTTCTAGGCGCTCTGACTATCGAGGTATATTTCACTTCAGCATCACTCTTTTAGTTTCTTGAAGTATACTGTTGTAACTTGATCCAATATCCTATCTTGCAGTTATGGTCACTGGATTACCTTCCTCTGCTTCATGACAAGATCTCAAGGTCTTCTTGATTTCCCCTACTACATCTTAATTATTTATCAAAATTATGCATCCGAGGTGAAGTCAAGAAATCAGTTGGGTATCGTGGTTGAATTTGTAGCCTCTATTTAATGATCAAGATCATATGCGACATGCTGGAGATGTTTGCTTTTCTCAAGCTTTTTGGGATCGTGGTGGTGAGCTGACTTTTAATTCTTATGCTTTTTTGGCATAATCCTGTATGTAGCTCATCCCAATAAGTTTGAGACTGAGGCATAGTTGATTTTATGTGCCAATTGTCCAATCAAGCTTTTTAGCTCAAGTTAGGTTCACTAATAATATTGTAGTGGTACAACTCAATTCAACTTAGTTGAATGTGGTTTCAATCCCTATCAGGTAATGCTTCTACTATGTGAATCTTTATCATCTATTTTTTGCAGAATTCAAAACTAATTTGCTGGTCTTTGGATATCTTGTGCTGGATGTACTGAGCAAAAATTTTCTAAGTTTAAGTTTGATAACGTCAATAACTTTGTTTGTTTATCAAATCTGTAGGCATGACAGGAATTGTTGATTACACAAACTACGATGACATGAAACATGCTGTACATTATTATAGTTTTTTTAAACTCGATTATCCTTCAGGATTTTATGGCTTTATATCTTGTATTGTTGTTGGGTTTGGATTGATTGTGACTCTTTTTCTCTATCTGCAGATCAAGAAACTTGATGACTTACAGTTTTGAAATGCTTTTTCTCAGTCTTATGTGCAGGTATGTCTGAGAGCATATGCTGATATCCTGTGGTAAATCCTCGATTTCTATTTTAGTTCTACTTATTTGTTGATATTTGTTTAGGTGAGGGAATATGATTCAAGGAGTTACTCCAGGAGTCCCAGTTGTAGCCCTTATTTTAGGAGCTGGTGCCGTTGTAGGAGCAGGAGCTGGAGTAGGAGCTGCAGTCAAAGTCACAGCGGGAGTCGTAGTTATGGTGACAGAAGCAGGAGGTCTGTTTTGATTGTGGGAAACATTTAGAGTCGATTCATTCAATAGCTTTGATAATTGGCTGGCAATAACTTGTTTTGCAGTAAGTCTCCCAGAAATTATTCTCATCGATCTCTGTATCTCCCCGATCTTTATGGTTAATACCTTTCTAAAACTTTTCTTGTTTGGTCACAATCTTTTGTAATGTTCCACAAATGCTCTGGTGGATTTTATGCAATTATAAGCCAAGGTCATGAGATTATCAGACCATGTTTTGCATTGAGTGATGAACTCTCCTAGACACATGCGAAAAAAAGGAAATGAGAATAAAATTTAATATGGAAAGTTATTTTTTCTGCCAAAATTAGTCAAAAGGTTTCTTGCTTCTACTTTCTTTTTGATGTCTTAAATCTTAGCAGCTTAGAAATTTGATTCAAATAAAAAGAGTAATCCTGTATTAGATTCAGGCAATCAGGGTTTAGGTCTGTAGTTCTGTCTTCCCCTTCATTACTATGGAGATCAATAATCGTGACTTGTTTTTTTTCCCCTGTATCAAATAGTTATGACCACTGAAAAATAGCTGTCCTTTTAATAGATTTATTCATGTCTGTTTATTTAGGATGGTGCAATTTTCTTTTGTTGTCTGATTACTAGCGGTGGTGCAAACAGGTTTCATATGTAAATCCATGTATAATTCTATCAATTTAAGGGTTAAAGTTACCGTTTGAACAATTTTACATGCTTTGACCGTCAGTGTTAAAGCTTTGTTGGTGTCAGAAATATGGGATCTTGGTGAAAATGGATATGAATTGGGGATTTTCCCCCTTCTCTCTGGTGGGGGTGGGGTTGGTTGTTGTGGTTGGGGGTGAGATGAGGAGTGGAAGATGTATACTTGGCTGCCAATTATTGTTTATTGAATATTGATCCATTGATGAATCTTCAATTCTCAAATGCTTTATTGAAATGGAAGAGTTCTTTTCTTTTACTTCTAGATTTCAGAACCATAGATGACATGCAGTCTTAATCAATCTCTTCTTTACTGTCACGCTTAAGAGCTATTTGTCACAGACTTAAATCTCACATCGGATAGGTGAAGGGAATGAGTCCTGGCTATAAGCGGTGGCGCTGCACACCCCACCAGATCGGTCTTTTGGGGAGAGAATAATGGTCCCGTGACAAGTGGTATCAGAGCCGACCCAGATCCGACTCCGATGTCTCGCCAAGCACCCCGGGTTTGGGGCAGGCAGGGGGGCCCACTGTGACGAGGGCGTCACAGGATTGGGTGGGAGAGAATGTCACAGACCTAAATCCCACATCGGATAGGGGAAGGGAATGAGTCCTGGCTATAAGCGGTGGCGCTGCACACTCCACCAGATCGGTCTTTTGGGGAGAGAGTAATGGCCCCGTGACATATTGCTCTTAAAAAGTGGATAGAGGTCACTGGGAAAAGGTTACCAAGTTGTCGTATTTTGTTTGTTTGGCTTGCTTACTAGATGTGGCTTTGTGCAGCAACGTGGGGATTGGATGGTAAGAACTTTGATGTGAGGTGGTGCTTATATACCTGATCTCTTTGGTGGTTGAGCTATATTACTTTGACTTGAGTATGGGTATTCGACATGAATACATATTTAGAATTCCGGTTTCTTATTTTTTAAATTTTAAGGTACATGAGTATGGCTAAAAAGTACGCAAAATTGTGGTATATGTACGATAATACGTATATATATATATATGTAAATATTTTAATTTTTATATATAATAATTTAAATTAAATTATAAATTAAATTATAATAATAAATTGCTAAATAAAATAAAATATTTTAAATTATAAATTTAAAGTCTAAAATTCAGAGCATAAACAAATAATAAAATGACAATTCTAAGTTCATTTAAAATGTAAATCAGTCCAATTTTACTATATAATCTATATTAATTTTTGTTATCATCATAAATCATAGTATTCAATTGAGAGTTATTAAGCTATAATTGTTATAACTTTACAAACTCTTCAAAATCCATTTGATCTGCACTTGTAATTTAAATAAAACAAGAATTATGAATTTTCACTTTTAAAGTGAAAAATTATGTAAAAATTTATACACAGGTATGAGTAATTCTTCAAAAATAAAATGTCAGAATAATAAAGTGGTTGAGGTAATGCAATTTTTTATTGATGAGAAGTTGAGCACCTCTTGAAAATCTAAACAATTTTATATGTTGTTATGATGGTGTCATTTAGCGCTAGACTTGATCAAGTGTGGATGGATCGCAATATTAAAGCTGGATTACTCTGATCTAAGTGCTAGTGGTACCATCCCGCACGTCAGCTGTTAAAACAAAACATAAAACTCCTCCAGATTCTTTTCCCCTGGCCTCGGTGATACAGTTAGTGTGGTATTAATGGGAAGAATGTCCTTGACTTTTGCAATTCGCTTTAATCTTGCTATAGTGATTTTGTTTCTTCTTCATGTTGATTAAGTTCTCATGGTCTGCTGGAAAAGTCATTACCAAAACATGAGGTTGTGTTTTATTATTTAGTGGATTTACTTCCTGCTTTATGAGTTGCTTCTAAAGATTGTGGTGCTCCTTTTCTTTTGGTTGCTGCTGGTCGCTCTGAGGTGGTCAAATTCACCGGGACAGGATCATAAAGGAAATACACATTCAGCAATTTAGGTCATATAGGCTTAGAGCATCTAAAGGAGGGTGGATGATTTTCATTTACATAATTTGTTATCTTGTTATTCTGTATTTAAAATCATTTCCTTGTGTTACTTTTGAACTTTATAGATACTTGTATTTAGATGTTTAGTATAATTAAATGGTTATAATTATTATTTTCTAGCATTTGAATATTCAACCACATCAGCTCCAGTACTTGAGCGTGCTCAAAATCTAAGTTTCTATGAGGTCCAAATATAAGCAAGGGAATACTGCCTTTAAAAACTTTCACGTATTGAATGCAACCTGCCAAAGCCAAATAAAAATGTTATTCTTTGTGACCTTTTGTGAGGCGTGGCCTCCCGGATTCCTATATCTCGTAAGGTTTAAAAAAAGGAAACGTGGGCAAATCATTAATACTATCCAACATGTGATCTTATTTTATATCCTCAAAGGCAAAGAAACTAGAGGATGCCAATGTCCATCACACAGCCAGGTGGCTGCTAAAAGATCGTTTTCAGGGCCACTCCACAGTATTTTGAATCTGTCAAGATTGACAGACTCCAAGCATCATATATCGTTTTTCAAGCATTACATAACACTTTGGTCTCATTAGTGGTAGTTTGCTTCACCCAAATGGATAATCAAGAAAGTTATGATCGATTTTGTGATGGCATTCTCTCGGATCCATGCCTTTGACGGAAGCCACTGGATCTGATGCCAGGGTCTGACCCACTGGCAGCTTGATGAAGGGCACCCCAACTTGACTCTCTTTCGACTGGACCTAATGAGAATGAAGGCAACTGATCTCTATCCCACGCACGGAATCGAGTTGGAAGATTTTCTGCTTCTTGGA
This sequence comes from Triadica sebifera, assembly GCA_023653625.1. Lineage (NCBI taxonomy): Eukaryota > Viridiplantae > Streptophyta > Magnoliopsida > Malpighiales > Euphorbiaceae > Triadica > Triadica sebifera. The sequence goes on along the minus strand of CM042897.1, from coordinate 34,299,339 downwards.
AGCTCCGACCTGATGTACCTGGTGGAATGAAATAGAATCCGGTCTGTTCAGATGATGAGGCCACTGTTCCTACTTGAGACAAGCCTCTGTGACTGCTGGATCTACGGTTTCCAGATATAATGGGTGTGCGGATTGCTGGAGAATTCCCAGGTTGTTGTTGATAATATGCCTGAAGCGCTTGAACTCTATCACGAGCCCGTGCATTACTGCCTTGGTAAGGTGGAATCATCGAGGATGCAACTGAACTCCCAGCTCTCGCACTAGAACTGCAGAAATAAAGGGAATATGAATTCAATCCCACAACTTGACCAAAATGAAAAATACTATGAGAACTTGTGCATTCTCAGTGATCACTTTAAATGATCACATGGCATGTTGTACAAACCAAAATTCACAAGAAAGAAAGGTATAACATTCCCCAAAGAAGAGAGGGGAATGCTAGTATACCTATGGCCAACAAGGAATGGATTCATGAAAGATCCTGTTCTTGGAAGATCAGAGCTGCTTCTGGCTGGCCTCTGAGAAATGGATGGAATTGAAGGTTGATCTGCACCACCTATTCGAGTGCTGCTTGTAGAGAAGGGAGGGGAATGGTGTTCCCAACCATGATAATGGAGATCCATGGCAGGAAAAGCATAGGAGCTAGGAATTTCACCAGGTACTGATGGACCATTCCAGTGGTTATTATAATTAGCACCATCAGAGACATTTCCACTGGAGTTAGAAGAAGATGGATGAATTGGTCCGAAATAAGCAATATATGGGCACGGGTGGGTTGCTGATGACACAGCTGCTGTGTGTTCTCCAAAAATAGCATGTTGCCCCAGTGGATCATGATCTGCATTACAAAATCAGGTTGTTTCAACAGACTTGGCCAACAAAACTTTCATCAATAAAACTGGAAAGCTAAATCATTGAGCAGAGTAGAGCAATCTCTTACATGCATTTGATGAAAATTCTCCTTCCCTGTAGAATATAAAAACAGAAATTGTTAATGATTCAAATGTCATTGTTCAAACAAAGACCAAAATTAGGCATACTGAAACAAGTCAAGAATATAGATGTTCTTCCCTTCACCCCAGGCTTCCAAAATTTAAGAAATACATTACTGGGTTGATTGCCGTTCTCAGCTTCTCATTTCCAGTAACAGAAGAGAACCAAAAAATAAAAATTCTATTAAAATGAAAAAGAGATTATTCTCCCTATCCCCTTATGGCCCCCATTTGTTCTGTTACTTCTGTATTAAAGCCATGTTATCCCAATCTAAAGTACAATAGAAATAAGCGAAATCTGACACCCATATTGCCACTGACATGAAACCCGTCAGTTGTTAAAAAAAGCATAAAATGGAAGCCTTATTAAGGTACATTTGCAAAAAAGAACAGCTGAAATATATTTTTCCATGCCTCAAGAATTCAAAATTTCGACTTTTGGTAATCATACTTCCTTTGTTGTGAGTTCAGGTTCTTAAACGGATCTCTATTCTCCACTAGCTTTTTATTTTCATTGGAGTATTTTATTTTTCCCATTGAGAATTCCAATATCAGGTGAGTCAAGCACATATATACAAGAGTTGAAAAGCTTAAATATAGAACAGTATCGGTATATTAATTGAAACAGGAACAACTGCATGCTTAGAAAGAAAATGCTTACTCAAAGGATGATGGAAGTCGTGCTAAACTACCAAATGGACACCAATGGACTCCAAAGGACTGCAAAACCATTTAAAACCAAAACGAATATAAAATCGGAGGTCAAAAGAAATTGAATTGCAGTCCACTACCTGCCCATACACATGCATAGACAATAAACAAAATTTAGTATCAATATCAGCCCATAAATATGGGTCACTAGTGTATGTAGCTAGTTAAGAGATAAAAATACAGAATTAAAAAAAAAATCCTAAAACAAAAATAAAAGATCATACAACAGCACCAAACAGTGTATGCACACTTATGCACATATGTATAAATGACCAGTTAAAAGGATTAATAGCTTCTGTGAGCGACCAATTTAGAGCACGTATAAAGCAATAAATATAATAAGAAGAAAATCTCACGGAATAACATATTTACAAGACAGGACTGCAACAACACAATAGTGCCAAACTATAATAAACCCATTCACTAAGACAGCAAGGACAACAATTTGATCTCTATTATCTAGTGAAATGAACTATTTGGTTAATCTTGATGCATCTCCAAGACTTCAACTCATATATTGGGGAAGTCAAAGGAATCTAGAGATCTCAAGCCAGCAACTAAGCAATTTTTATTTTGTTTCACATAAAAAGAGTTGTTTCTCCTTGAGATATCTAACAAACTCTCCTCTGGCATCTCCAAAGCATCCTCATTTAAGGTTCTGGTACTGGTTGCACAAAAACTCAAGAATAAAGAATGATAATGTAGCATCAAATAGTTAATATCCAAAGTTTAACAGACGTGTTATTAATTTGTTTGTTTCTGGAACTATTGCCTTGTGGTTTTAACTTCCAACATGCTTCAACAATGCAATCTTTTGATGACATGCATTATGCAGTTTTTTTGCACCCCCCTTTGCATGACCATAATAATTTGATGTTCTTGTGCTCATTTTATGCAATTTTTCCTTATTATTTTTAAGAAAAATCACTGATAAAATAATAAACACTGATTCAAGGGAAGCCATCTCACACTGAATCACTACGTAGCTGCCCAATATACTATAAGCAATAATGGCAGAGACAAGCTATTCCTTTCTGAAATGGTCCATGGCATGAAGTGCCAAACAAGAAGGGATACCTATAAGATATTTGTCCCTCTATTTCCACTTAATTTACATCACTATTAATGCACCAATAATGAGATATAAGAGAATCAAGACCCTTTAGAAAAATGAAAAACCAGCCCACTGGTATACTCAGAGCAAGGACCAGTTAAATCTTACATAAATGCTCATCATGGGACCTTCATCGTATTATTAATGGAGAAAATGTCTCTCTAACATCAAAGACATTTACCTATATTTGACAATAATTTTTCAGTTAAACAACTGTTCTACATGGATTCTACCTAAGAAATGGCTAACTGTACTGACCAACACATAAAATGGATTGTAAAAGTGCAACAGCAATAAATGCACTCCTGGTTGTAACTTTGCATATGTGTAACCAAATTGGCAAGTACATCATAATTAGCAAAGCATCACAAACGGAAGCACGTGACCATCACCGAACAAGATCAGGAATGCTAAATCTTGGCCATTCATTAGAATAGGGTACTGAAAGAGCATATAACCATCACTGAACAAAATTAGAAATGCTATATCATGACCATTTATGAGAAGAGTAAATGGCACTTGCAGCACTCCCAATTGGAAAAAAAAAAATTATTCGGATCAAACTGAAGCAAATTATTGAGCTAGGAGGAAATCTAACTACTAAAGACCTAATTAAGGGAAGGTAGCGCTTAGTTGGCATCTTTCAGGCGGTGTTTCATTTTGGCTACCAAACAATTTGCAAGGATAGGAACCACTGAAAGGAAGTTTCAGTTCATACAGCTTCAAGCTTTATATAGAAATTTTAACAAAGAAAATGGCATGTGCTTTCTCAATTCCATCCTTAATATGAAGATAAATAACTAATCCATGAAACTAAGCTTGCATTGAAGAATCCTATAAACGAAAATTAATGATAAAAAATAGCACTATTCTATTTCCCAACCTTGATATCTTAATAACAGGCATACAACTAATTACACAAAACATTTTGCAACATATGGTAAAAATCAAAAGATTTTAGCTCATGTACATGATAATATTGAAAATGATAGAAGCATAGCACAAAAGCATCACTGGCTATCATATATATATAAACTGCATAGAACTAAACTTTTCATGATATTTTTCCTTTCCTAAATATTTACCATTTCAGAGTAGCTTAGATCATAAAGGTCCTCATCATGAGCCCAGTCATCCAAGCTAAATTCTGGCAGGGAACGGCAACCATTTGCATAGAGCCACTGGCCTTTTTCAATTTTCCGACAATTAGGGCATTGCATAGCACCCTTGATATTAAATGCTGAACCTATGCAATCTGAAGACAATCACAAAAAATAGTCACTGATGAATGATAGGTGAACAAAAGTCTTAAATGCATCAATGATCATTTAACCCATCCACAAGTATTAGTGATCAAATGTAACTAAGGCTACTAAAATGATATATTTTAAAGAAAGTGAGGAGAGACGAAAGATGAACAGGACATAAACTCCAGCTGCTAATTTATCGAAGATAAAAGGAAAAGATAGCCATTGTCTATTCTAGGAGATATATGAGTTCTAATAGATACTGTTCAATAAATACGGACCAGAATTCACTTTTAAATGCTGTTCAATTATGTGTTCATTTCAATATTTTAATTGATACCCTTGCCTCATAAATGAGACATAATTCACATTTCCTTTTGAAGACCACTGGGAAAATAAACTGCTATGAAATAATAGATTTTGAAAGAAATTTTGGGGCATAAAGTTTTTTTTACAGGCCAGGTTACCTCAGCTGGATCATTCTCATCAGCCAAACCACAACATAAGAAGCCCAATAAACTGTACGCTAAAAGAATTAGAACCAGCAACCTTAGCATACTGGACCAGATTCAAGCTTGGAATAAACCATAATTAGTAAGCACATGACAATAGGGAAGAATTTTGGTTAAATAGTTACAAGTTACGTGATGGATTCAAGTGAGATAGTAGTTTCCACTTGTCATCAATTTTTCAGAAGTTCCAAAATACACAAATTAATACCTCAAAAACCCGCATTAAATAACCGAGAATATCATTATCAATTTTTAACAAACATATTTTTCTCCTCTTGATTTAATAGGAATGTTAGAATGTTCAATTCAAATGGAAATATCTGTAATAAAAAAGAAAGGCAAGATTAACTATGAATATGAAATCAGCATCGCATCTAAAAAAAGACTTTAAGAAACCCACAAATATTAATTATTTGATTTCAAAAGAAAGATCAAACTCCAAAATCTCAACAAAACATATGAAAATTTACTCATATCTCTTTTGAAGAATAACAGTTAGATGAGCAACATTCCTCTCCTTTCAATTTTGACAAATATAACCCGTTGAATTGTTTAAAGAAACCTGACAAATTGCATCTGATAACTCAAAACTAAATCACAGAATAATTCGACAGCCATATAAATAGAAAAAAATAATAGAAAACACACACAAAAACACAATATTGAACAATTCCCAGATCTCAACATTTCCTATCCAAAAAAGAAAGCGGTAATAATTCTCCTATATAAAAATTCAAAATTGAATTCCAATCCCGACTTACCCAAATGGAATTGATGTCCGCATTGGAGTTTGGCCCACGATCGATCCCCGTTATAGGCGACCACCTCGAGGCAAATCGAACAGGAAACCGACCCAAACGACTTTCCACACCCTCCCCCACCACCGGCACCATCTCCACCTCCACCATCTCCATCATCAACAACCACATCATTCTCACTGTTTCCCAACCCCATCTCACAACCACCCAAAAAAAACCGTAATTCCCTCAAAACAAGACCTTCCTTTTCCACTCTTGCTCCCAGCAAATTCACCAAAACTTGTTTAATTTAAATAATATACAAAAAAATATAAATTAATAAATTAGGGATGATTAAATTAACAAACTTATTGAGCAGAATAGGCGATTTGATAGATAGATAAGGTGATTATGGTGACACTGAGAAATATTTTCTATGAAAATTTTGATCTTTAGCTTCTTCTTCTTCTTTCCCTTCTCAGGTTGTTTTTGTCCCCTTTCCAGAGTCTCTCTCCTTTCCTTTTCCTTTTGTCTTCCCTTCTCTCTCTATCTTTGCTCCGTGTCTTGAAATGGTTTCGTAGCCGTCAGATTTGGGGAGGTTAGATTACTGTTGGAGGTAGTAATAACCGCCGCTGTCCAAATGAGCCGTAAAATGAAGGGTTCAGATTTATCTAGGATAGTTTGATGGACGGTTCTGATTGATTCATGCGGCGGTGTGGAATTTGATAGTTGTTGCTGACATTGGTTGTTGTTCTCAAGTAAGGAATTAATTCTTTTAATTTTTTCATGTGACTTTTTTAAGTCCATAATTATCTGGTATTAATTAGCTAATATTTTTTGTTTGATTAATTTATTTAAAAATTATAATATTAATGTTTTTTTTTTTTTTTTGTTTGGTTGTTTTTAAGTGGGTGTGTGGGTCGATTGAAGTAGAGAAATACTGGAAAAAGGAGCTGGATTTGGGCTGTGTTTCATGTGCTATCACAATTCACAACTCGAGTATAGTCTTGCTCTTAATTTTATTATTTTTTCGAAATATAAAATTATCTTTTTAAAGAAAATATATATTCGGAACATACAAATTTCTAAAACTATTCTCAATAGATAACTTCAAAAACTTTTGTATCCAATAATTGAGCACTTCTTCTTTTATAAATTTAGATAGTGAAGTTTCTTTTCTTTTCTTTTTTTTTTTTCTAACCTAAAATTTAGATAGTGAAGTTAGTAAATGGTTTGAGTTATTTCAAACATTCAAATTCAATCCTGTCATGTATCAAAATTTTAGTAATTTACTTATCTACTACAATTTGGTTATAAAATGAGATGGATAATAAAATTTGAAGGGTCAATTTTTTTCTAAAATTAAATTTTAAAGACTTAATTTGATTCGATTATATTTAGAAATAGAGTTGTTATTTAGCGTTGAAACCTAATTATATTTTTTTCTTTATTTCTATGGTCATATCGTTGTTATATTATAAAATACCCAAAAGATAAAAAAAATCTTATTGAGTTTTCTGCACATACATTTTCATATATGTCTTAGAAAATACTTACTTGATTAATCAATAATAAATTTAAATTGCATATAAATTCAAATCTTAATTATTGACATGATATAAACGCGAATATTTACGAAATTACATGTTATATCACAGGCCAATTAAACAATAAAGTGTTAACTTAAGGGAGTAACTATATATAAAAAAAAACTAAATAGAGCAAAATAATGCGACAAATACATATTACTATACATATTTTAAGTCTTTTTATATCTTAGCAGTAAATTTTAATTAAGTTTGATACTTGGAGTTTATTGAAGATTCTGAAAATAAAAATTGCTTTCATCTGAATATCATATAACAAAGGAACAAACTAATATCCTATAAACAAGTAAATGAACAAAAATTAATTTCGACTATATATCCCTATAAATATTTATATATGATATTTACTTACAAACTATTTGGTAACACCAAATTAAATTATAATTTAATTTAATTATAAATATAATCTAATTTATCTAATAATTTGTGTTTGATAAATTAGTTTATTTTGAGAAAAACTATATTATAATCTCCAAAATAAAAAAAATAGTAAAACTAGTTTTTTTATAAATTAGTAAATTGTGATTTTTTCCTTTTTTACACTTGTTTATTTATCATTTTATAATAATATTATAATTATTAAATTATTGAATAATAATAAAATATTATATGATAAAAATATAAATATTTAATATACATATATATTATATAATTTATTTATATTATATATTTAAATATATTTTATATAATATTTTTAAATAATATAAATATATTATTTTAAAATTTTCAGCCGTTAAATTATTTATTAACTATGAAATTATGATTTAATTTTAATAAATTATTTTTTTATTTTTTTACTTAAACATCTCTCTCGGACTCCGTGAATTCAAATGGCAATTTAGGATGAAAAAGAAAAAAAAAAAAGTAGATATTCATATGGTCCAACATGGAGGTCAAAAAAGGAAGAAGGAATATGTCCGAATTCAACGGATATTCGCAACCATTAATGTATTTTTAATTTTTTTTTCTTATCATCCACTTGTCGTGTTTACGTCAGGCAAGCGCGTTTTGCTGTGTACGGAACCAAGCCGGTGGTTCTTTCTTCCTGCTTTTCTTAGATGCTTTTGCGGCCGCGTTTTGCAGAATCCGCTTGTTTTGTTGCCCATAAGTCGAAGTAAAATTTTTAAAATAATAAAATTATCAAGCTTTTTGATCTTTTTTTCTAATTATTTTTTGTTTATTAAGTTTTATTATCCTGTTGGATTATATCGAGCCATTAAACTTTTATAGCTATATAGATTTAAGTTATTAATACACAAATATTATCGAATCATAAAGATTAATATTTTAAATTTTAAAATTTTAAAAATTTGATGTATATATTTCACAAGTGTAGGGTGTTTAAGAGCTGCATATTTTTATAAACGATCAAGAGCTCAATGTAACAAAATAGAATTGTAAGAACTTAATAGATAATGACATAGACCCGAGGCTTGGTCCAATCTCTAAGCCCTTGTTTGGCAATTTTCCTATAAAGGAGGAAAAAAAATAAAATTATTTTTTCTCTTTATTTCATTTTCTTTTCATCATGTTTGATAATTTTTCTTTATTTTTTTACTCATGTTTTGAATAAAGTAAAATAATAAGGGATATAAAATAAAATAAGATGTATTTTTCATAGTCTAAATAATTTATAGTGGAATAAAAAGAAAGTTAAAATATTACACATTTACTATTTTTTTCATCATTTTATAAAATAATAAATACCTTATTATAATAATTAATGATAAAAATATATTGCTTTCTCTTTCAAAAACTAAAAAAATGAAAAGAATATAAACACAAATGAGAATATGAAAAATAATTAAACCGGGATTCATAAAATTTTTTTTCTAATAACTTAAAACATGGCAATAAAGGTTTGCGATTGGTAATTTTAATGTGTTGATGTTGCATAATGGTTGGAATAAAAAAAATTACAAATACATTGTCAAATGGGGTAATACATAATTTGACCTTCGTATTTATTATTTATTTAATTGGTCCTCTGTTTATAATTATATGGTAGTATTGAGTTCATATATTATTATTTTAGTATATAGTTATTTATTTATTTTTTTAAAATCGAACTAACATTATAGTATAGTAATGTAAAAATATTTTTTTATCTAGTATGAATTATAAAATGTAATAATAAAAATAAATGTCATACCACAAAAAATATATTTTATTTTATTTTGGAGGCCATGTAATTGATATTACTATTTGAGTATTTTCTCATGCTGAAGATCCTTGACACTTTATTTGAAAAATTATTAAATAGATCTTAATAATAAAAAAATAATAATACAAGAAAATAAAAAAGTATGGGAAAAGGCTAAAAATACAATGATAGATTTTTTCTTGTAAAATACAAGATAAAAACATATAATGGAAAATTGAAATTTATTTTCAAAATTACCACTTTTGACATATAAATTTTGATTAATATTAAGTAAAGACAATATTAAAAAATGAAAAAAAATTAATTATACTTCATAAGAGAGAGATGGCAGTATCTCTGATGTCCGATCCGTCGAACTTATCATCATCTGCTGCACTGAGCTGAGAGCAGTGATGAAATGATCAATCGACAATCATCAAGCCGTGGGTCCCAACTAAAAAAAATCCAGAAAATTATTTCAATTCATTGGATCACTATCAGCAATTTTAAATTTTAAATTTGTTAATTATACTGTCCTAAGGCTGTGCCCCATCAAATCCTTTTTTTTTTTTACCTGCACTCACCTCACCCGCGCCTTAGAATTACAAACAAATGTAGTAAATCAATTTCTTAAAACAAACAAATTATATAATTTTTTTCAAAATTTTAATAAATTATAATTAGAAATAAATTTTTTAATTCAAACAATAATTTTATGAAATGAAAGAAGATAAATTGTCAATTTTTTAAATTTTATTTACAGTTATAATTTGTTAAATTTTAAGTGAGTTTTATATAATTTGTTATTGAGAGTTTTGTATAATTTGTTATGATAATAATAATTTTTAATTTATAAAAAATAATAATTTTCATTTAAATTTATATTTATTTTAAAAATAAATTTATTTATATTTATTTTAAATTATTATCTATTTTAATTCTTAAAAATATAGCCAAATTCTTAATTTTTCTTATTATATCTCCATTTTACGTGTTTTTTATATTAACAAATATAAATTTTAAAATATGCCTGATACTAATATATAAGAAAATAATAAAAAAATAAAAGTTATACACGATAACAAAAATAATTCAAATATAATATTTTCAAAAATTTAGTAACGAAGAGTTTGAAATTATTGTTAGGTGTTTAAAAAATAGGTTTATAATTTTTTTGGTTTAATTGACTAATTTTTTTAATTTTTTATAAACTGTTTTTCCAAACCTGCTTATGATAAAAATATTTATTTATCTATTTCTATCTAAAATTAATTTTCAAAATAAAAAAAATTTAAAAATAAATTTTTTTTTTTTCTACAAAATCTCTTTTATCAAACTCCATAACACGCTTAACCGAATGAAATGAGCAAAAGACTCTGTTTGCCTTCGATGGGACTTCCACTTAAAGATGTAAATAGAAATAAATTTAATTCTTGTTGTGGTAACAGAGTAAATTAAAGAACAGAATTATGTCTAATTGGGATTTGGAATCACAGTCTCAAGTGGCTGTGTCACCGGCACCGCCTCAGCATAAACTTTGCTCTGCTGTAAATATTCGGCGCCTCTACTCCCCTACATTACCTCACGCTCTCTTTTTTCCTTATTTGTTTTCAATACGTTTATTAATTACTCAGAGCCACAAATATTTGTAACCATGCTCGTTTATCAGGATCTTCTCACAGGTAAAGCCCTTTCCTTGTTTCTGATTTAGTTGTATTTGATTTGATTTTTTTTTCCTGCCTGCAAATTTTCAAATAAAAAGTTTTCTTTTTTGGGATATTTGTATGGGTTCTTTTAGTTAGCTAGAAAAACCCTTCTAGTTTTGTATTAATCAGATCCCATAATAGGAAGCTTTTGGGGTTATTATTGAATAATCACTTGTGTGCGTTGTTTATTTTTAAAGGGTTGATGCTACTCTATTTTTTGTCCGCAATTGATAAGAAAGAGGGTTATAATTTATTTATTATTTGAACTTGATATTTTTATTATTATTATTTTGTGAATGTTCTTTTTCTTTTCTTTTTTTATTTGTGACTATCAAGTTGCTATATTTGTGCTTAATTGGTGACAAATTTCAGGTGATGAGCTTCTCTCTGACTCATTCCCATACAAGGAAATTGAGAATGGAATGTTGTGGGAAGTCGAGGGAAAGGTAGGCACTTTATTTTCCTTGCTTAATCTCTCCCTAAAAAGCATCCCCATATCCATTGAAACAGGGAAATATTGTCTAATTGTATTAGTTATTTCGAAATTTCTTGCAACAAACCAATGAGAGAATGCCACGTTATGTGGCATCTCCCGACATGGGAGATGAACAAGTCCCTAGTTCTTTTCGATGGACCAAAGATAACGTTTTTACATCTTTTTGCCTTGTATAGTGGGTTGTTAAGGGAGCAGTTGATATAGATATTGGTGCCAATCCTTCTGCAGAAGGGGGAGAAGATGAGGGTGTTGATGACCAAGCTGTCAAGGTTGTTGACATTGTTGACACATTCAGGCTTCAGGTTAGTTAGAAACTAACTACGGCAGCCTTTTGACGTGTTTACTGTTTTTTGGTGGTCTGAAATAGTTTGGTTCATATTCATTAACAGGAGCAACCTGCTTTTGATAAGAAGCAATTTGTTACCTTCATGAAGAGGTATATCAAATTGCTGACACCCAAATTGGAGGCAGAGAAGCAGGAGTCTTTCAAGAAACACATTGAAGGAGCTACCAAGTTCCTGCTTCAAAAGCTCAGTGACCTTCAATTGTATGCCTAATTCCTATTTTTAAAGTCTTTTAACAGGAGAATACTTAGCTAGATGGGGTCCATCACGAACTAATGCGATGATATTCTGTTTATGCATACGTACTAGAGTATAATTGGATTGGTTTATGATGGCCTGGACTCAAGAAAAATCCTTTTGACATTTTTCTATTTTTTTTCCACTAATTGTAGTGAGAAATTGATCTCTTTTACTTATTTGCAGCTTTGTGGGGGAGAGCATGCATGATGATGGCAGCTTGGTATTTGCGTACTACAAGGAAGGGGCCACTGATCCAACCTTTCTTTACTTTGCCTATGGGCTGAAGGAAATCAAGTGTTAGGGTAGTCTCTTTCGGTTGCTAGCGCAAGCTGTTTAGATTATAGAGAAACCTTTGCGTTTGAAATTAATTAATTCTTGTTCGAACGCCTTGTTTAAAATTACAATTTATGAATTTTATTATTTTAAATTAAAAGTGATTGGGTTTGTGACAGCGTTGAACCCATTTTGATAACGCGCATGTGATGCCTGCCTGCTTCCCACTTTAATTCGCCTATTGCGCTTTCCGTAAATCATCTCCACAAGAAAAATATGCTTTTGTTTGTTTTTATCAAGCTAACAGTATTTTTCTAGATCCAGCCCCTTCTCACCTCTCTCTCTCTCTCTCTCTCTCTTTCCTCTCTTTTCCTCTTTCTTTAAACCTGCACAAAATATAGATTTCCGTAACATATTTACCACATAACGTGGAAGAGGGGGTTACAGAGGAGAGTGCTCTAAAATCCAAGTTCCAGCAATATTTTCCTTGTTAAATTTCCGTTCAGAGATTTGAAAAGTTGACACAAATTAAATTGAGAACGGTTAAAATTAATTGCTAAGAGAAAAAATTAATTTTCCCTATTGTTTTTATATAGCAGCAACAAGTTCGATGTCAGAAATATCTTTCAAAGGAATTTCGGCCAGAGAGTATTCTCATTTGCATTTAGCACTTGATCCACCCGCTGAGAGCAAGAGTTTCTCAATGCAATTTTTCCCGTCTTGAGAAAAAAACACAAGTTTCAACGGAAACTACTGAAATTCAAAAAAATAAAGTTATAACCAGATAAATTGAATTTCCTTCCCATGGAATGCGTTTCTCATGCTATCTCTTCTTTTCCTTTCCCCATTTAATTACTCAAAACAAGGGAATTAGAATAATTTCCCTTCTTTCCCTTACCCCTCGCTTCCCTCAAAATAAAACTGTTGAACTTACACGCTTACACTATCAAATAAATAATACTCGTCGGAATCGCACAATTCAAGCACGGGACAATTGTTGGAATACCATTTCTAAAGAAGCAAGCAAACGTAAAGTCATTATTACATCAACAACTTCTACGATGCACCAATGCATATACACCGTTGCAAGAAAATTTAATCGTCATTCTCATCTGAGGCCTTGCCAGGCTTTACCCTCGACTTGAAATTTAATTAGAATCATCGTTTGAATCTATGCATAGTAGTTTAAGCTTGCTTTCTTCTTTGCTTGGACCTGGATTATACCTTCATTGAAATCCTCATGATTCACCTGATTTCATATTCAACCAAACCAGACATTCAGTAATTGCTTAACGAATCAATTAAGCAAATAGAGCCAACACTAAACCAAGTACACAGACACCTAGAACCTCAGTAGTAACTAGCAAATGCTTCATGGCATTTTTTTTGGTTCTTTCTTTCTTCCTTTTCCCCCTTTTAAATGAAGAAAAAAAGCTAATTGTAACTTGAATAAAATGCACGACTCATGCCCAGTCCCAGTTAATAATTGGAAGGCAACATGAGACCACCCACTAAGGAGATTCCAGAAGCAAGAACCATCAACATCATATGACATTATCTGTGTGTGAGCATGCATGTGCAGAGAGAGAGAGAAAGAGAGAGAGAGCACCTCAGTTGCATCACGGCGAAGAGCTAGCATCCCTGCCTCTACGCAAACTGCTTTTAGCTGTGCCCCATTGAAATCATCCGTGGATCGGGCCAATTCTTCAAAATTAACATCAGGATGAACATTCATCTTCCTTGAGTGGATCTACAACATTTATGCAGAACATGCCAATTTGAATTATTGTTTGGTGCAACACAAATATGAGAGAAGGCAATACTAATTTGGCAAACCTGCAAAATGCGAGCTCTTGCTTCTTCAGTTGGATGTGGAAATTCAATTTTGCGATCCAATCGACCAGAACGCATGAGGGCAGGATCCAAGATATCAGCTCGATTTGTTGCTGCTATCACCTGAAAGTTATTCAAACATTCATAACTTCCATTAATTAAAATGTATTATGAGCTGCAAATAAGGTATATATCGCAATTCATAAGGTCCAAAAAGCTCAAAAATTTCTTTAAGTGTGCAACTCCATCTCATAGACATTCAAATCAAATCCATCAATTGAAAAATTCAGATCATCTTATCCTTGGCATGTAAGCAGCAAATAAAACAAAATCATTAACAAACCTTAATTCTCTCATCACTACTAAAGCCATCAAGCTGGTTAAGCAATTCTAACATAGTCCTCTGTACTTCCCTATCTCCACTTACTTCACTGCAACCAAAGACGAATAATCAGCTAACATATAACAGAATACCACGCAAAAGGTGGAGAAAGTCTACATCTAAGTTTACTGAAGCTAGTATTGCTATACCTGTCAAACCGTTTGGTTCCAATTGCATCAATTTCATCTATGAATATGATGCAAGGAGATTTCTCTTTTGCGAGCTGAAAGGCATCACGGACAAGTTTAGCACCATCACCAATGAACATCTGCACACAATACAAGTTTGGTTACCTCTATATGGGATTAGCTAACTGCACAAAGTTATTGCTACATGGCTTAATTAGTTCAAGCAAAATAGTCCCAATAGGAGAACATGAAATAAATAGTAATTCACCAGTCAAAAATACATAGATATAATTTGCCAGTCTTATGTTTATTCAGATTCTTTTTTTTTTAAAAAAAATAAAAACTTAACAAGTCTGAAATATCATCTAGAAGAGAACATATTAAAACAAATTTTGAACCTGGACAAGTTGAGGGCCTGCCAATTTTAGAAAAGTGGCATTTGTTTGTGCAGCACAAGCACGGGCCATCAATGTCTTCCCTGTTCCAGGAGGTCCATACAGGAGGACACCTTTGGGAGGACGAATTCCCAACTTCTGAAATCGCTCCTTGTGAGTCATGGGCAACACAATTGCCTCAACTAGCTCTTGTATCTGTTGCAGAAGTAACAGAATTACATTTACAAAAGTCATAACAGATCTGCTACTTAAAGCTTCCTTTAGACTTAAGAGTTGAAGGTACCTGTTTCTCTAAGCCCCCAATATCATTATAGTCCTCTGTCGGTTTTTCATCAACTTCCATGGCCTTCACTCTTGAGTCATATTCAGATGGAAGAGTATCCAAGATCAAGTAGCTATCTTTGTTGACCCCAACCAAATCGCCAGGCTTCAACTTGTCAGGGTCAACAAGACCAACAACAGGAAGAAAAATAGTCTGCAAACGAGGCAGAACATAATTCAGGTACCTATATTTGAATAATTCTAGAGATCATTTATGAATAATAGACAAATAGGCCATTAATTTTGATTAACAGTATAGCACAAATACCAGTTGGATCACTTAGTTTCAGATTTTTAAATGCACAGATTACAATAAATACTGTTCCATACATATTTCAGAAAAAAATATATGATTAGAAGAAAAGATAATTTCCAAGTACAAAGTACCAAAAATTGTTTCATCATTTCTGCTGTACCAGCAACACACAAAAAAAACCATGATGGCTCACCTGCCGAGTAGATGTTTTCAGCACAACACATTTACCCTTCCTTTGAGAGTCAAGGTCAATGTTTGCACCATCTTCCTCAGCCTCATCTTCTGGGTTCATTTCCAGTATCTACATGCACACAAACAACAAAATATGGATTTTGAGAACGATATTACAGGATCTTCAACACCTACCATGGACTACAAGAATACAAGTGCATAATAAATAATCAGTGAAGAGCATGCCCATGACCAATTTCAGGAGGCGTGAATAAAATGATAAATCATTGATCTGAATACTACCCAATGTAAGATCCAAGTACTTGATCAGTTAAACAGCAGAAAAAAGGAAGGCTCTTTCAGAGGAGGCTATTTGTCACAGATGACAGCCCTTTAAATAATACTTTGTAATTGTTTGAGAGACATAAATCATTCTCTTCCACACAAATAAACAAACTTAAAAAGAGAGTGAATACATAGATTCTTCAATCTTCAACACGGTAAATGACTTCTAAAATAATGACTTTAAGATATCAAGTGTATACTAATAAACTCCAAAATTAATGAGTCATCGTGACTATCCAATAGTAAATAATTTTGCATTTGATTACTTTTGGAAGGCTATATGCGCTGTTGTTTTTCATAGACACTAAAGGTCTGTCTTTCAAAATCTTATATTTAGTCAAAGAACAACATCTAGAGCCAGAAATTAATAAGGGATTGATCACATATTCAAATACGGAATGGAGTTCAATTTAATTTATTTATTTCATGAACTTAAACAACAAAAGATAAAGGGAACACTCGGATTCATACTTTAAAACTAAAACACAAAGAATATCAACAAATTTATTAAATAACCTCAACAATGTTGCCAACCAGGTAAGGCAACTGCTTGTTGAGCTTGATCTTCTCCTGATTTTCTTTTATCTTCTCCTTAAACGAATCCAATTCTAAATTCGTCCTCTGCAATTCTTCCTGAATTCCCAAAGCAAAAACAAAGGTAAGAAAAAAGGGGAAAAATGGTACCAACATTGCCAAAATCAGGGCTTTTCGTTGAAAACGCTAATATCCGCAAAAGATACAAACTCGTAACCACAAATTCAGACGCATAAGAATCATAATCATACTGGGAAAGATCAGACCTTGAGGATACGTATCTCATTATCGAGAAGACGAGAGGCTCTAACAATATCCTCCGTGGTCATAGACGCCAACTGATCGTCTTCGAAGCTCGAATCCTCCACCATCGCCGTGGCCATCTCGGTTCCGCTAAATCACCACCGTTGTAGAGGAACTAAGAAAACAAAAAAGCGAGTACAGATTGAAAAAACCAGATGAAATGGAAATAGAAATAAAAATCGAGAGCTTAGTGAGTCCGCTGCTAATGAAAACTGAAAAGGGTTTCCTCGACTTGATGCAGAAGGCAGTGCCTTTCGATGATGGACCTTGATTTTGACCAAAATTAGGGCCTTTTAAGAACTTGTTTTAGGGCCCAAACTTAATCCAAATGTAACCCCCAGGAATTCCAAATCTAATCAATATAGAGTGAAAGAAAAATAAATATTGATTTCTACATTACGTCTATTTTATCGATTCTCTATTAATCCATATAATTTATAAATAATTATTTTTATTTTATTAATCTTTTCAATAATTAATTTACAAAATAAAAAAATTAAAATTTAACTAAAGAGTAAATTTGAAAAAAGATAAAAGATTTACAATATCTTTAGCAATAGTTTTAAAAATAAAAAAAATATATATAGACAGCCAGTTTGAATAATAATTTTTTACAAAATCCATACTTTGATTTCTAAAATTATAACATTTTTCTTTATTGGATGATTAGATTTATATTCTAAAACTACAACATTTTTTTATTTATTGAATGTTTAATTTATATTTTATTCTATTAGGTAAGTTCTATAACAATTATTTTAGCATATATATTCTACTCAAATTTCATGACATATTGGATTTCAAATATTCTCTCTCTCTTACTTTGATAGGCTTGTTTTTATTGTTACAAATATTAAAAAATATAATTAATATAGTTAAAAAAATATATTTTGACTAATATAAACCCATATTAGTGAGATACATTATTGAAAAATTAAGATAATAGATAATTGACAAATATCTATATATTTTTAAAAATATATACTATATTTTTTATATAAATAAAAAAATTAAAATAAAATAAGTAATTAATTAATAAGTCAGATTTGAACTCAATATAAATTAGAATAATTATTTAGAAATTCAGTAAAATATATTAAAATTATATGATAATCCGGTAAGAAATTAATAAATAAATGAACATAATTTATAATCTAGCCAGGAAAACACTTGTTTTTCTATCATTTAACTATTGAATGTTTAATTGCGGGGGAAGGATAGCAACCTTTGGCGTTAATAATTAATTATTAACCGTTTGGCACTAAATAGAAGTAAAAAATGAATTATTTTAGCTTTGAATTAGGCCTTAAAAAAATTAGATTGCTATTATCTTACAACTTTGTACTTCTCAAATTTATTTGATCTATAAATAATGGAAGGGAGCCTATTTGGATAATAATTTTGGGCAAAAAAAATGCATTTTTTGGATTCTAAAATTGTAATGATTTATTGAATATTTAAATTTATACTTAATTTTATTGAATTGTAAACAATTATTTTAGCTTAAATCATATTTCAATTTGACGACATATTAGATCTTAAATATTCACTTAATTAATTTACACTAAATATAAACCATAGTAGGTATTTAGATATTCAGTAAAATATAATATCAGTCAACATTTAAAAATTAAACGAAAAAAGTAATAATTTAATCTCCAAAACACTTTTATTATTCTCTCATTTTACTGTTTACAGCTGGCGCAAATTACAGTGGCGTCGCGTTATTATAAACCAGCTTCGTAACCGTTGGTTTTAATCACACGCAATGTTACCGTTGGCCCTAACCACAGTGTTCTTGGTATAAAAGGAGCGTACTGATCGCACCGCCAAATTGAAGCCTAGCGCCAAATTTACAACTCTCAAAACTCTATTCAACGGTTCTCTCTCTCTCTCTCTTCTCTCTATCCAACAATGGGAGTGCTCCCAGGGCCCTGCGATTATTCACTGGTTTCTTTACTGTTTTCTCTTTTATTTTTCATTTCAATTTCAAGGACGACTTGCCCTTTTCTATTTCCGCTTTGAATTTCTTTGATTGCGAAAAGGTTTTTCTCTAAAATTAGATGCGTTATTTTTTATTTGATATCCTTTTTCAGTTTTTTCAGTTCAAACTGTTCAAGATGAAGAATGCGAGACCGGTTCGTGTGTTATTTGATTTTATCGTTTTTTTTTTCATTTTTTTAGAAGTTATGTTTTCTTTCAGTTCAAATCAAAGAGGCTGCTAATAGCCAGGAAGGAATCTGGTTTTCTTGATTCTGTTTTTTCTTTATTTAGTTATTCCATTTCTATTCCTGTAATCTAGAAGGACAGTTAAAATTAGATTGTCCTTTTTCTTTTTAGTTATTTCCGTGCAAACCCTAGAATTTGTAAGATACTTGCTTCGTTAGGATTTTTTTTCTTCGGTCAGTTTCTATTAATGATCCAAGTTTTTGATCGTTTGTAGTAGGGTGCTAAATATATTCCAACTTCTTATGTTCTTTTTTAATTTCCTATTTGAGTCACGCGTCAGGTGATACGGGTTCAAAATATAAGATTCTTTTAATAAACCTTATTTAATTTCATTATTTGATTTAAATGATAGTTTCGTTGTTGATAGTTGAAGAAACTACAAATTCTATGAATGAGGACAGTGCCTCGAGCAGAAATGAAGAAACTCCTTCAACTCAAGAGCCCGCTTTGCCAATAGTGCATAAATTAATAAATTTGAGCAGTCAAATTCAGGCAACATTTTTCTAGTCTTTTGAACCACCTCAATATGGTTATTAGATAAATAGGGAATGGGGAAAGATAAAAATAAAACAGTTCTATATTCATATAGATCTAACAAAAATTAATTACATATTTGAGCTGAGTGGTTCAGTCGAATTATTGTTTTCTATGCCAATAATGCCAAACATATATTTGTTGCTGGTTTGTTTGTTGAATTTAATTCCTTTTTTCTATAGAATTTGAAAGAAGAACATGCAATTCTCTTCAATCCATTGAAGACAGCCAACACTGATTTCTTTCCTGGCCGTGAAGTTTTAGACATTGGCTACGGATTGAGTGTTTACTTTGTAATAGTTGACTTTGGTTACCCGGTTGTCTCTCTGGTTTTGATGTATTTGATGTTTCTATATTGGTGTCAGGCAATGAATGTGAAGTTTTAAAGAAGACATATATAGAGGAGTCATCTGAAAGCAGGTGGCTTTACAATGAAGTGATTGAGCTTAAAGCCAATACTAATTTCTTCTGCAGATGTAGACCACTGAACCAAGTTGAAATTTCTAACGGTTCTATCTCTATAGTTGAATTTGACACATCCCTTGATAATGAGCAACATATTATTTCCTCTGTTTCTTCCAAAAGGCAATTCAAGTTTGCTCTTTTTTTAGGCCTGAAGATAACCAAGGTTTGCCTCAGGTCTTCTGCCATGTTTATCCTGTTTTGGGTTTTGTTGCGAGTAAATGTGAAAGTGGAAAAATTTAATAGATGGGCAGAAGTCGATTTGGCTGGTAGTGAGTCTGTGGGGAAGATAGAAGTTGAAGGAGATGGCTGAAGGAATCCTAATCTGAAAACAGATCCCTTTGAGCACTTGGTGACGTTATCTCCCCCAATGTATCAAAAACAGGTCAAATTCCATACAGGCTGTTTTTCTCAATCAATACATACAATGCATGTCTTATAGAATTTCTATAACTGTTAATTTTTTTGTTCTATGGAACTCAGGAACTCAAAGCTCACTCATATGCTACAGAGCTCTTTAGGTGCACATTTGTTTAGCATTTTTCATCATTAAGAAAATGCATTGACTGTTGATCCTGGGATCAGACCATTATTATTGCTGGGTAGTTGAGTGGGGGAATGTGAGCTCCTTTTTCGTTCAATTGATGCTAACTGGATCCTGAAATGGAGGTGGAGATTGTAAGACTTTGATATTTGTCCACTTTCAATTGATGCTAACTGGAACTCGAGATGCAGGTGGAGATTGTAGGACTTTGATGTTTGTCCTGATAAGCTCTAGTACTGCTGACCTTTGGGAGACTCTTTATTCACTAAATTTTGCCAATTGAGTTTGGGGAATTGAAATGGTCCTGCTTGCAAATGCATAGATCTTACTGAGCTTTTCAAGTATAAGCAAATGGTGTGACTGGGTTAGCAAATACCTCTTTTTTCTGTTTGGCTAATTTTTTTTTTCTATTTAGCTAAAATTTTTTCTCTTGTTAGTACCAAATACCTGTTTTTTCTATTTGGCTAAAATTCTTTCAATTGGGGGTTCATAATCTGCTCTTTGTTCATGTGCCATTATAATATTTACATCTTCGTTGCCAATCTATAATATCCTATATTTAGTTACGTGAGAAATTTGTGTGTTGTTTTCTTTTGTTGCTTCCAAAACAATTGACTTCTGATCAAGAAAGAGTGTGACACTGCTAGATGCTAGGTGAAGTTTTTGAAGGTTCATTTCTGATTGTGACTGGGTTATATATTTATGGGATGTTATTTCTGCCTTAAAAATTGTCGATGGATAACTCCTGTTCTTTCAAAAAGATGGGAAGAGACAGAAAAAAGAAAATCTGTGAATTTTTTGCATTTGCTGGTTCGTAAATGCATACTGCTTCTTCTTGTATTGGAGGAAATATTATCAACTGGAGAAATGGTAAAAAAGGCAATGAGGAAGTTGACCCCAGCTTGGCAAGTTCTTCACAGGGTATGGCTGCTCTAGATTAATGCTGTAATTGATCTTTCAATATGCTCTTTAGTAGCGGGCTGCTAGAATAATTTATGGTTGATTTGTATAGTGTTCTTTTTTGTTATTTTCAATTTTATGTTTTTGCGACCATGTCTGAGTAAAATAGGCTGAAAGTAGCAATATTTGGTTTTTGTCTAAAGCATGTGTCTTGTTTTCCACTGTTTACTTGTTATCTTGCATTGGTATTCATATATGAGTTGATGCTTTGGAATTAAATATACATGCTCTTGCTAGAGTGTAAATTGGCTTTCTTTTTTTCTTTTTGAATGTAGAGATACAGTGGATTGCTGCTCTAAGACAGAAAGTGTTATGCATAATGCTGCTTAAATAAATCAAGATGAATGGATCTGCAGTTTTGTTGGTTGTTTTGCATGGATTTTGATCTTTTGATTAGCGAAATTTGTGTTCTTTCAGATATTGAATGCCAGACAACTTGCTTTTGGAGCTTGTGGCAAATTTGACCTGCGGTTATACAGCTGCTGGATTTAGTGGTCGCATGCTATGTGCAGATCTTGCTGATGGTATTATTCAGTGTGGCTATAGCACACTGGAAGAAGTTATTTCTTTGGTAAATGCAAATGATAAGTGGAACGCTAGTGTTAATTATGGTGATGCTGACAGGTATTGAACTCATTATTATCTTACTGATTAATCGTCATGATGCTAATTCAAAAGAGTTCATGCAGCACAAAATATGGAGGTTTAGTGCGTTTAGTGGACATTGATAACTTCTTTTTTAGTAGGTTATGTCTTTTAGTTTTCCATTTATATAATGCTATTTTGCATTCTCTCCTTTATATACGGGGTTTGCTTTATGCGGAATGTTTGTGCTCCTCAAGGGACGATCTGTCAGAGAGTTCTGTGAAATTGGGCACGATGTAGCTTCTGCTGTAACTGCCATGAATCCAGATCTTGTCACATTGAAAACAGAAAGTCTATCATCCAGTTTCCTCCTTTCTAAAAATTGCTGTGTAAGTTACACAGCTTTGAGAGTGGAACAGACTGAACCTATCTTGTTCGTGAGATGCTTGCCATGCAATCACTAAAATGATGGAACAGTCATTGAGACTCTTTTTTGAAAGCCAGGATATTTCTGAAGTGGTAATGTGAATTTTTTTTTTGCCTGTTTCTTTCTTCAGCACTGCAAGTTAATCTGACAATTTATTTCGTTGCTATTAATTTGTCATATGCATGTTGTAATTTTCTTTTTAACCATACAAGACTTGTATTGATAAGGGTTTTCATCTGTGATATTGCTGGAGTTTCTCCTATGAAATTTAGCATATTTGCCAAATGAAATTTTCCATGTTATGTGTATACAGATTGAGGGGCATTTGCAGCACGAATGGACACGTATTCTTTCTGTCTCTCCAAGATTTTGTCTTTGCAAAGATGCGTTTTTTCTTTGTACCAAGAGGTGAGTTTAATCATTTTTTGCATTTACTCATCCGACCCTCTTGTATGGTTTGTATAATTTATATGTTGCTTTTTTTTGAAGAAATTTGTAGCTTACTTTACCCATCAAATTGCATTTTTTTTATCCTGTGATTATTCAGATGGTGAAACTGCAATTATTCGCTACTTTTGAAATGCTTATGGTTCTGTTGTACAAAGAATGTTTGCTTCTGCAGTTTGCATTCATGACATAAACGGTTGCAATTACTGTAGTATAAGCTTGCTTTGATGATTTTTCGCTACTTTTATTAATTTTTTCTCCTAAGAAGTTCTTAAAAAATTCCTTCCCAGTGGGTCTATGTATTCTTTATGCATCAACAACTCTTCAAGAGAATTATCTTCTTCTTCTTCCTAATTATATATATATATATATATATATATATATATATATATATATATATATGAATTTGCATAGCTAGAAACAACTTTTTTTTATCTCATTCAAAGTCTATATATTCTTTGTGCATCTTCAACTTTTTAAGGGGATTATCTGCATTTTTTTTCCTTCTTCTCATATGAATATGAACCAAGGGTGTGAGCATTGCATAGCAAGAAATAATTCTCTCTCTTGTTTTCCTCCCTTTTTCAATCGAAGGTTAAATAGTTTTAAGGTTTTTGTTAAGCACCTGAATGATCAAGTTTTTTAATCTAATTTATTTTTAGGCTCTTCAGAATAGCAATCCCATAATTTGGTACAAGCTTTTCAATCCAAACCATGTTTGCTAATTTAACTTAGTATAGAATTAAGAAATGCTTTAGGAAATTAATTGAATTGACCTAAAAATTAAGAAATTAATAATTTGACTTAGCATAGAAATTAAAGGGCTAAAACCAATGCATAGTCTCAAATTCAAATATTGTGTATTGAGAAGATTTGTGCTATGAAAGTTCTATTTCATAATGGATCAATAGGTAGATCAACCTAAATTAGTTAGAATGGACTTCGGGAGACCAATGCAAAAAAACAAAAAATAAAGGGCTAAATTCTCTCTCTTAAATTAATGATTCAAATGTCAATAGATTAAAAAGTAGACACCTAATACAGGACTCCATCCCTATCTATCTATTACTATACATTAAAATCCATCCCACAATTACCTTTTTGCCCTTAAATTCTCCCTTAGCACAAAAACAGAACAGCGCTATACCAATAATTTGCTATTGCCCCTTAAAACCCAATACAAAATGATAACCCTTACCTACTCTCTATGGTTTACTGCCTCAAGCTGTTTCCCTTCATTTTCCTTATTTCTCTCGATTGTTGCTGCTTTTGCCCTTGATTTGCTTCTCTTGCTGTCTTACTCATTTTTATCCATTACTATACATTAAAATCAATTCTACTTATACTGTTCAATGAACAGTTCTCCCACAATTACCTTACTGCCCTTAAACTCTCCTTTAGCATAGCAACAAAACGGTGCTATATCCAATCATTTGCTATTGCTCCTTAAAACCCAATCCAAAACGACATTGTCCAAAATTAACTCAAAAAGTAACCCTAACCCTTACCTTATCTTTCTCCCTTCTCTCTACAACTTACTGCCTCTAGTGGCCTCCCTTCATTTCCCTTTTTCTCTTGATTGTTGCTGCTTTTGCCATTAATTTGCTACTCTTCCTAGCATACTCATTTTTACTCCTTATTCTCTACCTCCCTCTCTATTTTAAGAATTATATGTTGTTTTTTTTTGTTTTATGTTGATTTCTGAATTTTTTTTTTCAAGTTTGTTACCAACTACCGCTCCCGCTGATTGATTTCCAACCACATCTGCTCACTATTTCCCCTTTTCCTGTTCGCTATTCTTGCTATTACCCTTGATCTACCTATCTTCTTGATGTTCTCTTTTCTTTTCCTCTTCTTCTCTTCCTCCCTCTTTTTCTCTTTCAGTGTTCTTTTTTATTATTTTTCAGGTTGGTTTTTAATGTTTCGGTGTTCTTTTGGTATCATATTTGTTTTTTGAGTTTGATTTTTATTCTTGCTATTACCCTTGTTCTCCTTTTTCTTCTTCTTGTTCTACTTTCTTTTCCTTTTCTTCTCTTTCTCCCTCTTTCTCTTTTAGTGTTTTTTTTTATTATTTTTCAGGTTGGTTTTTAATGTTTCGGTGTTCTTTTGGTATTAGATCTATTTTTTGAGTTTGATTTCTGACATTTTTTTTTTCTAAAAGTAAACTTCTTTGAGTTCATGGATTTCATGTGTCTTGAGAGAAATAGTGTTGCGGATTTCTTGCAAGAAGTAAGCATGAAAATGGTTTCAGAACTCAATCCTTTTTTCCCCCAACTGATTTCAAAATTCAATCCTTCATTAATTTTTTCATGCAAAACCTAAAATATAAGTTATGCCATTAACCTCCTATATTTCATGCAAAACCTTCAACAGAAATAAATTCAAAACAACTCAAAAAAACTTAAATATAAAATAACATCTAGATATATTCGCATTAAGAATTTTTTTGGTAATTCACAAGTATACAATACTTTCAACATTTTTCTCTAGAAACATAAGTATAAAATTTATAAAAACCAATTAACCAACTTTCACGCAACGCGCTAGTGAGCCGACTAGTTGTATTTGAAACTCACTCCTCTCAAAAGTCAATGTGGGCTTAAAAGATTTTTTTTTTCATGAAAGGCTAAGGCCCAATATTTAAATGTTAACTCCTCTTGATTTCTCAATAACCAAGGCCTTGAGAGTGTTTGTAATTAGTGTTAACGTTAAGAAAAATCTAAGTGTAGAATTTTTGGATTTAATTGTACAAATTATTTTTTACAAACAAGTCTTTATCAACTTTTTCCCAAAAGCATTTTTATAACTCAAAAAATAAAAAATATTTTTTTCAAAAAAAAAAAACGTTTTTCTCATATGAATTGCCAAATAAGAGATCTAAACGTACAGGATTTAAAGTTTTAAACTTTGAAGACTATTAGACCTCTCTCTCTTTCTTCAGTACGTTCCCTAGACAGAATTTTGCCTCTCTTTCAGCCTTTTGCCCTGTCTATTCCCCTGTTAAACTGCCATTTTTATCCTCCTAACTAGACTTGCCACCCAAAGCATCCGAAACCCTAAAGCCCCAATCCTCTCTCAACCTCACTCTTAAAACCCTACTTCACCTCTAAATTTCTCCCAGTCCAACTCTGGAAGCTGAAGGAGAAAAAGGACATGGCAGTGGTGCTCCCTAAATCCTGTTATATTCTTCAGATGTGTGCCCTGTGGAACTCAATCGTCTCTATAAACCTGTAACAAAAGAACATTTTGCTGATGTCATTGGATCCTGCAATGGCTTGCTTGCTATGTTTAAAGGTGAAGGGATGATCTTGTGGATTCCATGAACAAAAGAAACACCTAATTCTGCCTGTGTTATGGGGTGATGCTGATTCCAACTATAACAGGGATGGTGGTTATTAGGAATTTGGCTCCGATGCTACAATTGATTATTACAAAGTGATTTCATAAATATAGGATCACCTTCTAACCAATGACTTGACTTCTCTTATGGAAATATGTGGACAATCTCTGGTGTCAAAGTCAGCATTAAGCTGTAGCATCATTGGAAAAGAAGTATTTATATTACTCAAGCAGCCAAATCATACACAATCCATATAATTTATCACCAATCTAATAGAATGTTATGTGGGTTGATTAAAGCTTCCAATACATTCCTTGGCTATGCAAGATACCGGCAATGATACCCCAAAATAGAATCTCAGCAAACATAACGTACAGTAGAATACCAACTCTTTGAGAATGCCACACCCCAACAAATATATGCTTTTTAATCCAGTATATCTGCCACAGACAGACAGAGATTACAAAAAGACTATATGAATAGCGATGCTATAAATTTCTGTCATTTTATAACCAATAGTACAAAAAACTTGTACGGGTTGTCCTTTAAGTTCAACTTTTAATTCATTCAATAGGAGAACGTACCAGTGTATTATGAGGATCATCATAGTACCAACCATTAATAAAGCCAGCAAAGATGCCTTCGGCAGCCATAACATAAACAAGCATAGCATTCATACCAATCCATTTGAATGGAAGAAACAAGCATTTCAGACCCCAAATATCAACCTGGAATGACAGATAGTAAACTAGTTTCAGGGTAGATCAAACTTTTTATAACAGTTTAAAGGTCACAACTCAGCACACCAAAATGGCTCAGTCATATTTTGTTAATGTGAAATCCGGCATTGACTTAGTCCCCCATAAACCATGTCTACACAATTATTATCCAACTCTGTAGTTTGCCTCATTAAATGTCATATGTTGTAGAAAAAAGAGGTCAGTTAAGAAACTAGTACACAAAATTCTTTATGAAGAAATCAGGTACTAATTAACAATTAATATACACGAATCATTATCTCTTGTAAGAGCAGCATACCAGAACATAGATAGCTGAGAACACCAATGCTGCAGCTCCAGATGTAACACAAGCGTAGCTAAAAGTGTACAGCTGTTTATTCAATGGAACCGCTGCAATGAAAAATGGCATCAGAATTGGTGAAATTATAAAAGAAAAATGGCACAACTTGAATGTCTATCATTCTCTGGTTCCTACCATTTGTGAAATGAAGAATAAACCCTAAAATGAGAAGAACAAGTCCCATCAGAATCCAATGCTTCAGCCTGCTTGAATGGGCCTGGAATTCAAAAATAAATCTAAGTAGTGAAGAAGTATTTTGGTCTGATGTACGTTATACTGAATATATTTATAAACCTTACCTTCAAGTGCACAAGCACATGTCCAAAATGAGCTCCGATGATAGTAGAGAGAACAGCAGATATGGAGCTGAAATGTGATGGCATTCGCATATGGCATCAAGACATTATCTCATGTTGCATACAACAGAAGAGTTCAAATGCTTTCAATCTGAACTTTTATTTTGGATGAATGATTCATATAAACTCCCTAAATAGCAGTTAAAATTGATACATTACATCATAATATATGGAAGTAGAAACAAATTTTAAAAATTAAAAAATTTACTGAAACCCCCAACAAGGATGAGGGCACTCTCTATCGAGCAGCAACAAGCTACCAGTAAACTCTCAAACTTTTATTTCTCTAATCCTATAATCATCAACGACCACACAATTTAAAGCAAAATGGAATAGAGAGAAAGCTTCCAAGAAAAATCACTGAATGCAATTCTTGAAGCATTACACTAAACTGCTTCAGGAAAATACCTATGAGCAGAGCTATGAAATAATTGTCAGTATCATGGTACCTTATGATTCCTTCAGGTTCAAATGGTGCATGGCACCAAGATGGAGCATTGCTCTGGAAAGGCCCTTCATATGGGGAATTCTCTGTGCAAGCCTGCAGCACTTTGGGGAAGCTTATAAATTCTGAATTGCCATTGACTATTAACTAATGATCTAAAATCTGAGCATCAAAAAATGATCTCAACTCTACATAAATGATACGCACCTTAGATCTCCTCCAAGCTGGATGCTGGTACATGTGGGCAATTCCAAGGATTTTTCTGTCAATATAGCCAACTGCATTACAAGGAGGATCTAGTTTTCCTCTAACATTGCAAGCTACCTGAAATCAACAGGAAAGGAAAGCCTGAAATTTTGACCTTATATATGCAGGTTTCTGTCCTTGATAGTATAACTGAGGGGAATCTGAACAGTACGCAAGATAACAGTTCTTATAATGCCACTAAAAGAAATAACTATTTTCATTTTTACCAAAAAAAATGATGAGAAATCCATACTAATACTAATAATTCATTGCTGAACATTGCACATCCTAGGCGTCAAACGTAAAAAGTTGGCCAGATAATTGAGTGAAAACTGCAGCAGAATTGGAATTTTTTTTTTTAAAAAAAGGTGCTTACTGTGAAAACCTTCTTGTAATCAGCATTTTCTCTATTATAGATCGTAAATTGCCAATCAGGGACATATGTTCCATGAATTACAGCCAAGTAAATAAGGAGTACACATGCTCCCACAAACCTACAAATATTGAACTAGCAGAGTTACTGAATATTGGTCAATGACGAATTATGAAATCCTTTATGGAAATATGAACTTACCAATGCCAGCAATATAACCTGAAAATAGAGAACCGGCCGGCAGGCAGATCCCTAGGTTTCTCATCTTTTGTGAGGATCTCCACCAGTGCCACAATTAAATAAGCAAAAGCAATTCTCTAGAAACAATAAAAACAATTTGCTTAAGACCAAATAATGGAACATATCAGCAATATCAAAATTAGCATTACCTGGAGAATTCCACACCACCTTACTTTCTTCATGTCAACACCATAGCTCAGATTGTCAGGAGCATGAGAGAAGCCTCCTATATAACATAATAACATTAAATTATCCATTAGCGAGAGAAAGAGAGAGCAGAGATGGTGCTTTCTTTCCAAAAATTCAAGATTAAAAGAAGGGTACTAACATCAAAGCCATCCATTTTGAACATTTTTGTGTTGAAGACAACAATATTTACTATAAAATCTTGACAGGATTATGAAGCTCCAGGCATCTTAGCAAAAGAAACTCAAGTATTCTAGAACATTCGACTTTAAATACAAAATGATGCTTTCAACATGACTTATTGTTACAATTATGAGAATAAATAAAGAGCAGACTGACCTTGCAATAGCAGACCCCAAAATAGGAGTTTTAGAGTTCTGAGAATCACTTTCTTCATAGCTTGATTTCGGTTTATGATTCTCTACATAGAAGAGGAAGATTAATAAGCCCACAATTGTAGTTGTAAATACCCTCTAACATATTTTCCCATTAAACTGAATGTTGAATGAAGAAAAGAAGAACGAACCTTTAAAGCAAGAGGAATGGCCATCCCAACAATGAACAGAAAGAATGGCATAACAAAATCAGCCAGATTGCAACCATTCCATGGCGCATGCCCAATCATTGGCCATTCACCCCCAGCATCATCAACCAAAATCATTAACTGCAATCCACAACACATTCTTACTAACTACACTCCATATGAAGTTTCTTAAATCCACTTCGACCCATATGAAAATTTTTAACAAAAAATTATCGATTAAATAAAAAGGGCCCAACCGGGTTCGAACCGGTGACCTCTTGATCTGCAGTCAAATGCTCTACCACTGAGCTATGGACCCATTTGTCTTACACCCATCGATTTTATTAAGTTCAACAGAGTACAAATACAGAGAAGGAACAGAAAAGAAAATGGAGAGAGAAAGAGAGATACCGCCACAGTAAGGCCTCTGAAGATATCCAGAGAAGAAAGACGCCTTGATTTGAGGGGCTTTTGGTCCGAAATATCGGGTTCGGCTATAGTAATATCGGCCATTATTGGAAGTTGGAAGAACACAGTTACTTCGTTTTCTTGTGTGAGAGCTGAAGAAATAAAGACAGGAAAAAAAAGGTTGTTTTGCTGGGAAACTGAATGCCTAATTGAATGGACGATTCCGCATATATAAAGAAGGTGATGGGGATAAGCATGGAGGAGTACATGGAATCTTTAGCAGTTCAAAAAATTAGATTTTTCCTTTCTGGTCCAAAATGAATAATTCCCTAATCGCCATTTTGACTTTTGTCTTTCTCAATAACGACAAGTCTGATCCAACTATTACAGAACTAGCGTTAGATGACAACAGTAAGCAATTTTCTCTCTCTCTCTCTCTCTCTCTCTATTTTTTCTTCTTGGCATTTTCGAATTAATAGATATGGAAATTTGAGATATTTAAACTAAATATCAAATAAATCCAACAAGCAAAATATGTAAAATTTGAAACATGAATTATGAATGATATGTTTAATTAGTACATTTAGTTGTAGGCTTGTGTTGTATCTTCTTTTGATTAATAAAATGCTAATTTTTTTTTAACTTTGCACCCAATCAGAAGCTAACTATTTATTCAGTATTAAATTATCCAGTATTGTGAACTTTCCTAGCATTAAAATCCTCAAAAATTTCTTTTAATACCCAAACTTTTGATTACGTAAATTATGAAATGAAATCAATTCTTTTTGGTCCTCCGATTTTTCGTATTTTCAGAAGGATTCCATGAATTAAAAATTACAAAATATATTTTTATCCTAAAAGGACTAATATGAATAATTGTAGATTGATTAGGGACAAAAATTAAAATCTAAATAATTTGATCATCACATAAAAGTTCTGAGAGCTATATGATGCTTCTTCCTTTGGTGGCATCAAAAATACCAGTGAAAACCACTGAAAATGAGTCCAAACTAAGCGAATTCTTTTCTTTTGATTTCTGGCAAAGAGTGATTCCTTTTTAATATCATCTCACAAGAACAATAACACATTACATGATAAAAATTCTCTTACACTAATAAATTGATTGGTGGAGTCATAGGAAAGCTTGTAGAGTAAAGAATCTTGAAGGATACATTTCACATCAGGAAACAACTAAAAATCAATGGAGATTCTACATATGTTTGGAAAATTGGAGCATCCGTTTCCTTCAGAATTATCATTTTCAACTGCAGCAAGGACAAGATCTTCCCTCCACCACTGTTTCTTTGTATGCATCTTATGTTCCTCAAATTAAAAATTTGCCCTCAAAACTGGTATATCAGATCTCAATCAGTGAATGAAGCTGTTAAATTTGGATTAGCCACGACCACATCCCCCACCTGTTCCACAACAAAATTTAGGGGAAAAAAAAAAGTTAATGGCTCATGCTGGCTAGAAACCTAAAATGCGAAACTTCCTCTATGCACAAAGATTTCTTATAATAGAAGATTTTTCAGGAAACTGCATGGGCAGCAGCAGATAGCATATTTCCAACAAGAAACCAGCTTTTTTGTTAGAACATGTGAGGTGTCAAAATTGTTGGTTGTAAATTACAAGAAGGCATATCTTGATGAAAATGACAACTTAACCAAAGCCTTTGTCATTCGATGTATCACTTGTCCAGGAATACAACTCTATTATGTTCTATTTCTCATCTACTATAGAATTGAGCACTGAGAACTACCTTTGTTGTGACTAGTCTTGCCTCCAGGCCCTCCCTTGCCCCAGCCACCACCATAATCTATACCACTTCCAATGCCTTTTGCTTCCCTTCCACCAGCACTGTCCTCCCTACCTCTTCCACTTCCACGACCCACCCCAGGGGGCTTTCTATCTGGCTAAGTACAAAGAAGGTAGGTCATTCCAAAGTCTTTCATATAACTGGCCAATGAAAACATATCAATGTCCCAGATTTTCTCCACAATTTTTAGCTTTAATAAAATTAAAAACTCTAATTTGTCATGACAAACCAAAATAATCCAGTATCAGACATAGCACTAAACAAAATAGAGCAGCATTATTGGTCTTCAGCTCAAGTATATCATGTAGCAAGATGATTTCAGTATTTGGCGGAGGAGAAAAGGCTGCAAGCAAGAGTCATCCTCCAAATATTTATATTTTTTTTCATCCTATTTGCATGTGGGTTTGGGACTGGCGAAAGCAAGTACTGCTATATTGCATCAATTCAAGATCCAACTGCCTAAGCTGTAATAATTCATCCTCCAATATCTAAAATCTTTACCTGAGCGGCTCTTGGTCTCCTGAACTTTATCAATCACCTACAGTAAAAAACCTTATATTAGAATAACAATTTTGAAAAGGTGGAACACTATGGACCATGGATTATTATATTCAGAACCTCCCTATCAAAGCAAGGTACAAGCATCAGCAAGAAGAAACTAGATTAAAATAACTACCACCTTGTGGTCAAGAATTGTGAGAGAGAGAATGGGTTCAACAAATTGTCAACATGCAGACAGTAGACATGCACAACAATGAACTCCCTTGAAGATCAGCTACTGGAGATATTTACAAGATGAGGAGCAGTAAACTAGTATATTTTAAATCACTTTGACCATGCAACTAACTTATAATCAACCAACGATAGTTCTCATTCATACCATAGGGTATACTACAGTTAAGTTACGTGAAATAGACAAACTGCTGTAAACATTTCCAATCATAAGTATTAAACAAAAACCAACTTGCAAAGGCCCAATTATATCTTTTTTTCCCTCCATTTACGTTTTCTAATGACTGGAAAATAATCTTAGTGCATGAAGAATATCTATCAGCCACTGGAATACAAGGAAAGCCATCTGAAGAATGATGATCGAGGACTCAGACATTACAATAATGGAAAATATAGAAGCAATATTCTGCAGTAAAATGATCCATTGTGTTCAACTCAACTAAGCCTCAGTCCTAATGAGAAAAGTCAATATTTGGATTATATTTCCTCTATCCAGATCTGCATAGGGCTAAATTTCAATTAGTAAGACAATATTTTTTATCTGCTTCTCAGCAACTATAATTGCACTTCTTTCTGCATAAAGTGACAGTTGAACTTTGTACCAACAATACATATGGAGTAAAGAAACATTAAGATAATAATTCTGGTCAGCCAGCAACCAATCTCTAAGTGATCGTCAGAGGACACACTTCTACACAAGGCATGATATCTAATGCTGGGTCAAAGTTATGCAAGAGGCTATCCATGTGCCTCTGCAAGAACAACTGACACAAGCTTCGAAGATATTGTCTTATGGAGCACATCTATGTCTGATTTGGCTAAGTAACATCATTCCAGAAAGGGTGAGGTTACAAAAATAAGAAATATTAAACTTCAATAGAGATGCAAGAAGCACAGAAGAAAAATTCATAAAAATGTGACTGAAGATATAATAGAGATTGCATGGCAAGAAGGAAAAAAAATGAAAAATACCTCATCGGGGATCCGGAGATACTTAATTGTATTTCCACGGGTGTAACATTCTGGCTCCAAACCGATCTCCATCCTACATTATGGCATTAACACTTAGATGGGGACCATGAAGCACAAAAAACAGACACTTCAAGTCAGAATATAATATAACTTAATGAAGGAACGGTTTCTCGATTGAGGAGCAAATTACCTTTGAAGTGCATATAACTTCACGAAGATGAACATTCATCCAAGAATCAAAATTTACCAAATGCGCATTGTAAGTTTCACCATTCTTAAGCTCCACCAACTACATGAATGCATAAACATTAAAATAAGAATAGTCACCATCCAAGGATCTTGCTCTACAGAAAAAGGAGAAGAAAACAAAAGAAAAGTAATAATACTCTCTGGAATAATTTTTATAGACTTCTAAATGTCCAATTTAGCATTTTGCTTCTGTAAACCAAAAAACAACTCTGTAAATAAATCCTAATAAACAAAATGAAGAAGCGCTAAAACAGAAAAACTCCATGATTTGCAGTGTCTAGTTTTCAAAAGCATCAATAAACAAATCAATGGATACTTTTAACTTTTTTTTTTCTCTTCAGTTATTCATAAATCCAAATACATTTTCTTTTACAAATCTACTAATAAACGAAGAGACTTTGAAGAACTTCAAATTTGAAGAAAAATAATCTCAGCAAAAGTAAAAGGCTTTTCTACGTTTTTACCATGGGATGTCCCTGGGCGGTCTTTAACAACGAAGGAGGAAGCTGAAATATATTAACGAAACAAGTAAATAATCACGCTTTAAAACCGCGTCCCAAAACAAAGATTCAAAACCCTAATTGGTAAATAGAGTCCAATGAGTAACGTATACCATCTTCTTAGAGATGCAAATAAAGCAATAACCTGCAAAAAAATAAATAAATAAGTAATCATAGCTTCCATCAAGAGGAAGAAAAGAATTGAAACCAAAACCAAATCTATATGTCAAATAGTTGTTTGGATACCAAGAAAATAACAGAAACGACTATACCTTGGAAGCTTCCAGAGAAGGATAAAGCTCAGTCCTGGAAGACCGAATAATGAATCCAGAGTTGAGTATTGAATAGGAGAGAAGCTCTGGCTAGGATTGCAGACACAGAATGCAAGAGAGCAAACTCCAGGTCGAGGGCTAAATTAAATGACGAGGATGAGGAAAGCTCATTCACACGACTTGTCGTTTAGAGAATGAAATCGTTTGCTCGTTTCTTATGGCCGAGCTATAAATTTTTCCATTTTGAAACCTCAAACTACGCTCAAAATAATGGGTAAATTTCACGCTCTCTGAACTTTGTATTTTGTAATAACAAAGTTTCTAAATTTCAATTTTAGTGATAAATTTTTTTATCAAAATAATGTTATTGTTAATGAAGATCACAGATATAGGTCACTTGTAAAGAGGTAATCTCTTCATCAAACCTTTATTAGTGTAGAGTGTGTAGTTGCTAACTTTCAAAAAATAAAATTTTGAGAGATTAACACTCGCAAAAAAAAAATGATACATAAACATATGCAATTTTTTTTTTAAAAGTAAATTTACATAATATTCACTAATCTGAAAAGGTAAAATGGAATTCTAAGAGTTCCTTCTTCTTTAATATAAGATTTCAAAATTTAACTCTAAATATGAAATATGTATAAAATTTTATTTATAAATAACTCAAAGCATCAAACATTTATAAAACTTTCTTTTAATACTTTGTTGGGATGAAAATAAAAGGAGGTTTAATAAAGTAAGGTAGAGTAAAGTATTATATTTATTTTATCATGTTTAGAAAAAAGAGAAAGTAATATAGTGTTTTTATAATACTATCATGTTGCTCTAAAAGACTTCTCTGTGTGAACATCAATAAAAAAAAATTATATAATAGAATTATGTAAGGAAAAAAATGATAGTTTTATAATAAAAAATAAAATAACATTAAATATAATTTTAAAAAATTTTAAACTCCCATTAACACCCTAATTTAGTGTTAAAATTCCTGAGAAAATTAAGAACTTTAACACCTCTATTTGTCTCTTGTTACTTTCATAAATTCTACACTCCTTACCTTCTTCCCAAACACTCTTAAACACCTTATTTTATCTAATTTTAAACATCTCAAACAGTACTCTTTATTTAAAAAAATACATTTAATAAAATAAAAGAGTATTTTAGCGCATTTTAAATATGGAGAGTAAAATTTTATACAAATTTAATAGACTTTTTATATTTTTACTCTTTATTTTACTACTTTAATTTATACAAATTAATATTTATTAAAAAAATGACTTTTATTATATAAAAAAAGAAAAATATTTTTAAAGAAACAAACTAATAAAAAATATATAACATATACAGAAAAATAGAGATATATTAATTACAACTAAAATAGAAAATGAAATTTGATTCTCTTAAACGTATTAATTTTTACTCTAAATTTTAAAAGTATTCTATTGAAATTTTTTTAATGAAATAACTTTTTAAAATAAAAATTATATTTTAAATAAAGAATATAAATTCTCTTACCCTGCAAATCCCCATCCAAATATAATATGGTTCCATGGTTTAATTGACAGATTAATAAATAAAAAAAAGGTGTTGATAATCAAACCAACATCCGTTGTCGTCCAGCGGTTAGGGTATCTGGCTTTCACCCAGGAGACCCGGGTTCGATTCCCGGCAACGGAAAATTCTTTTTCACTTTTGTAAGAAATATATTTAAATACAGTTGTGAGTACACATTTCAAAATTCAAATAATTCAGTTTTATTGCGCAGAATAAATCCATTTAAAACCGATTGCATGTTTTGAGTTGGTATGCACAACCCCTTGCTGTATAGAATGAAAGGCGTAGAAAGAAAAAAAAAAAGTAAAAGAGAAATTGCATCTGGCCTTGTGTTTACTTGTTTGGAACATTCATGATATTTCAAACTTGCAGTTTTCCACATAATATCACAGGAAAAAGGGAAAATAATATATCATTGTGAACGTAATCTATACACAATACAGGACCCCAAACCAAAACTGAGCACAACTCTAAGGGGAGATAACAATAGGCACAGCAAATGGCAGGTCCAAATATCAAAAGAAGAAAAGGAAAGAAAGAACTGTATCAGCATCTATTTTACATATCAGGCAATGCTTCATACATGCTTCTGGCATGATATTACTTGCAACCAATTCTGGGTTTGCTTCTCAAGGTACGAATGAAATGGCATTCTTCAGGATTTCACTTACAAGTTTACAAGGGCACGAAAGCATTCAGCATCCTCCTCATTTTCCAATTCCAAGTTCCTTTTGGATGTCCCTTGTCAGGCTGAATTGTAGAGTGTTGTGCCACGGGAACAGCGTGCGAGTAACTGGAAGTTTCCTCCTCAGATCCTGCATCATATAGGAACCACTTAAAGACCACCCAACAAGAATATTAATAAAGAAAATGTAGAGAGAGCGAAAGAGAAATTTATGATCCTGCCAAAAAATTCCTTCCTACTAAGTGATTATATTTCAGAAGACTTCTAGAAATACTTGAGGTGTATCTGAAAAATCAAGAATAAAAATAGAATCTCCATCTGCTCAAAAGATTTCAGACGACTTACTTTGAAAGTTGTATCTGGAAGATTTGAATAGGAAGCCTGTATAATAAAATTATCAGTGTATGAAGCCCAACAATGCAAGTATTCAACTATAAAATAAGACAAACTAAGAACCTCGAGAGATGCTAGGTATTCTGCTTCATGGTGGCGAATAATGTTGGCTATGGAAGAGGCACAATCATCAGGGGCCTGAAACATAACCAAAAGATGAATTCACTTTTCAGTTCCGTGTTTTTCACCAAAAAAGCCAATAATCTAAAATATAAGAAATGGTAGAAATACATCACTGAAATTGAGAGCATAATTCTGTGGGACAATGTTATGGGTACAAGTCGAGAAGTCTAGAGTGGGTGTAAGCCAAAGAAAAGTGTGTAGCATAGAAGCCTCATGCTTCCATTTGGAAATTTACTGAAACCACTATATGTCAAACTTAAAATAAAGATGGACAGCAAGGCTTGAAACCAAGTGCTGAACTAATCCTGAAAAAGTTACAGTAGAATATTGGAGCAATTTTTGTAGCTGCAAGCTGAATCATGATACAGAATTGAGCCACTTAAATACACCATGTCATGAACTTTCACCATTATGAACCATTGGAGCCAGGGGGAAAATCCAGAAGCTAACTTCAATGGGGGCAAACTTGCTTAATTGAATAAAATATTTGATATATTAAATATGTGGGGGCAAAGACAAATTTCAGTATGGGGGCAAAAAATAAACATAATATATAATCACTCCCAAATTTATATTGGGCAATGGGAGCAAGTGCCCACATTGCCCCTAATGTAAATCCGCCCCTGATTGGAGCTCCAACAGTGTCCAATATATGTCACTCCTAACATACATTTTCTCATAAAAAACTCAGAACTATCTTGACCAGAAGTGAAATACTCCAAAGAAAAGAAAAGCGAAAACAGGATAATGGATATGTTCATAATGTGACAACCTGAAATATTGTTTCATCTTGACAGTCGTATTTTGCATCCAACTGCACATTTCCCTCTTCAAAATAATGAGCCCCTACCTGAGAATAAGTAGCAGACGAAAAACTAATAGTATAGTGTCATAAAGTGCTTAAAAATTACAAAAGCTTTGCATTCAAGTCAAAATTTTTCTTGCATCATTATGAATTATCTACATGGTACCTGTATTTCGCCTTTTAATGCCAGCGTTTGTACATCATCCTTGAATTCAATGTTCCATACTGAGCGCCAATTTCCGTTGCTATCCAATATGCAATATAACATTATTCAAAAAGAACACTCATAAATTTCTAGGTGAACAACAAAATCATGTGATGGCACACGATGAATATGCCCCAACTGAAAAGAATGCCAAGTAGAGAGAGAAAAAAAAGGCAGTTGCAACTAAGTGACTAATTCTACACACCAGAAATTCTGCGGGCTATTTTTAGCAGCAGAAATCACCACAACAAGTTCAAAATTGAATCCAGGTCCCTCGACATCATTTCCATTAACAGAGTACACAGAACAGACTCCCTTTGGATAAGCTTCACCAACATATTTAAGTATGTCTGCATCTAGAGCACAACTGCCAAAAGAAATAGCGCAAATGGCACAGGTGAGAGTAAGAAAATGCCTAAAAATAACCCCTATCAATATTTCAGGGATATAGTTATTGCCACATTGCCAGAATTTATTTTATTACAGCCAATTTTTCTTGCATATAGCTGTATACTAGGAGAAATTACATGTTAAATATATACACAATTAACATCATATAACCATTCACAGAAAATAAAAGAATTACGTAGCAAGTTCCTATGTAAAAGAAAATGAGAAAAAAATATATTTGAAAAAGAAAATGAAAAAAGACTGAAATTTAACTTTAATTTTACAAAAACTCAAGACCTCAAATACTCATTCAGCAATCATTTAAAGCAGGAAAAAAAGCAGAAGATAATAATTCAAAATTTAATTGCTCTTTCATAAATGATTACCGAACTTCAAATAGTAACTGCCTATTATAATGCTAGTGCCACCCAAAAGTCCCACTTCTTTCCCAGCCAAAGAATACTAAGTCTTGCTCTCAGACCGGACACAGGCCATCTAACAGTTAAGCAAGATAATAGTAGAAAATAACTTCAGTCTGCAATTTTACATTAGGAGAAAAATAATAACTAGGAAAAAGATTGATCTTTCCAAATGTGCAACAAAGACTAGCTAGGAATCAAAGATGGAATTTGCATGTAAAATTAATTTGCAAGAAGACTAACAGGAAATATACATGCAACTAAAATTTGAGCTACATAACAAGCCAACGGTTTCTCATTTAGGGAATGACATAAAGTTAATTTACTTGGGACAAGAAAAATCTACAAATAGATAAAGTTACAGATAATATGCTCAGAATTAAAGGAATTCCAATATCTTAATCAAACAATAATCACCGATAGAGTTAAAAAAACATACCGGAATTCCTCAATGTAAGGTGACGGAAGTTCCTCATCAGCTGCAGGTCTTACGTCTGTACAAACCTGAATCAATTTAGCACATAACGATTTAAAATATGGACAAAAATTCATAAACATACTTAGTTCCCAAGTTATCTAATCAAATATGGTAATCAAGAAAATCTATATGCTCTACAGAACTTACTTGCTTAACATGGTTAACTTTAGCAACCTGAGCAGTTCTAGGATCGAGATACTCATTCTTATTAAGCTCGTTATAAGGAGTAATCAGCACCTGCAATTCCGGGAGAAAAAAATATATATATTACCAGTGTCCTCAATAAGAACCAGAGTACAAATCAACAGATCCATAATTGCAACACAGATAACAGTCAATACAAGAATGCAGATTAAGCTAAGTATGAAATTCAAACAGAGAAGAAAAAAGAAATGATGGAAAAAAGGCTTTACATCGCCACTTCTATTAGGCAATTCAAGGCAAATCATGTGAGATTTGTTGTAGAGAGGAAATGCCTCTTGAGCAGCTTCGTCATAAACTCTCTCGTCATTCAAAACCGATCTCAAATCTGCAAAAACCGCCACAAAACCTAACAAAAATTTCAACAATTCAAAAATTAACAGCGCATTGTGTGTATAGAGAATGAGACCTTTAGCAACATATCTGATTTCGCCGGCAGGGGAGTTGAGGAAGAACCATTTGGCGATCTCTACCTTTTGTTTGTCGCTGAGCTCCTGGAATTCCTCTTCTTCTGCCATTGTCGACTCGCTCTCGCTCTCTCTCTTCAATACATGGATGGAAGAAGAAATGAGAAGAGGTATAAGCTATATCATCTATGGATTTGAAAAGGAATCAAAGAGAGAGGGAGGAGTTTTCTGTGATCTGTAAAGGCAATTTGGGGTATGCGACTTGAAATGTGGGATAGGTGGGGCCGGCGCTTTAGGTGATCGTGACCGTTGAATTGTTAAATCAGATATGACGATTAGCGCTGAGACTTTAACCGATTCCAAGTGGTTCTTGAATTGTGGTTTGGAACCGAACCATGGTGAGAGTTGCAGACTTGCAGTGATGTGTTCAACGTTGCATTTTGGCGGAAACGGCAGAAGATCCTTCGTTTTTGAAACTGCTTTTGCTGGAGCACCGGAAGGCGGAAGACCTAGTTTTATGCAGAAATTACCAAATAACCACTTCACAATGCATTTAATGGTGTCGTTTAAAACTGAAGACGAACTCCATATAAGTCCTTTTGCTTTTTCCTCTAATAAGCTACCCCTTTTTGCTTCTACTTCTCCGTAGCGCTTCTCTGCTTCAAGGAGGTGAGACTGGCCCATTAATGCTTGAACTTTGTTTTTGCTTTTGTCTCAGATTATCTCGTTTGATCTATATTTTCTTGTGTTATTTAGTGGGTTCTATTAACTTCTGTTCTTATTATCATTTTGTGAAGTTTTCTGAATGTAGTATTATGTCTACCTGCGTAATTTCGTTATGTATAGCTCTTTTTGTTAATGGCGGCGATGCTATTTTGAGAATATATTCATTAAACCATGCAAATGGTTGCAATATGCGGGAGTGTCGAGCGATAGTGTAATGTTATTCATGTTTAGATTGTAGAGCTATAAAATTGTAATTTGGATTTTCTCTATTCTTTGGCGAAAGTATGATTTTTTTTTTTTAAATTTCCATAAAATTTTAGACTTGTACCATAATTTTTAATTGTGAATCCCATCCTCATATATATATATATATTTTTTTTTTTTATTTCTATTGGTCTTTCCTATGCTATGCTGAGTTTTATTCTTCATTTTTTTTCAATAGTCTTGTTTCAATTCTGGGGCTTGCATTTGTTTATTTTGATATTTAACGAAACTTTGTCTTGCTAATAAGATCTTTTTTGTATTATGTTCCATTTTTTTTCTTGAAATTGTTTTTTAGAAAAATTATGGGGTCAATATAGTTTGCTTGACTAGCCTTTTTGTAGTTTCATCGTGAATATGGTTACAAATGGTAATAGGTTTTCATTTTCCTATTGAATTTGTTTGCAGACCTGCTTTTGAGTTTGTGAAACCGATATACCTAGTTTTATTGTACTGATGAAATTTGCATTGGGATGATTGCACTTTTAAGTTTCAACAGTCTCATCCAATTTTATGATTTTGATGGTCACTCTTTGATGATCTTGGGATGATCTTGGTCTTCTGAAAGATATTGTCTTTTGATTTCCCATCTGCCTGTGAATTTTTGTTTCCTGGAGTATTGCTTTATGGGTTTTGACTTTGATAGCTTCTTATTCTGTTTTCTGATTATTGTGTCAGAAATGGCTGAAGAGAACAAGGCAGCAGCTGTTGTCCCAGAATCTGTGTTGAAGAAAAGGAAGAGAACCGAAGACTGGGCTGTGTTGAAGAGCCAAGGATTAAAGATTTGGAAGCAAAAAAATGCTGAAAATAGAAATCTAAGCTTCAAGAGGGCTGAGAAATATGCTAAAGAATACAGAGAACAGGTACCAACCAAGTTTTGTGAATAACTACAGTAGTTTTCTTCAATTTTTTGCTATTGCAATGGGTATAGCTTCAAGTCACAGATGATGTACTTTTCACTGGATATATATTACAGGAAAGAGAGTTGATTACATTGAAAAGAGAGGCTAAACTGAAAGGAGGTTTTTATGTTGAACCAGAGGCCAAACTGCTATTCATTGTCCGTATTCGTGGGTAAGTATAGTAAGAAAGTTCTTATTTTCAGACCTTCATTCTCATTCCATTCAAGATCATATCTTTGTTAAATTTTGGCGCCTGTTTTTCTTTGTGGTTGGTTCTTCACAGTATCAATGCAATGGATCCAAAGACAGAAAATTTTGCAGCTTCTGCGTCTTAGACAGGTAATTTACTTTGTATTTGACATTATAAACTTATAAATAAACAGACTACGACATTCAATCAAGCCAGATATATCCACTGATGTGGGTGCTTGATCTTCTAATCCATGTACGTTTTATCATTTTGGAGGTGTCTTGAAATTTTACATTTTCTGTGGCAGATATTTAATGGTGTATTTCTCAAAGTGAACAAAGCAACCATGAACATGCTGCATAGGGTTGAGCCATATGTCACATATGGGTAAGGCTTATTGATTAATCACAATTCATAAAGTCAATTGACGTATTCACTGTCAATCCATTTGTGCAATTTCTATCTTGAGGTTATTATCAATTACCATTGAAGGAACACAGTTTCAAGCCAATGCACTTGACCAGTTTTCATGGTGGATTGCATTGAAATATGAAAGCCCAGTTCTTGGATGAACAATGATTTCTGTGAATGTTTGCATGTTTCGTGCAATTCCATTCTAAAATGCAGCCCGTGCTTATGCAGTATTTATGCTTATTTCACTTTGTTTTCATTTTTGTAGATATCCTAATCTTAAAAGCGTGAGAGAGTTGATTTATAAGAGGGGTTACGGAAAGCTGAACAAGCAGAGACTTTCCCTCACCGATAACTCCATCATTGAACGGGTAGCATGTCTATTTTACATCTGCCTCTGATGTATGCCGTCATATTAATCTATCAGGTTGTTCTGTATCTGCAGGCTTTGGGACAGTTTGGGATTAATTGCATGGAAGATTTGATTCATGAGATCATGACTGTGGGCCCCCATTTCAAGGAGGCTAATAATTTTCTCTGGCCATTTAAGCTGAGTGCTCCTTCCGGAGGCTTGAAGAAGAAAAGAAACCATTATGTGGAGGGCGGCGATGCTGGAAATCGCGAGAATTACATC
The DNA here is from genome assembly GCA_023653625.1 of Triadica sebifera. Taxonomy (NCBI): domain Eukaryota; kingdom Viridiplantae; phylum Streptophyta; class Magnoliopsida; order Malpighiales; family Euphorbiaceae; genus Triadica; species Triadica sebifera. The sequence continues at coordinate 34,255,836 of CM042897.1, read as the reverse complement.
AATGAGCTTATTAGGAGAATGAATTAGATTCTACTGTGCTCGCTTATTTATTATGGTGTCTGCTTTTGGGAAAAAGATGGTTTTGTGAAATTTTCACATTATCAGTGTTGGTACGATTTTTATTTTCCTTTTTTGCACTTAAGCTGCTGCAATTTCATAGTTTCGATCAGCACCGTTCTTCTATTAGTTAATGACATTTTGAGGCTTAAACGATTAGCTCGCTGTTCTAAAATGGTTATAAATAGAATTCACAACTCTCATCTAATTATGCTGTGTCTCGATCGGATGATACGATTATATTAAAATAGTACGATTAATTAATTGTATTATATCATATTAACACATATTTTAACCGTTTCGTGTTATTAAATATGTTATACACGATTATATCTAACACAATTAATTAATTATGTCTAATTAAATCGATTATATAATTAATTTACATAAAAATCAATTTATGTAGTTATTCACAAACCAATTCATTTAATTGACTATTTTTTATCAGTCTGATTGAATAAGTTAAGTTTCGATTGCTCACCATTATTCTTTTATAGAATTTTTTAATTTGTCAATTCATTTTCTTTACCGGCATGAAATTGATTATTGCAAAAACAAAGTCATACACATTATAAAGTGTATAATGAACTAAATTATCTCGTCTAGTTAAGGTGTCAGCATTGCGAGAAAACAAAACATTTTCCACTAAACTGAATGATAAATCATAAGCTGGATTATACTTGGAGTACTGGACGTCAAGATGATCAATAAAATTGTACTGAATTACTATGAAGCTGGCAACAAGTAAATTTACTGTTCTGCTACAAGGTTTTCCCACCCTTCACCTTCATAACAGATTTTAAGTTTTCATGGTCTCTTCTTTCTCGCTATATCCATAATAACTTTGTGCACAACAGCCACTATTCCAAAGCCCGCCGGATGCCTTGCAATGAAAATATCATACCCTAAAAAAAAAAGGTATATTTGCTACTTCTCAATGCTGGCCATCCTGTCGAATCTCATGAAGAAGAACCAAAACCTGCAGTACTACTGTTTCTGCATCATCACTAGAATCGGCTATCCTGTCCTATTCTTCAGGAGGAATAACGTCTGCCATTATCTTTTCCTCGCCATAGTATCTGGATGCAGCATTTGCAACTATATTACTTAAAACATTTCGCATAACAGAACACACAAGGCAAATGCAAAAAAATAATGGGAGTGCTTTATACAATTGTGAGCGTACCTTGTGTCACGGGGCCATTACTCTCTCCCCAAAAGACCGATCTAGTAGAGCGTGCAGCACAACCGCGTTGGTGGGCCCATGAGCCAGGTGGGCCATTACCCTCTCCCGCACCTGGGGTGTGCAGCGCACCACCCTGGCTTAAGTACCAATCGTGGAGTCATTACCCTTTCTCCACAAGACCGATCTGGTGGGGTGTGCAGCGCCACCGCTTATAGCCAGGACTCATTCCCTTCACCTATCCGATGTGGGATTGAAGTCTGTGACACTTGTCAATAGCACCGAATTCTTTAGCTCTTCTAGCATCCATGTAAAATGGCATTTTCATTACATTAGCTACAGTCTCCACGGATTGATGAAAAACAAAAGTTATTTAACATGCTACCATATCTGATTCACTTTGAATTAGTTAATCAAGAAAAGCTAACAAACTATACTCACATTTCCAGTGTGCTTGGACAGAAGTTCAACGAGGGTGTCCCTGTTGGTTATCGCCTGAAAAAACAATTATCACAAGTATAAAAAAAGGACATTAGCACAATTCAAACTAATTTGCAGTTCTAACAGCGCAAGATTCTTGATTCAAGAAACATCACATAACAATAACAAATAAATGGAGAAAACATTCCAATCAAAATACAACATGCTTATTTCTAATCTTTAACATGTTAGCACAACTATTAAGCCATCCTCTTTCACTGCCAGAAATAATACGTAGAGGATTCAGACATGCACACATGCATAGAGAAACCAAGAAACTGGCTTTAGGATTTAATAAACAATAAAATGAAAATACAAACATTGTAAAGTTACCCCAGCACTTCCATTCAAGCAACAAAATTAACTTGTCTAACCTCTTTTGCACGGATGAGAACATCACTTGCAGGCATCAGTCCTGAAGATGGAACTTTAGGCTGCTGGATCATGGCTGAAATATAATTTGGATGAACACTTATCATCAAATGAAAAAAAGGATTGAAGAATATAAATACAACAATTGGATAAGAGATTACTTTGTACCTTTTGCGTGTGGCATTATAAATCGTTTGCCTGGTGTTCCTGCTGCAAGTAGTAGACAAGCCTGACCAATAGCAGCCCCAAAAGCTACTGTATGTATCTGTATGAGCAACAACCACCGAGTCAAGGAGCTGATAAGCACACATTCACATAGATATAGAAACATCTTCTTAATCAAATAATTAAGTTCTTCAACGGACCTAGTAGATATTAGATGACAACCTCCCATGAGCACCGAGTGGATAAAATATTAAAAAGTAAAACATATGCCTTAATAAAATTGCAGCCAAAATTGAAATTACAAAAACAAATGACAATTATTACTGCCATACTTGGCCAAATCTACCATAAACACTATCACCAAGTCACTCAATAACCCACACTTTATTGATGTCACCACCATCAAAAAATGCACTTATGAGAGACCAGAACAATTTTGCGAAAGATGACTCACCTCATTTTTCAACTGCATCATTGAATCATAGATAGCAAAACCCTATGTTTCCAACCCCACCTGAAAATAAATAAATTTTTATTTCAGTAAGTCAAAGCATTGGAAGAAATTTCTGGAAAGAAACACATCAGCTCAAAAATCAAAAGAGAAACATATATCTATCTCAATATGTAATCTATATCACTGGGTACGTTTTAATTTTTTCAAGAATAATTGAAATTTTCAAACACACTAACAAACAGTCACTTTGTCAATTAACTTAGTTTCCATTGATAGGTGTCTATTGATTGCTAAGCTCTTAAAGGTTTTCTACTGTCAAAGAGAACTAAAAAAAATCTCACAAGTTCACATTCAATCTAATTAAAGCATAGGCCAGCATCATTTGGGATAGTTCAAATGTCCTTATTAAAATTTGGAGTCTAAATTGAGGCTTGACAAAGAACCACCTCCTCTCAAGTGCTACCAGCCCTCAAGCAAGCAGAAGGATGGCAGGCAACCTATCTCCTGAACAGATAGAATGAGGTGGATTTTCCATGTGGCACGATTGAAGCATCACACTGTTCATGGTAGTCAAGATGCCAGCAAGCTGGATGGCTCAACTTTTGGAAGAAATGCCGAATCCCCAAGATAAGAAAAAAAAAACCCTCTTAATAACACACATATTCACTCAGAATTGGGTTATATTATAACTGAGTCACTCTTGCATTGAGACTAGTGACAAACATTGAGGAGCTGACATCAATTAATAAATCCTTCCAAGATCCCCTTTCTTAGCCAAGCTGGTAATTGGATTCACCGACTTGTTGCCTATTTGGCCTATTCTTCTCTCAGTTTGACTAACTTCCCTTGAAAATGTTCACATCCATTCTGTTGGTAATACCGTTGCAGTTAAAAGCTAGTAAGGTACTTCAAAATTTACTAGTACTTCGTATGATTTTTGTTTGTCAGAGAAGTATTTGGCTTTGAACTTAACTAAACCTTATTATGATAACATTCTTAGTTTGCAACACCAAAATGGCTGTTCCCCCAATTAGATGCTACTAATAGGGTAATCATAAACCAACATGTAAAAAAAAACAGCCTATTGCACAAGGCTCCCACCAACGTGACATTTAAGTGATGGTTAGAAATAAGCAAACTTGATGACCAGAGAGACAGGTATAGAACACATGTACGAAAGTAAACTGGAACACAAAATATAAATCGTACTGTTTCACCATCGTCATGAGTTGTTCCCGTGGAATTTATGTACAGATATATTGGTTCTTTGGGATCCATCCACTGCAAGTACATTAATTCTGCAACAACAAGCTCCGTGACAGCAGGTACCAACTGAAAGAAACCAATGTCAACAAGTTAAACAAATTGCACCAAAAAAAAAAGTAATTCCCATAAACAATATTTCTTAGCATCAAAATTCTTGAAAGTTTGGACTGGAAATTGCTTCAATCTTTAACAAAAAACATACATCATTCCAGATTACATAGATGACTATATCATGAAGTTCACCAAAGTGGATTCAATATTAAAGCTAGGGGTAAACCCAGGATATCATCAACAAAAGTAGAAAAGGAATCACACAATTTAATCGCAACCATTATGCCAATCTCCTCATATTAGTAAGTTTCAACTATATGGACCATCAAGTTAATTTCATTACTATTAAATATCTTGCTTAGAAGTCAGACTTTTCTAACCTACAAATTCCATCCTAAGCAAGTTGCTAGAATTAGAAAACAATACTTCACCAAATCAAGATTTCTTTGATATTTCACGCAAATGGCTAGCATTAGCAACCAAACGAATTTCAACATTCTTTAAAAAGCATTTTTACATCTGTGCGCGAAAATCTTAAACATCACTAAAATCTCAAAATGAAGAACTTACAGGCATGCAAATGTAAACTATCCTCGAATGGAGAAGTAGCGAAGGCAAGTCCGGTGGTGGCTTCCTTGGCCTGTGCTCATTGTATGAAACTGATCGTTCCACCTAATTCAACCGATAAAACAATCGACATAACAATAAACCATCAAACTGCAAAATAAAATCTAACAAATTTATGTAAGCACATGAGCTTACTTGCGCGGGAGTGGCCATAAGCTGAGGAGAGTCGAAGATGTCAAGATAGGGCGGCGCGTCAGAACTTACAGGTCGGTTAAGAAGCGTTTAAGGTGAATTAGCAGCAACCGACGCAAGCTTTGATAGGAAAGGGTCTTTAGGGTTTATTGGGGGCATAGGAATTTTAGCTGAATTTCCAGCACCAATTGAACAGCAATTGATTCTGAGATTTTTTTTCCTGAGAGATTGAGAATTAGAAGTTGAAGAAAGTATCAAATAGGTTACAGGCAGTGCTCGTAAACAAGTAGCCATGGGTTTTGGAGACTTGCAGCTCCGATTCAGCCTGCTCTTTCCGGTGGGGACTTGAAGGCCAGTTTGTGAAATGGAAGATCGAAGGCGAAATAGTGGGCCTGATTGCGGCTGGACCTCCGAAACGTTGCATCGGATTACTTCATTGAAATTGGATACAAAGAACGGTGTCGTATTATTCACGGTCAGAACCCGACATAGTCCCTTTCATGATAATGAGCCAAACTAGCATTTGCAGTGAATCTCCTGTTAAATAGTCATGCATTACGACAAAAACTCCTAATTCTCTGGTAAATACAGTTTTTTGATTATTTCTTCTCAAGTAACTGTAATAGTATTCAAATAATATCATTTGATTTCACTTGTTTTAGTCTGTGCTTTAAAAATTGCTTCAGTATAAAATAAGAAACGGTCTCTCCAACGCATAAATGGTTGGAAGTTCACGTTCTCATCATATTTGGTAAAATTAAGTCCAACACGAAGATATTCATAAACTACTCTACCGTAACTCTTAGCAGATAGCTCCAATTTAGGTTTAATAGTACAATCCAATAGAGGGAGACCATCCTTGTTCAATTTATCTCTTTCAATTTGGATGTCATGAGGCGGCCCTTAGAAAGTTTTAGTATAAGAAGTAGGGATTCGCAAATTCTCCAAACGTAGAGTGCTTAGAGCTTTAAACCCAAATACATTACCCTCAATGTAAGTAAACATGTTATTACCAGAACCTTCTTCAAGAAGGTGTCCGTTGGCCAGCAAGTTCATATAGAGAAGCTTCAAAAGTGAGCCACAACAAGATCAAGAGTGGAAGATTTAGCTGTTGATGATTTTGAATCAAGAGCAATATCCAAAATAAATAAATAAACCCTTACACGTTTGAGCTGTGCATTCATAATCCGTGATAAGTAATTATCAGATACAGCTTGACATTATCTCACAGTTGATGAAACTTAATCGTAAGATATATTATTAGATGAGGCATATCTTAACAAATCTCTTGATCGAAGAAACTCAATATGTTAAGATAGATAAGACATATAACGTGTTATATAATTGAAACTAGTTATAATATATGATTTACAAATTCCCACATTTAAGACAATAAAAATAATCTGAATTGAAAACACAAAATTAATAAAGCTTCCTCACTCTAATCTCTCTCCTTATAAAAATTGAAATATATATATATATATATATATATATATATATATAATGAATGAACAAGAATTAAGTCATCTGAAACAAAAATTCACACATTGTAGAGAGTAATCTTGAACCTTGAAATACACAGTACCATATAATATCCAAAGATTTTTATTCTGTCCACATGTCCATTGTGAATCATTTATCAGCATCTTGCTCAATTGGAAAGGAAAGGGGTAGATTCAGGTGCCTCATTCCTAAACAACTTAGCAATTCTCTCAGTGGGCACAAAAGGCAAATAAGAGGACACTCTGTATCCTTTCTCAGCGGTGGTAAGTACTGCCTGGTTGTACTTTTCAGAACAATAAGCTGCTGTTGGCATAACAACCTGAGCTACATGAGGGAAGACTGGGAGTTGATTGAGCTTACGCCAGGCAGAGGCAGCACACTGTTCCGCTTTTGGTTCATACTTGGTGTATAGCTCCTTGGCCTTGGGTTCATATTTGAAGTACAGAGTTCTTGCCAACCCAGATGCAGTTTCCTTCACTCCAGCACTCTGCACTTCAGAAGCCACAGCACGAGCAGCCACTGGGGCTTCGCGAGCCACTGAAAATGCTTGGGCCGATAACTGCTTCACAACTGGAGGCACACGGCTGTCTAGGCTGCTTACAGATTGATCAATCTGCAATTTTGCATAAAAACAACTTCCCAATTAATTCAATTTGCCATCATCTTCGACGTATAAATTGATCTACCATCCTGCTACTTAACACTTGGTTTTAAATCCTGGGTTGTTAACCACAAGAAATTATTCGACAAGATTTATGTATTTTTCATGGGATAAAGAATCAATTTAGTATTCTTACGATGATCAATTTGTCAAAAAATTAATTTTAGACCATAAAAGTTCAACTCTCTGTTTCCTAACAATTCAGCCTAGAACAAACTCATCACTGCAAAAAAAGTTGGGAACAAATTGACACTTCTTTCATTTGCTCATTTGCATAAAATTAACAACCTACAGTTTCATACATGATCTTAAAAACATTAAATGCGGACACAATTGTATATATTATGTTGTGCAGTCCAAGGATAATAGATAGGATAAGTGATTGTTTATAGGAGGAAAGAACTAACCTTGCGATCGACAAACTTGAGAACCTCAATGGGAACATCATGGAACTTGCTATAAACAGGTCCAACCACACTCTTGACCGTACCTTCAACAGTCTCAACACTGGGCTTCAATGGACCCGACTTGTTTTTGGCATAAACATAGAGGTTTGTGAAGGTCACCACAGCATGTATTGCAGCCACTTGTACAAACTCCAAATACTTCAGCCTCTGTTCCTCCTGCTTAGCCTAAGCATACAAAATTAAACAAAAATTCGTTACTTACGCTCCGTTCCTCCTCCTTAGATACCCTAACCCTAACAATCTCACAAATTTTTGGTGCTAGGCTGGATTCTACAGACTATTGAAGGTAATTGTTTTCAGTTTTAAGAATAATTAGATTAAAGAAAAAAAATTAAAAATCTGGCAGTAATCTCTAGCCGTTTCATTCGTTTTCCTTCACAATTTTCCAACCAACCAAACACCCAATAGAAAGGCTCTGCCTAACGGGAGAATCCTGAGAAATCCCCAGAATAATTATATTTAAAAGATCAAATTTTGGCAGCAACCCGTAGCCACTTCATTCTTTTACGCAAACCCAACACCCAAAGAGAAAAGGGTCTGCGAAACAGGAAAATTCAGGGAAATTCACAGGATAAATACCGAAAGAAAAAAATTCTCAATTACCAAAAAACCAATATAATAAAATTGGAAATTAAAACAAATAATCCTCAATTAGCAATAAAACAATATAATAAAATTGGAAATTAAAACAAAAGCGAAATTGATAAGAGAGCAAGTACCATCTGTTCTTGCGAATTGACGTTTCCATCGGCCATAATTGAAATTTCAAATTTCCTTTAGCGGATATCGTGAAAAGCCGCGAACAAAGATTGACAAGAAGAAGAATCAAACTTTCTTATAATATTAGAAGAAGCAGAAAGCGAAAAATGAATTGGTTAACAACGCAAGACATCTAACGCTTCTATACATATAGAGACAGAGAGAGAGGAGAAGAGGATGAAGATGAAGGCACGGAGTGAGATGAGAAAAACAACGGCTGTGATGAAAAGCCGTGTGAAAACGTGTAGATGTTTTATTGGCTGGCTATTGGCATTAACGCTGACATTTAACTCTTATGGGCTAAGTTTACTCAAGGAAATGGGATAAGTTTATATATATTCTGCAGAAGTAAAATTAAGAAAATGGAATCTTCTAGAAGAAATCATTTTCATTTATTTATCGTTACTTCGGTAATCCAAACGGTAGGATTTGACCTTTGACTCTTATGGGCTAAGTATACAATAGGAATCCATTTTCTTTTTCCAAGAGAGAAAAACAGCGACCAATGTTACAGACGAATCATTTTAGAAAAAGAAGCTTCAACCTTCGAATGCGAGAAACAAGGTCCTCATTATGGAGAGTACTTGAATTAGCCTTAACACTTCGACCCACTGCTGTTGCTTTATTTAAAAATTATTAAATTTGTGAAAAATTTGAACTCGATTTAAAAAAATTTATCTATTATATTTAATAAGTTTAGTTGAAATTTAATTTATTAATTAATAATAATAATAATAAAAATTTGAATTCGTCTTGTTAATTAATAATAATAAAAATTCGATTTCGACTTGTTAATTAATAATGATAAAAGTTCAAATTTTGTTCGATTTGAATTAATCTCGTTAACTAATAATGATAAAAATTTGAGTTTAATAACAAAATATAATATTAATAAACTATAAATTAACATATTATCGAATTTTTTAAATAAATATTTTCGTAAATTTTTAAACGAATATATTCGTGAGCTCGTAAATGAACACGTTATTAAGTTTTTAAACGAATACATTCGTTAACTTTTAAACAAACATATTTGTGAATGTGTTCGCAAGTTGATGACCAAAATAGTATTAAACTTGAGTTCGATGAGTTTTTGAATTTGGATTTAAATTCGACTCATTAATAGTAATAAAACAATTTCGAACAAACTTTCTTTGAACCAAAACCTGAATAGTAGGCAAACAGCTTGGTTAATTTACAATTATATCTATTTGCACAATAAGCTTTTGCCAACCCTTTACCCAAACATGTTAAAGACCTGTTAAAAATCCTCTCACAGCTCAGCCCTATAGGCATTACATTGTCCTAGCTTCGTGGCTAAACCACTTTCCCAATTACAATTTTGATTTCAAAATACTTCACTTGTCTTATTGAAAGTGAACTTTTGCAAAAGACTCTTCAAATTCAATGAAATATCAAAAGCATTAAGGTAGCCTTCAACTGATTTTCATAATTAGTTAACTAGTTAAATTTGAGTTAAGCATGTTAAATATAATAAACGGATTTTTTTCTGAATCGAACTTGAATCACTCATGAATTTAATAATTTTAAAATGAGCATAACTTGAACTCAAATATAAAAATTCAAATCAAGATTGAATTGAATTTGATAAATTAAAACGAACTGAACTCGAACTCACCAATATTCAACTCGTTTTACATCCCTAATTGAGTCCATAAGCATATGAGTCGAATGGGGGTTGAAATGGTTGCCCAAATTCCCCATCCATCATTTTTGAAAATGAAATTGCCCTTAGATCCATCAATGGCTTTTTAATTCCCTTTATTATTATTTTTATTGCCCTGTATCATTATATTATTTTGTTTATTGCCCCACATCATTTTCTCTTTTTCCTTCATCATTTGATTTTAGGAGGTGGGAATAATGAACACAATATAAATCCAACTGAACATTTGGGGAATATGATTGAAATTTATAGTGTTCATATTAATCCAATAAAAATACGAAAATTATCATATCGTATTACAAAATGATCTATTAATACGAAAAAATATATTTAACCTATTAATAATTCGTATTGGATCAGATTAACACGTTTAATCCGACATATACATATTAACTATATTATATTATACTAATTTAATTCAATTTATAGATTAATCATGTTAAACCTGTCGTATCGTGTCGGGTTAATATATTTAACCCAATACATTTATAACTCATATATATATTAAGTAAATCATGTTATATTAATTTTATTCAATTTTTAAATTAATCGTATTAAATATGACATATTAATCCATTTATTAACTGGATCATATTCTCATTTAATTTTAAATACAATTAGCTTACCGTGTTATATTTATATTGATTCTTATCGTATTATAGATATATTAAAACACTACACACTAACCCGAATTATCACCCTATTTGATCTAATTTAATACTAATGCTCGCAAAATAATTTTATTATACTACAAACCAAACCAAGCCAGTAATTTGAACCATGGGCTAGTAACTAGCTTTCCTGTTCCTTTATTTTTCCCCTCAACTCCTACTTTTCATGTCATTTATTCTTCTGTTTTTCTTTCCTCCCTTTTTATTATTGCAGAAAGAAAATTAGCAAGAATTTATCTGCCAACCAAATTTGAAAAACAGAATTTCCTTCGCTTTCAAACAAAAATTCAGTACACAACTGCAAGTGAAAAAATTAAATTGGGTCGAAATATTTCTTAGCATATATAACATTGAGTCCAAAATTTCTGCAAATTTTATTTGCATAACTAATAATAAATCCGCAATTTTTTTTCAACGAATGAGTTGGAAATAAAGGGAAAAAAATTCAAACGACCGTAGTTCAGAACATGAAAATTCATCATCAAATAAAATTTTTATAATAAATTCATTTACAAATAAATTTTGTATTTGAATTTATTGACAAATGAATTCAACATTCTAAATTCATTTAACCCAAACAGACTGTAATCCCATGATAAAATTTTCCTTCCTACGGACAAGAAAAACCCAATGTGCAATGAATATAAATAAAGATTCCCACTCTTCCAAAAATTAAGAATCAAACCCTAACCACAGATCTTTCTTCCTAAATTACTGAATCTATGATCTAAATCAATGCAAAACATAAAACCAAACAAAAAAAAATGCCCATTACCGAGAGAGAGAGAGAGAAAAGATTAATAACAATAATAATATTTTACAAAGAAATTCCAATATAATTATTTATGGCAACAATACTTTCATTAGTAACACAGACTACCAATCATCACCTTTCAAATAAAATGGGCAAAAAAATAAAAAAAAATGAAAAAATAAATTTATAAAATCAAAGTATAAATCAACTCCTGCACCTCGTAATGGTGCTGCAGCCGCGGCTGTATGGGTTGGCCTGAGCTCCGGGCTGGCAATTGTAGTAAGAAGCACCAAGCCTAGAGCAGGGCACAGTGTTCCTCTGGAGTGCTCCATAGCTGATGTAGCTGGTGGTTGCTAAGATGCGCCTGCTAATCTCTGAGTCGAGCTCAAACTCCTCCCCTTCACTGGCTAAGCACTCTGCTATTGACCCTTTGCAGGATGATTTGATGGGTATCCATCCCAGGTGGTGCTGGTGGTCCCCACTCGCCTGAACGGTGGATGATGCAGCCCACAAGATCAGTATAACTACGGCAGCCCACATCAACAAAGAGGAACAAGAAGAAGTTAGCAAATTGGTCATTCTTTAACAAAATTGGTCAAACAAGTAAAGAACCTCTCTCTCTCTCTCTCTCTCTCTCCCCACTTGCTGGTTTTCTTGGTTTCTTGGATGGAGGGTTCCTTTATTTTCTGGTTTCTGAGGTGTACGTTTCTTTACTCTCTCTCGCAGCTTCAGACCGGACAGCTAAGGGCTTTATAAGTAGCCAGACTTTGAATTATTTGACTTTGACGTGTGTCTTATTTACCAAATGCCATTTCACAGGTTGAAATTAGGGTTCATGGGGACCCACTAACTGCAAGGATTAGGTACATTTTTCTCGTAAGAAATTCGAATTAAGAAAAAAGATTTTAATCATTTCAGAATCTGACTTTTTTATTGTAATTTTCGATTTTCTGGATTGATGAACATCCGTTTTCCCTATTGCCACTTACCAGCTCATCAACAGAACACATCTTTTCTTATTTGCCTCACGAGGACTTGCTTGCCTCATTTGCCTGATTGACTTCTTTTTTGGATATTATAATTCACAGGTAAAAATTGTACAATGTCAACTAAAAACAAGAGTAACTAACCAGTTTTCACAAATATTTATTTTAATATATATTTAAATGCAAATGCAAATGGCTATATGTAACCATGGGGTGTCAACTTCGTGAATAAAATGAATAAGATGGACAGATAAATTCACAAAGTCCACACCTAAGATCAGATATCCACTAGTTGACCGCTTGTCTCTTTCCGGCAATTTGTTGAAAATGATTATATACTAAATAGTAAATACTGGAGAGGGATAAATTATTTTCTTTTTTTTTAAAAAAAGAAGAGAAAATAGTTAAAAATAAAAGGACGGGATCTAGGGTTTTGCACTTATCCCCAGGTCCACACAAGAAAAGAATCCAGTAACCAAGCCAACCTTTCTACCTCTCTTTCCTACCTGGCCCGATTCCATTCCTGATTACCCAAGTATCCGTTACGGCTTATTAATACCCTCTTGGTATTTTTTTTTCTTTATTAAAATAAAATCTATGGAAACTTGAATTTAAAATTCACACTAGTAAATATCCGATTAATAGCATTCACACTTTGAATAAATTAAGTATCAATTTCTTAGTAACTTAATGAGTCTCTTCATACATTATGCCATACACTAGTATGAGTGGAGAAATACAAAAAGATATTGTAGGAGGATAAATTGAAAGAAAGATTGGAAAAAGTTTGAAAATCAATGAAAATTTTAAGTCTTTCAAACAATCTTTTTCTTTTTTTAGACATTTAGTTGATAAAAAAATGATTAAAAGAAGCTTTATTTGCTACATATAAAAAATAAAAAAATAATAAGAGAAGCAAAATTAATTTAATCTCAATTAAATACAGAATGAGACCAAAAAACAGAATAATTTTCTTATCAGTTTAGAAGATGAACTTTAACAATTGGAATTTAAAAATAAAAATGACTATATCCATTTCTTTTTACACAAGACTACACATTTATAAGTTTAACCTACATTTTAATTGTGGCCGAAATAATATTTGATTATTTCAAAAAATAATTTTAATAATTTTTTATATGTTTATTATAAAATCCGTCTGTATTAGAATAAATAAATAAATAAATCAGCGGGCAGGAAAGATATCCAGCCGGCGGACAACATTTGAAATGACAACGGCTTCTCTTTCACAAATTCATAAACGGAGTTAACCCAGTGGGTAAACGCCGACAAGATTCATACGTAGCCGTTAAAGTATAGATGGGCCCCTTACAGCTCACTAAGACGGTGCTTTCGCGCCCAGAACTAACCCAACCTAAGCCAGCTGTCTCTTAACAAATAGTTTCTACAAAATCTTTTTATTTCACATTTTTATAATTTGACCAAAAATACAGAACTTTCCGCATGAATCTACCACTCATCATTTTCTAATTTCATTGTATTTTTTACATTTATCTTCTCACAAAATCAACATGCGAAGTTTTATACCATGTCAAAACAATAGTTTTTAGCTCTATATTTGTAATTTAACAAACTATTATTTCACATTACATTATATAATTGATTCAAAAGATAATTAAAAGAAACTTATCAAACAAAAATAAAATAAAATTACAAAAAGATTCTCCTAGTAACTCAAAGGATTGCAAACCCAATCAAGAAATAAGAAATAATTGATAAACAACTCTTCCAAGCCGACCAAGAGAAGAAAAAAAAAAGACACTAGTTTCAATAACATCCTCGCATGTAAGCAATGTTCAGGGATCATGACAAATCTGAAGAAAAGAGTTTAATAAATTTTCACAAAATGACCAAGAAAATAGAAGCCAAGAAATCCACATTAAGATTTTAAGGATAATCAATAATATGCAGCAAATCATAAACTCAATCAGCTTGTTAAAATTTCCTCATACTAAATTGAGTTTAATTACTATCAAGTTCTTTCGTAGCTTAACCTCAAGAATGAATCCTCTATCTAAGCTCTCATTATTCCTTAAAAATCACCATCATTTTACTTAACTGACTTAATTTCGGGAATAAAAATTGCACTAATTCAAGACAAGTTAAGAGGTGCTTTGAGATCTTATTAGTAGTTGATGGTTCAGTAATTTAAACTCATCTTGCACCCGGTTCAAAGTAATCTATTGGATTAATTGAAGCTAGGAATAAAGTCGAACCTGGCACTACAACGAAATTTACCAAAATCAACCATACCATAAATCAGTATACCCTGCTTTCTCAACCCATAAAGAGGGTGAGGAAATTCCAAACTTGAATTTCCCATAATGTTCTTAAAGCCTAAAACCAAACTTGACCATTTTATTTTTATTGTCGAGGTTATTAATGGTTCATGCCTTGTATGCTACGGCAACCACAGATGTACAACAACTTATCACCATAATCATCTCTAACTAAGTCAGAAAAAAAATGGCACTCTTAACTTCTAGCATTTCATCCTCCCAACGTGCACGTAAAATTAGCAATTACAGCTAGAAAAGCTTCACCTGCTTCTAGTTCTGAAGTCTAAATCAAGAAGGGAACCAATCACTGCTCGAAGACATCTCATTTCCCTTAATACTGAATTTTCCTTAAAAAAAAAGAAACACCAGGGCCCTGTAATTAATGGACAATAGTGATGCCATGTGAATTAGTGAACTATCTATTCAGTAACCTAACCTAGGGAGGCTGCCATGTTTTCCACCTAAACATCTTTCCACACATAATGAATGTCCAAGTAATATCTTTCGGACTGACTACACCTGTTAAGACATCATTAATTGAAGCCAACACACTAATTTTCACTTGGCTCCAATAATATGTTGAATAAGAAAATCTAAGTGCGAAAAGGAAGAATATGGATGATCCGCTCAATAACTTAAGTTCTGAAATCCACCATCAACAGTTCAAGCTTTTCCATAGGAAAACGTAAGTAAAATGAAATTCCTTTTATCTAAAGCTATTTCACATTAATGAGAAGAAAGAATGCGAGTAAAACCCATTGAATAATAGTGGTGTATAACTCAGTATATTCAAAGCTGAATTTATATAAAAGACTATTTTCTATATCATATTCATATGCTATGGATATATTTCCGTAATAATTGCAGTAAATAGCTCGATACAAAAACCACTGCATGTATTGTCAATCAATCATAAAAGCAGCAAGCAATAGCACTTTCACACCAAACAGAAAAGCATTTCATTTCCCACCAGACCAATGCCCAAAGCAGTATAGGTGTCCATTTATATCATTATATGCATAATTTGTATTGTTAATTACAACCAAACGACAGGCTGAATGAATTATTCGTCTTCGCTTTTTGATAAAATTTTATATTTTTAGTTGCTCTTAAAAAATAAAATTGAGAAAATCATTATATATATTTAGTATTCTAGGTTGTAAGAAAACATAGTGTGCACAAATTTCTAAGAGCCTTTAAATTAGTGGATCGTTAGATTGATGGGTCTCCCGTGGGATCCACCAATCTAACGGCTTTCATAAATTCACGTGCAACAAACTCTTCCTTAGTTTACAGCCATTTGTTCTTTTTTTTTTGGGTAGAAATTGTTCTTTTTCTTTTAGCAGCTAATAGATCGCTATAACTTATTGACTATCACTGACCTAAAACTCATTAAAAGTTTAATTTGCTCTTCCAAATTTTTAGCCAAGTTATACCCTAAAACTAATTTCATGACTGAATTAATATGTAACTTTTAATTTATATTTAATTTAGCTCAATTCTTTAAAAAATAGACAAAATTAATCTCATTGAAAAATTTTAAAAAAAATCCAAAGACAATAATTATAATTCGAGTAAGAGAGAGAAACCAACACTTCAGTATAGGATCAACAAAACCAGACTTTACTTACCTAAAACTCATTAAAAGTTTAATTTGCTCTTCCAAATTTTTAGTTAAGTTATACCCTAAACTAATTTCATGACTGAATTAATATGTAACTTTTAATTTATATTTAATTTAGGTCAATTCTTTAAAAAATAGACAAAATTAATCTCATTGAAAAATTTTAAAAAAATCCAAAGACAATAATTATAATTCGAGTAAGAGAGAGAAACCAACGCTTCAGTATCCTAATCAACAAAACCAGACTTCTAAAGCCCAACCACCGCTCTAGAAAGCCTGAAGCCCAAACAAGAACACCGTTTTTAATCTATTTCACCAGCAAGGATTTTCTCTTCATTTTGTGGTTTCATATTGCAGGGTGGGATGGTAAATTTCATTTGAGCTACTGAGAGATTCAGGTTGGATATTCAAGAAGCATTTTCTGTGTACTAAACATAACAAGTGGCGCATTGAAGTTGCAAGAGAACATGAAAACCAGAGGCAGCTAAGATCGCACAAGGAAAGCCGTGAAAGGGATTTTGCAGCTCTAGATCTTTATGAAAACGGGTCCCAAACTAGATGAGACTCATCGGATGGAGGAAAAAAATGTGTATTGCCTCTCTGATTATTTTGGCATTAAGAAGTCTAAAATTACACCTTAAATGAGTTGGACCTAAGATAACAAATCTTCATCCAATTTCATTCCATTCAAATGGGCGTTAAAATTCGATTTGTCAAGTTCATTTAAGAGCAAATGAATTCTATCTTTTTAAATTTTTAAGCTGATCATTGAGTCCACCTTCAAAAGCATTGTTAAATGGATATTCCTGTTCTATGATAGTAAAACTAATAAAAAATTATTAAACTATTCTTAGCAAGAGAATTTTGAAAGATAAAGCATGCAATTCAGCAGAATAATATGAAAATTAGGCGAGTAGAAAACAAGTGTGCTTACAACACAGGAAAAGTGCAACCCTCGCCCATCCTTGAGACAGATCCCTAGTTTCTACTGTTCTCCACAGTATGGCGGTGTTGACTGAACACACATTTCAGTTTCATCAGGGTCATCATCCTCATCCTCATCCTCATCTGCATCTACCCAGTTACCAGGATGTCGTTGTGAAAAACCGTGACCATTAGTTTCTAGCCTGTCTGAGATCAATTGCAAAGGCGTTAACTTCACGGCAAGAAGGGAAATATTTGTAAGATGAGCCTAACTAGCAAAACTAAAACTAACCTCGTGCTTCCTCTTCATGTTGCTTTTCCCCAGGATGGCACCTGATTTAAACAGTCAAAGCAATAATATAGAAGTAAAATAAACAAATAGTATCAAAACGAACCTCGTGCTTCACCTTCATGATGCTTTTAACAGGTTAGAGGGAACACATTGAGGTCACGCAAACTGCGTAACACGTGATTTAGTACATATGCGATTCATCTTTTATCCCCTTATTCTTTATTCTTATTCTCTCTCTTCTTTTCACATTGGTTGCAAGCATATTCAAAATAGCATACACAAATGAAGCTTATTCAATTGCCATTTTCTTACATTAATCCACATTAATACACCTTGAGTTCTAGCCAAATATTCAAAATATTCATTGCTCCATCAGAATTACTTCAAGAAAATATCAAGCATTTTGCTACTGGCCTGAAGTTAGAGGCTCCATCCTAAATTTTAAAAAGATCTATCAAGTTCTTATATATTCCACAACCCTTGAAAATTTCCCACAAGTGAGAGAGTGAAAGAGAGAGGCATAGGTGGAATTTAAGGAGAAGACCTTTCTATAAGATTTTTACGACTTGAAAAGAGCACAATAAATTAAACAATAATAGTAAGAGTATGACCTTGGACCTGCAGGGACTTTCTCCCTAACAGATGCATCTTTTGATATTTGCATTATGCTAATCCTTTGGAGTTCTCTCTGTTCAATAACATTCATGTTTCTTTCTCCTTGAGCCTGCCTTTCTTCAGTCGCACTGCCACTTCTTGCCCCACTTCCTGTCAAGACCAAAGAATGTAATTGATAACAAGGAAAAAATAACTCTGATGGGAGCCCCCATCTTTTGGGAGTTTCATCCTCCTTCTACAAAGTATGGGTAGCTAAACATAGGTATTGGGACAAGGCTGTTATGAAAGTAATTGTTCATGGAGGTTATGGCAATAGCGGGGCAAGAGAATATAACTGCTTAAGGGAGTTGTAATTTGAGTATAACTATTCGAGCTCGGTTAGCCTAATATTTGGGCTCGGTGTTGGGGCCTAGATTATGTAGCCATGTCATCAGTAATATTTCCAGTGTGTATGTTACATCCATAAAATCTAGAACAATTACCTGAAAGTTCAGACCAAATTCTGGTGTGATCAGAAGGATGCTCAGAAATGTTTGCTCCAGTCCTCCCTTGTGGCTGAGAACCATTCTCATGCAGAGTCTGACCATGTGCTGTGGTAGCTACTTGTGGAGGTTCCGAGGAATTGCCTTCATGGAGCTGTGATATGAGCATGGTTGCAAGTACAAGTGTGGCATCAAAATTCAAAATGGATGCATCGTCTAGACCAAATTTTGGTGCCATTAAAATAGGCCTGTTTCAATAAATGTATTTTCCAACATCAAAGTGATGCTTTGGATAGGCCAATTTTTTAATCCCTATTGACATGAGAAAACAGATCATTAAGCAATAAAAGTGTAATGAATAACATTCTCCACTATCCAATCCTCCTGTCACTGTTGAAGACTTTCGTTTGAAAAACAAGGAATCAAAGGACACAAGCAGGACTGTTGCCAGTTTCATTCATTCTTGACGCAGCCATCAAGTGAAGGCACTTGATAGGATAATTATTTCATATAGGCAGAAAAACTAAACAGCCAGATAAGTTCTATACTTCCCAGGTAATAACTAAACAGGTTGTGAGAAACCTAGATGCAACGGTTGCCACAAATTGGCTTTATGAAATAATATAAATGCACAAGACCAAATCTTAGTTCAGAGAATCCTAATAGTGTCACATTAAGGAAAAAAATGCAATCATTATGTATTTTCCATTCCAAAAACACTTGTAGCCAAGTGTTTTGCTCAAATGCATCCTATCTAACAAATCATGTTTGGATAGGATTTCATCAATCTGCATACCAAATCATAGTTCAGAGACATGATTCTTTCTCACGTTCCAATGCTCTAATTATGAGTTATAAGCAAAAGGAAAATTGACTTGATATCATGATTAGAGCTAAAAGGCTGCAACCCAGTGTATTAACACAAAAGTTACAAAATGTTTCACTCATCAGGAAGGAAACAAGATGATAGAAGAAAAATAAAACAAGAGTTTAATAAAAGGGACATAAAAAAAAAGGAGGGAAAATCTTACTCTCCTGCTTTTTCAAAATATAAATGAATGTCCACTTCACAGCCCTCACAGAAAGCAAGAAACGCCTGCAGTTCAAAAAAAAGGGCATAATCTCAAGTGAGAATACATTGTCTAATTAGCTTAATTACAGAATATAGCATTCCCGAAAACAAAAGAACAAAGATTGCCAAGATGAAAACAATGCTTCAGTGAATATATTTTCCATTTGGAATGCTACGATCCTGACTGGTTTTGACAAGGCTCTGTCAAGTTGAGTTACAACCCAAATATAATGGGGAATTTAAATAATATTGTTCCAGGGCCTTATAGCTGTACCTTCAACTCTTTCACACCAAAAGTCACATCTACAGGGTCTCCAGCGTGAGTATACTGAACAAATTCTTCTGCAGGATCTATCCATAGTTGAGTATGCAATGAAGAGTCATTATCTGCAAAGAAGAACGGCGTAAATATGGCATTTGCATCACATTAGGAACACTAACTCTATCTCTATTCTTACTTGCCTTTGGTTGGGTCTATATAACTTCTAAATTCAACAGCTTTTCCACCAATTTCACATGCAGCATCAGAAGGAACAGAAGCAGGCTCTGTTGCAATGATAGTAATCTCCTGCAGTGATGACTGGAAATTAGCTAGCAGTCTGTTGAGATCACGAGGCCTCACCACCAAGCTGCTTTGAAATCTTGTCCTATCAAGAGATAAATGTTGTATGTCGGGCTCAACATTGCAAGTAATCCAATAGGCTTTTCTCATACCTGTACAATGTACGCTGTGAATTTACATAGAACCTTAGAGGAACCAAACATATAATAGAAACAGAATATTTGTCCAGGACAGTTGCATGATGCAAATTGTAATGGTCAAGTATCCAATCAGCCAGTGATAATGAGAACTAAATTACTTAGCACTTAGCACTATATTATTGTCTATCCATAAGAAATTGAGGTTTTATTACAACCACATCATTCAGGATGAATGGTCCTAAACATACAATCAAGTATGAAAATATACTAACAGTATATAGAATTCAATTGGAACCATAGTCTTTCAGAATTGGTATATTAGTTTTCTCTACACACTGGTCCATATAAGGATTAGTTCCTACAGTGTTTAGATTTGGAGTTTACCATGTAATACATACTGTATTGGCTCAGAAATTGGAGAAAACTGAATATCCAGATTACGTCTTCTTCCCCGGAAGGAGGAAAAGAAATACTTAGATTTCCTGGAAATATTCACTGATCATATTACCATTCCAAATCAATTTAATTTGTCAATTTGAATTTACAGGCACCATATTTATTAGAATTACTATCATTACCAATGAAAACTTTCAAGATTCATCTTATGATAGAAATGAACTATTAAATATCATGACAAGGATAACAAATGTGTTTCCAATCCATGCAACCAAAGTTGCGGACCACCACTAATTAGACCTTTCAATTCTGTTTGAAATTGCTGGTAAATTCTGATCCACAATGCAGCAATGAGTTTCAACTTCTAAATAAAATATAACTATCAATCTCCTATTCTTACCCGCATTTGTAGGATCTGCAGTTGCAACCGATTTTAACTAAAAAAATTGATAAACACCCTAAAATTCAAAAGAAAAAATAAAAAGTCTACTGCACATAATGACTTTACCACTATAGCATTCCAAAGTCCATTGCACCTTTGATGCATCAGGATCAGGCAAATGCACACTCAGATGATCAATACTTGAAATAGGTGTCCTAAGAACAGAACAAATGGCCTGAATCCATCAAGTCAGTGTACTTAATCCAGTTAATTCTATCACCAAGATAAATAAATTAAAGACGTTATACCTTCAAAAGAACACTGCATTGCACTTGTGTGACAGAAACTGTATATGTATCAAAGAAGCCGGACTTGAATGTAATATATTGATAGGCAGATCGTGAGGAATTGAGAGTATGAAATACTAGCTGTGAAAATAATAATAATAATAATAATAATAATAATAATAATAATAATAATAATAATAATAATAATAATAATAATAATAATAATAATAATAATAATAATAATAATAATAATCTGACATTTATATATGCAATACTGTATAAATGAAATGAAGGATCAGTTCTCCATTTTTGTAGTAATCGAACTAGATCTCATAATCTTACTTCAGTCAATAAATTTTTACATTCTTCCATACGATTCACATAAAGAAAATAGAACTTCAAAAAGCAGAAGTAGCATTTCTCAGCAAAAATCGCAATCTGTGTGTTCTCGAAACCCTAAACTAGTAACCAATTTCATAAAAACACCGCATATATCTCTAAGCGATCCCATAGTATCTTAAATAGCTGAAGAATAGTTCTCGATATCAAATAGTTAATGGATCGTTAATCAACCCCAGACTATGAAAAAAAAAGAATAACGATGTGCTAGTAAATGATTTGCTTCCATTAAAAAAGAAAGAGTTGCTTTTCTGAAGACTGAAGAGGCAATAGAAATGTGATTGATGGGAACGAATTGAGATAAAATGAGAAGGGAAATTGAAGGGAAGTAATAGGAAATTGGTACCTGAAAAGCAGAAGCTTGGATGGCAAGCTCGTTTCCAACACGCGCGAGACAAGTGATGGAGCGAGCAAAGGTCTGGAGAGCGTTTCCGCTTAGTCTGAACTCCATTTCTGTTCTCGAACACGAATGAAAGAAAGGGTATGTTTTTATTCCATCGATAATGGCGGGAAAGCCATATCGATGGAATAATTTATAGACAACAAGTAATATAATTGTATATTAATTATATTTATTGTAAATTATATTCATATATTTATAAATAAAAACTAAAAAAATACTATTTTGGATATTAAAATATATAAAAGTTATTTCAACTCATAAAAATTTAATATTTTAGCTTTTCGTTATAGTATAATTTTAAAATGACAATTGAAAACTTCAATGGAAATTTTTTATTTTGATTTTTAAAATCAACAATTAATTATCTAGCTGCTAGATTCAAAAAGATGAACTAATAGACTCCTAATCGAGTGATAAAAGTGCAAGAAAAACAGAATACCGTTGCTCATATAAACAAAATAGAAAATTATTGGGGTTCCTTAGTATAATTTCTACCTTTTAGGAGGACAAATGGGTAATTCGATAATTTACAGTTAGGGTTTTTAGCGATATATAAAACCGCAAAGATAATCCCTAATTCTCTCCAGCAGAGCCTCCAGCAGTTGCCCTCGCCGTTTCTCTCCTCTTCCTGGTACTGCTTCTCTAGCTCCCTCTACAGCTTATTTTATAGCTTCGAAGGTATTTTGATATAAAGCGATTGATTGTTGAAACAGGTGATTTTTAGCTAATTGTTTTCTAAGGTAGCAAGTCAACCAGTCAAGATGCAGAACGAAGAGGGTCAGAATATGGATCTTTACATCCCCAGGAAATGGTAATATGAGCTCCTTTTTGTTTTAATTTGGATGTGCGCTTTAGGGATTTTTTTAAAGTAGGAAAGTAAGCAGTTTTTGCTCTTTCGTTGCAGCTCCGCCACTAACAGGCTCATTACGTCCAAGGATCATGCCTCAGTCCAGATCAATATTGGCCATTTGGATGCCAATGGCCACTACACTGGTCAATTCACTACTTTTGCTCTCTGTGGCTTCGTCCGTGCCCAGGTATTTGATTCTGCTCATTTACTCATCTTTAAGAATTGGGCTTAATTATTTGTGTAGAATCATTAATTAGTGTGTAAGCATTGTGATTACTTTGCTAGCGTGTATTTAACTACAAATGCAGAAGTACCACAGGCTTCCTGTTTGCTGTAGTTTTTGCCCCTTAGAAGTTGTTCTACAATTAATCTGATGTTGCTTTGACAGACTGCTGTTATCTATTAGATTTTGGCTAGATCGGAATTTAGCCATTGGTTTTAGTTAATTTAGTAAGGAGAAGGATGGGCTATATTCTCGTACTTGAAGTGCTGCGGTCATCTAAGATATGATGTTGTTGCCATTTTATTATAATCATGGTGTCAGATCTTTTCTGTACATGGATTGGAGATTCTTAATGTTTTTTCTTATATTTATATAAATGTCTTATGAGGCAATATTTGTAATGTGACATTGCAGGGTGATGCAGACAGCGCCGTCGACAGGCTTTGGCAAAAGAAGAAGGTTGAACTTCGCCAATAATAATTTCAGTCAGAGCATGGCCTGTTCTCTTTTAAACACTGTTGGTACAAGGGGAGAGTGACAGCAGGGACTACTTTGTTTATGTGGTTGTTTTAGTTATTTTTAGCAAGGACAAGTATATGTAGTACTTAGCTTGATTTTATGTTGCACTCCTTGATAGAATGATTTCTTTTCATATTGCGTTAAAAGCTGAGATTTTGTCATAATTTGAGGTGGGAACGTTACTGTTGCATTTTATTAGTTATCCTGTGTGCAGTGAGCTGGGTGGTTTTCTTTAAAGGTCATGTCATTTTGAATGATATGATATATCATTGTGCATCTGGTTTTCCACCAGGTCTCTAGCCGCAGATGGAGATGGAACTGAATAATTCAAATGCGACGCGTGGTTGGAAAATTTCCTATATTCAGTACTTGCCTTCCGTCGTTCAATTTGTGTGATCAGTTAGATATTTATTTTTTAATTTTTTTAGCATTGATGAATGGGGTTGATATGGAACTGCCACCTTCCTAATTTATCTGTCTAATGGCTATCACCCTACTATCGTATTGTGCCATATTTGGTTGGTTTAGATATTTTTGATTGCTTGAATTTCGATGACCCATCGGCCAACATCTCTTAGATTGTCAGAAGAAGAGAATTGGATGGTCAGAATTTGTGTGGGGTGGGAGCTTTGTCGATAGCGTGTATCTCTTGTAATGCCAAACTGCAGCTTGAGGTAATATTAATCGTGTTGGTTTTCACATTTTTTCACCGACTTGATTCAAATAAGAGCTGCGAAGAGTCTGTTATTTGAGTTGAGGAGGTCTTATCCAGTCCATTTCATTGGACCGTGGGCTCAGTCTGAACCTGTAAATGAGTGGGGCCCAGCTTTTCTTAGCTGAGTAAGCTCTATATTCTCTTGAATATTCTATAAATCGATTTGCAACAAATTAGTCAAAAAAAATTTTAAAAAATTCATAAACCAAACAGATACCTCATTTCTATATTGTCACATGCTGGATTTTCAACATAAGTAGCTAGCCAGAAATTGTCATAGGCTGGATTTTCAGCCCAAAGAGATAACCCAATGGCTATTTTATAAGCCGTACTTAAGTCGTCTTCCTTGGTTCCTAGTTCTTCTCAAGTTGTTTGGGGTAAATAGGTCCTAGTCCCAAAAGGATGTAATACTACTTTTAGGTTGCCTTCTTTTTCAATTGTTTATTCAGAAAGAAATTAACGACTTCTAAACGAAATTAATTAATTAAATCTTGTGAATAATTTTTCTCGTGCTGGTTTTTCTGATCCAAATGACGATACCATGCCTTGTACAGGATAACAATACGTATGCTATATAGCCAGTTGTAGACTCCCTTTTTATTTTTTATTTTTTCAATTTTTTCTTTGAAGTTTATAATTCTGATGCTGAATTCCAATTTTCCAAATTGCTATTGAAAATGGCTTGTACCTTATCATGAAAATGGCATTTTAAAAGAGGACACCGCATATATACTTGGATTCAATAAAGATATCATGATGATTCCTTATCCTCTAGCAAATTGCCACCTGGCATTGTGGAACTGCAGCCGTCAGATTATTTCTCAAAATTGGATCTATATCATTACAACGAAATTTATAACTATAGCTTCCCAATTGCTCACAATTGTCTATATCTTTCTTCAATTTTCTATTTTTTTTTTTAATTTCTATTCCTCTTTTAACATGTCCTATTAGGTCTATGTTTGATTATGTTTCGCCCATAATGGATCTATGGTCCATAATCCAACAGCTTTGGAGGATTTTGTTACAAACTTACATCTATTAAAATCTCTAAATGCAAGAATATGCAAAATAATGGTTTCATTCCAATGGGATTGAGATATAATTACAATTATTTTGCATAAATGAGATTTTTCAAAACTGGCTTCTGTTTTCTTCAAAATAAGTGTGAAAAGATAGCAATAGATAGATTAACGAGCAGTCAAAGGATGATCTTTGATGAATACTTTGGGCAAAGTTTCTCGAATTGGAAGGTGAGGAGGAATTCCATTTTATTTCTGTTTCTTTTGCTTTTCCAGCTTTTAATTAAAATCTCCACCAACATTTCATTTATTATTGTGTGAATATATTAGTATTGTTAATGCATTTTAAAATTCTATTAAAAATACAATTTTGTATGATGAAAAATAATTAGTTGAATTAATTTAAATTTATTCTTTTAATTAATTTTGTATCTTGTATTTTTTTATCCTATATGTAAAATAAATAGTTTATTTGATTATTTGAATTTTTATTATTCATTAAATCTTTATAAATCAAACTTTGAGTGAATCGATAAAAATTAGAGAGTATGATCGTTTGATAATGCAAAAATATAAAAAACCAAGATCATCTTCTAGTTCAACCGAATTTGATATTTATCTAACTATATTTGAATTTGCTGATAATATAAGTAAAAAATTTTATATCATTGATTTGTGGGGTCGATATCAAATACTTCCAAATTTACCACTTTTTTCAAGTTTAGTCTCAATTATTGCGGTTGAGCGAGTTTTTAGTACATGAAATGATATTTTGAATGAGATATAATCTAACTTAACTCTTGAATTGCTAAAAGCTCAAGTATATTTTAATGTTTGGATGAAAGCGATATTAAAACAATAAGAAATAAAAAAGATCAATTTAAAGACAAATATATATTCACTATTGAATGAACAGTCAACATATTAGGCATCGGTGATTCCAATTTAAAATAAAATAAAATAGGTCAATAATTAAAATTTAAAAAGTAAAAGAATTAAGTAAATTTTGATTCTTTTAAATTCCAAGATAATACATAGACAACTTAATTAATAGTAAAAAAATTAAATTTAAGTCTAATTATTAATATTATAATTTTTTAAATATAATAATAAATTTAAACTTTTATAATTTAATTATTTTTTAAATAAAAAAATTAAATTGATTAGATTTTTTACCTAATTATAATTTTTATAATTTATTAATTTATCAAATAAAAATATATTTTTTAAAAATTTTAAATTAAAATTTCTCAAATTTTTTCATTTTTTTACAACAATCTAACTTATTAGTCATTATACAAATTAATATTCAATAAACTATTTTTTTGTAAAAATTTATATTTTACGTAAATTAATATTTGTTTCTCAAAATTATCATTCTTTCTAACTAATTTATTCTCTAATTTTTTCACTTATTTTTTTCTTAATATTTTGTTACTTCATTTATAAACAAATTGATAAATTAAATTAATTTTTTTGCTTCAAATTTATTTAACAATTAAAATTTAATTTTTAAGTTTTAATAATTTAATTGTATTTATTTATTGTATTAATTATAATTTTTAAAAAAATATTGGAATAGACCGAATATCTAATTCATGAATGGGAACTGATTGGTTCCAATTCGATCCTGAACCATCCCATGGGCAATTCCAGATCGGTTCAAATTTTTTTGAACGGTCAGAACCGACATTTCATAATCCATGGCTAGACCTAGTAGCACATATAAATAAAATTATTAAATATATATTATTTTATAATTGAATAAGTATATAAATATGTGATAAATTGAATAAATCTAAAAAAAATTTCCAAACTTTTACGATATCCCCTGTCTCCGATACTAAAATTAAGCTTTTTCTTTACGTTTCTCTTCCTTTCATACATGGCACATCCACCAATGAGATGTGTTTATTTTCATCCTTTGTTTTCCTTCTTAATTTTTATAGCTTGACAAGGATTAGAATTTTAATGCCTTATGGAATAGCATCAAAGGACAAAAAGGAAAAAAAAATAAAAATCATCAAACTCAAAAACCCAAGTTTTGTTTTGCTTTAATTAGTGTTTTTTTTTAAAAAAAAAAATAAACTGACACGACAAAAACAAGGAGTGCCACTTTGTAATTGAATCTTTCCAGCCCACCATCTCAATTTCTTTTCGGACATAACTAATTCTCAATTGAGATTTGCTTTACACATAAGAGAGTGTTAGAAAGATCTCAAGGATCCTACAACTTACTCAACTAAGCATAGCCACCGAGAGACCAATAAAATATCACCCAAAAAAAAAAATCATTTCTTGATCACAAAACATTAGTCAACAAAAACTTAGTAAGTGTCGACTGTCGGTGGCGTTGAGTTTGTATAAATTCTGAGGCCAAAGTTAGTAATTCTTCTGCATATTAAAATTTCAATGCTACCACCACCAAAACATTACTTTCTCTTAAATAAAATTTTAAATTCGAATATTATATATAGAAAAAAACTTCATTAAAAGAACTTTATCTCATAATAAATTAAAAGTTAAATAGACAAACTAATAATAAAAAAATCAAATTGATAACCCATGGCTATTTTAATATTTTGTTGCTTCATTTATAAACAAATTGATAAATTAAATTAATTTTTTTGCTTCAAATTTATTTAACAATTAAAGTTTAATTTCTAAACTTTAATAATTTAATTGTATTTATTTATTATATTAATTATAATTTTTTAAAAAAAATATTGGAATAGGCCGAATATCCGATTCATGAATCGAAATTGATTGGTTCCAATTCGATCCTGAACCATCCCATGGGCAATTCCATAGCGGTTCAAATTTTTTTGAACAGTCGGAACCGACAGTTCATAACCCATGGCTAGACCTAGTAGCATATGTAAATAAAATTATTAAATATATATTATTTTATAATTGAATCAGTATATAAATAATATGATAGATTGAATCAATCTAAAAAAATTTCCAACTTTTATGATATCCCTATCTCCGAGATTAAAAATTAAGCTTTTTCTTTACGTTTATCTTGCTTTTATACAGGCACATCCACCAATGAGATGTGTTTATTTTCATCCTTTGTTTTCCTTCTTAATTTTTATAGCTTGACAAGGATTAGAATTTTAATGCCTTATGGAATAGCATCAAAGGACAAAAAGGAAAAAAAAAAACTGAAAAACCCAAGTTTTGTTTTGCTTTAATTTGTGGTTTTTTTTTTTAAAAAAAAAAAAAACTGACACAACAAAAACAAGGAGTGTCTGTAATGACCAAAATACCTGGTTAGTCGTAAACTGTAGTTTCCGAAATTGATTAGTATACCCGGGGGTCAAAAATACATCCGTTGGTGACAAATTTTTTATTTGATAATTGGAAAATATAGGTTATGACTAGTCTGAGGATAAAATTTGGAGAGAAAATGGGGTCAAATAAGTCATCAAAAGTCAAAATTAAGAAAAAAATGGACCTAGTTTAATTAAATAGTTGATTGACCGTAATTTGATCGGACTATGAAAAATAGCAAACGATATCCAAAAATTTATTTTAAGATATGGATAGACTCTAAATAATATTTAGGATTATTTGACAGTGAAAACGGAATTTTACGGTAACACCGAAAATTGAATTATCTGTCTGATTTAAGTGAGCTGGACAGGAAACGAACTCCAATTGAGTTGAAATTTTTTTTGTAGATATATAAAAATATTTTAAGAATTATGGAATTAAATTTGGGTGAAATTGATCTTGGAAAGTGAGAAAAATAATTTATAGTGCATAATTGGGCCTAAATGGGTTGGGCTTTGTTTGGCCCAAGCCCATCCAAACTTACCCACTATATAAGACCCAGAATTGCAGAATTCTCTAGATAGAATTCTGATTAATCTTCTTCCTCTTTCTTTCCCTTGCTTTGCCGTGCCACTCCTTCATTCATTTTCTTCAAAATTTCTTCATTTTCCTTCAATTCTCACACCAAAATCAACCACCCAAAATTAATTTCAACCTCTCTAATAGCTAATAGAAGTTTTTAATCTTCATTTGGGAGCCTAAAGTGGAAGGAAATCAAAGGATAAAGTTTAGAAAATTATTTTGAGGTAAGCAAAATTTATGGTTTTAAATTAATTTAATAGTTCAAATAGGTAGTTTAAGGTATGTAGATAATAAATATGAAGTTTATTTGAGTTTAGGAAGTAAATTAATGATGGATTAATGAAGGAAAAATTTTGTCCATAGTAGGTACAAGAGAAGGAGAAAGTGCTTCCTAAGGAAAGGAGAAGGAGAAGGAAGATTAGGAAGGCTTAAACAAGCAATTAAGGTTAGTGATTCCATAATCTAATTATTTTCATTAATTAAGTATGATTTAGGGTTATGAAAATTTAGAAAATTGTGTGTTTTGCATATAATTGTTAATTAATGCTTAAAAAATAATTAATGGATTATGAAAAGTGAATTAGAATGATTAATTTCAATTAAAAAAAATTAATTAGTAGAAATTGTAAAATGCAACCTTATTAGGTGAAAAATGAATATTAAGGAATAAATATATTTTAGTGTAATATTATGATATATATGGAATAATGTATGTATTAATTAGTGAAATGAATAATTAGAAAATGAAAGAAAAATTTTAATGATGAAAATTAAATATAGGAAAAAAAAATTAATATTTTCTTTGCTAATTAAATGAAAATTTAGTCATGAAATACAAGAAAATATGATTTATGTGTGTAGAAATTTATTGAAAATTTTTAAATTTAATATTGAATATTTTTCTATTTATTGATGATTATGTGTATGAAATGAAAAATAATGAATAAAATGTATTTAGTGATTTTATAACTTAATTGATTATCCATAATGAAATATTGATATATTAGAATGAAAAAAAAATATGAAAAATTTTGGTAGTGATAAAATTGTTATAAAAGAATAAATTATTAAGTGATTAATAATGTAAAAATAATGGAATTTATGATTTTAATAGAAGTGGAATTAAAGAAATAAAATAATGCCCTTAGTTATTTTTCTGATAGTTAAATCTAACCCATGATATAATTGGCTAGCCATAGGGACACCATTACCGAGGTGCGGGTCATGACGACTCACTTATGTAGGCCAATGATGGTCTACTTCAGTGATTGTAACTCAGTGATTCAGTGTACAATGTAGTGCTCGGGTGATCCTTCAGGATTACTGTTCAGTGTAGTGGACTCTTTGGGTCCACGTCCCATGTATCCGGTCCGAAAATTTTTCTATCGGATTGAATCTAGGGGCAAATAAAAAAATATAAATGAAATGATAAATGTGAATGAAATGATAAAGTGACAATTGTGAATGAAAAATGAGAAAAATGATTAAAATGAAAAATATGAAGTAAGTGAAAAATATGAGAAAAATAATAAAAATGGCATAAGTGATAAATTTGGTAAACATGATAAAAGTGAATATTTTAACAAAAGATAAAAAAATATATAAAATTGAAAAATAAAAAATAAGTGAAGATAAATATTAAATTGTGTAGAAAAAAATAATAAATAAAAAAAATAAATGAAAAATAAAAATATTAGTGGCAAAAGTGAAAATAATATATAGTTAGTGGTATAATTGTAAATAAATGAAAATTTAAGAATTAAAGTGAAATTGAAGCTAATGAAATAAATAAATAAATAAGAATGGAGAATAAAAAAAAAACAAAGTAAAAACGGACTAAATTGAAAGAATTTGAAAGTTCAGAAAAAAAATGAGAAATAAAGATATTAAATAGTGAATTAAGAGTAAATAAAAAAAACGTATTGATAAAAAATATATATATTAAAGAGAAAATTGAATAGTATATAAAAAAAATATTATTGCATGTGTAATTGCATAAAAATATAGTTAGTAGAAATTATTAGATTAGTAATCACCACTGAGCATATTAATGCTCAGCACGTAGTTATTTGACTGCGTGCAGGTAGTAGCGGGAAAAGCAGGAGCAAGTATGCAAATTTTGGAAGCAGTCGAAAGAACAAAATAGTAATAGAATATTACTAATAATGACATGTATATATATGAATAGATATTAAGTTGTAAGAATGAATTTTGTACATATTATGATAAATGATATTTGTAAATTATAATATGTGTGAAGAATTGTGTTGAATGGAAATTATATTGCGTTATATGTGGATTGTTGTGCCCAGAAATGGACTGTGGATTGTTTGCATTGCAGATGGGTAGTTAATATATAACCGTTATGCTGCCGAAATTTTTGAAAAATAAAAATGATTAAAAAAATGTTGGCAATATTATTGCCATTAAATTAAGAAAAAAAATTGGCACATATCGGTTATAATTGTATTAATCCACGTAACGTACGTATAAAATAAGTGTTATAAGGGTGTTATAGTGCCACTTTGTAATTGAATAGTTCCAGCCCACCATCTCAATTTCTTTTCGGACATAACTAATTCTCAATTGAGATTTGCTTTACACATAAGAGAGTGTTAGAAAGATCTCAAGGATCCTACAACTTACTCAACTAAGCATAGCCACCGAGAGACCAATAAAATATCACCCAAAAAAAAAAAATCATTTCTTGATCACAAAACATTAGTCAACAAAAATTTAGTAAGTGTCGACTGTCAGGTGGCGTTGAGTTTGTATAAATTCTGAGGCCAAAGTTAGTAATTCTTCTGCATATTAAAATTTCAATGCTACCACCACCAAAACACTACTTTCTCTTAAATAAAATTTTAAATTCGAATATTATATATAAAAAAAACTGCATTAAAAGAACTTTATCTCATAATAAATTAAAAGTTAAATAGACAAACTGATAATAAAAAAAATCAATACAATCCAAAAATTTTAAATACATATATGAAATATTAGTTACAATTCAAATTTCTAACTTCAAATCCTTATATATATTTTTGAAAATTACTATTTGACATGTCAATAATCAACTAATTATAAATAAAGATTTAAACCGGATTTATATAAGAACTTTCGAGATAGACAGAGGAGGAGATTTAATAACAATTAATTAAGCATTATGTGCCTAAACTTTTTAAACAAACCTTAAATAAAAAGTACCAAAATAAAAGCTTAAACTAATAAACATGAATCCATACGCCTCACTTATTTTTCTACTAGCTATTATACATACATATATATATACATTACAAAACTTTACCCCCTTAAAAGACTCATACAAGAAGTGCAAGTTCCGTTAATGTCATATTTTTCAAATGAAATTATTACATAATTGCGCATGCATTTGGTTTTTCATCACTAAAAATCTCGAATTCAGACGATGGAGATTCGTTCTTCCCATGACGCATGCACGCGTATGTATATGTACTTGAAGGGTAGATAGATGCAATTAATATAATACTGTGACAGGATTAATTGCTTTTTCTTTTAAAAAAAGTACAGGGTTAATTACACTTTATCATTAATCAATACCTTATTTTTATCGGGTTTTTTCTTTTGAATAATAGTTATATTTATTTTTTGCCAAACTCTACGAATGACAATGAAGCGGTTTGGAGTGGAATTTTCCGTTCCCAACTCTAAAATTTTGTCTCATTCTCGATCCCACCAGGAAAAAATTTGGGGCACTCTGCACCTTATGGGAACAAAAATTCCCAATCCTGCACCACATAGGGATGGGATCCCTCATCCCGTCTTCTTCCTCCATTTTCATTTAAAATTTTTTTATTTTAATATTAAAAGTATTTTTTATATTTTATATTTTAATTAATTAGTTAAATATATATTTATTTAAGTAAAAAATATATTTTTTACATAAAATGAGTGTTATATTTTTTAAAAAAATATTAATTATATTAAAATATAAATAATATATATAAATATAATAGTCGAAGTGGAAAAAAATTTACAAAAAACCTTCCCTATTCGAAGTGGATCAAATCCAAATTGCCATATCTAGCCAACTCCAATATACACAAGCAACCAATAGACATTTTCGAAGACAACTCCTCTCACTCTTTCCCCTAGCATGCCTACAAAACTATCTATATTTCAGTGATCAATATAAAATTAGGAGATTATAAATTCATTAGGGGTGAATACTATCTACTTTATATTTAAATGTTAAATCTAACCGAATCAATTAAGTAAGTTGAAAAATTGATTCATTTTTAAAATCAAACTAATCAATACTAGTACCAATATGCTTGATGGAATTAAGAAAGTAGGTACATACCTTATGGAAGTTGATGTTATCGTCAAAGGGAATAATAACACCTAACTTGGTCTCACTAAGAATGTAAGTAATGATATTTCTACAAAACAGTCAAGATGATGAGTGTCATGTTGAACTTAGAATATTTTCAACCATAAATACTAATTTAATATGATTTTTACATAAAAATTGTATAGTTATAGTGCCACAATCTTCAACCAATAACACCAATTTTTATACCAAAAATAACTACTTCTTTTCTTCTTCCTCCATCTACATCCTACAGCCATTACCATTGCCGCCTGTGAAGCCGATTTTTTTCCTTCTCTTATCCGCTGCTCTCTTTATTTCTTTCCTTCTTCCTTCTGATCTCTTTCTTCCATTATCTATCTTGATCCTTAATCTTCTTTCCATTTCTTCATTTTTTCTATATCAATGAGTTTATGAAACAAAAAAAAAAGTAAAAAATAGTGAAACAATACGGTTACATTATCTCATAATATGACGTTGGACTATAGCAAATGCCATTTTTTTTTTATAAAAAATATGGCATTGATTGGAGATGATAGCATAACCTCATTTTGATACTTTGTTTGAAATGCATTTAGTGGTCTGAGCGACAACCTTAATTAGCAGTGGTAACACAGTAGCCCATCATATCTAAAACTGCACGATCCTTGTACTGAATGAATTTCCAAGCGAAGAGACCCCCACATATTTCTAGACAGCGTGTCATCACTCATATTCTCTGTTTCGAACATTGCGAGTTTTTTGTAAATTTTTTTTCCGCCTCGATTATTATATTTATATATATTATGTGAAGCATCAAATCCAAATTGTCATTTCTAGCCAACTCCAATATACACAAGCAACCAATAGACATTTTTGAAGACAACTCCTCTCACTCTTTCCCCTAGTATGCCTGCAAATTTAGCTATATTTCAGTGATCAATATAAAATTAGGAGATTAGAAATTTATTAGGGGTGAATACTATCTGCTTTAAATTGAAATGTCAAATCTAACCGAATCAATTAAGTAAGTCGATAAATTGATTCATTTTTAAAATCGAACTAATCAATACGCTACCAATATGTTTGATGGAATTAAGAAAGTAGGTACATACCTTATGGAAGTTGATGTTGTCATCAAAGGGAACAATGGCACCTAACTCGGTCTCACTACGAAGGTAAGTAATGGTATTTCTATAAAACAGGCAAGAGGTTGAGTGTCATTTTGAACTTTGACCATTTCCAACCATAAATACTAATTTAGTGTGATTTTTACATAAAATGATGTAGCTATAATGCCACAAACTTCAATCAATAACATCACTTTTTATACAAAAAATAACTACTTCCCTTCTTCTTCTTTGACCCACATTGTACAGCCACGGCCATTGATACCTATGAAGTCAATTTTTTTCCCTCTCTTCTCCTACGCTCTCTCTATTTCTTTCCTTCTCCCTCTAGATCCCTTTATTCCTCCTGATCCCTTTCTTCATTTTCTTCCTCTTGACCCCTTTTTTCCTTTCTCCCTCTTGATCTTTAATTTTCTTTCTCTCTTGCTCTTTCTACTATATTTGTTTCTTCCTTTTTCTGTGTCAATGAGTTTATGAAACAAAAAAAAGAAAAAAATAGTGAGACAATGTAGCTATAGTATCTTGTCAAATATGATGTCGAACTATAGCAAATGTCATTTTTTGTAAAAAATATGACATCGATTGGAAATGAAAATGTAAATATCATTTTAACGTTGAGTTGAAAATGCCCTCAGTGGTCTGAGTGACAACTTTAATTAGCAGTGGTGACACAGTAGCCCATCACATCTAAGACTGCACGATCCTTGTATTGAATGAATTTCCAAGTGAAGAGACCCCCACATATTCCTAGCCAGCGTGTCATCACCCATATTCTCTTCCAATTTTCCTCCGCGAAATAGACTACCCGCTTGCACCCTCTTTTGATTGGGTTATGCTCTTTGGTGGGAACAAGTTTTTGGCTTAGCGCTTGACTTAGAATTCGGCTATCTGTTATTAGGTTTGTTGATTGGTTTGGAGCTTGGAGAAGTAACATTACCAAGTTGTACGGCTGCATCCACAAAACAAAAAAGTTAGCTTTAAGGAAATTGGGTAATTCTTCCATTGATAAATCCAGCTAGTAATGAAAACTACTTTTTGATCTCATAACAAGATACTAAATTCTTAACAATGGCATTAGTTCCTACAAGTGAGGAAAACGGGTCCAATTTGGTTGTACCGACAAATTTAATTCTGGTTATTGTTCGGATCGGGTCAAATTATTTCTTTATTATCTAACTCTGCTCACTCCTATCAGAGCCAGCCATGAAGAAGCAAATGAATTGGGCATAAATTGGAAAAAAAAAACTGGAACACGAGGGCCCAAATTAGGCTAGATGAATCTGGGTTTGTGCAACACTTAGATTGGGCTAATGATGAGTTTGGTCCAGTCCAAATCTATCTGGATCTAATTATTCCATGATCAGAGAAGCATATTCCTGGGCCCGGTCTTGAATCTTCGATAACAATGTGGATTTGGATGGCATGGAAAAATACTACTTAGAATGAAGAATTTTACTTTATTTCACAAAATCAGCCATTTTGCTGCCTCCTGATTTAAATAGAAACCGGTCAAATTTGAGGGTATGTATTTTAGTCATAAACCTTAAGTGATTACAAGCATTAAACTAAATTTATATTTCTTGCAATATTGCATTAATTAATAAATATGAGAAAACCTGATGAAATTTTTCTTTGCTGTGTAGATACATCTAAATTCAATAGATGAAATTAGTCACTCTTTCATAAATTAATATTATAAAATTTAGTAATAAAAAACCAATAAAAATTAAAAACTAAGTATTTCCTTGATAGGAGGATTCCTAATCTATTTTGAAGATTATATCCATTTATAATTCTATATCTTCTAATTAATCTAAAACCTAATCGGATTAAAGAACTTAGACCCTTCCTAATCCCTATATATATACCGTTCATTATCAATAAACATAATTAATCATTATTACTACTATTATTATTATTATTAATAAATTAGATTGCATAAATTAACATGAGTAAAGACGAGCAGTGAGTGTGATCACCTTGATCAGCAAATAAAGCAATTAAGAAGATTATTAATTCATAATCAGAGGAAGAGTTCCATAGTTAAGTGTGAAAACTGAATGCATAATATAAAAGTTTTAAAAGTTAAATTTAATATTTTTTCCAGGAAATTCCAATTA
Source organism: Triadica sebifera (assembly GCA_023653625.1). NCBI lineage: Eukaryota > Viridiplantae > Streptophyta > Magnoliopsida > Malpighiales > Euphorbiaceae > Triadica > Triadica sebifera. The sequence continues at coordinate 34,218,913 of CM042897.1, read as the reverse complement.
AAATTGGTTGATAAATTTAATAACTGTGCATAAATTTGGTGCTAAGTTTGGGAAAACCAAAAAAAAAAAAAATTTATGCATTCACAGGATTCCCTTTTTCCTATACATTCATTTATTTAGTGGATGATCATTATCATTGTGTTTTCAATTACAGAAATTTCTTTATTTTTCTTTGTTCACTATGATCATAAATTGTTTTTATTTGATATAGAGAATATAGAATTTTTATAATTGATCATGGGTCCCATCACATTCATACTTGTCCTCTGGCAATAACAACTGACAGATGAATACACCCTTCCCCCTCCTCTTGTTTGGCTTGATATCCTTCAACTATCCCCCCGGATCTAAAGACTGGAATTATTTAATTTATGGAAAGAAATGGAAATTAATTTCTGCCTAATTATTTTTTTCTGTAATTATGTAAATTTATATTGATTGAACTAAATCCAATTATTATATCCCTCCCTGAATTTCAAAATTTATAACAAATGAAATATATAAATATCAATTTGTGTTCAGAACAAATGAAATATATTAATTTTTGAGTTTAATAAAAATATAACGTTTAATTTTTACAGTCTATTTATTCCATTTCATCTTTTCTTTTCTTTTCTTTTTTAACTTTTATCCAACAGTCTACATTATAGAATGGCCATAAGCCTGGAAGTGGAAGGAATATTAGTAAAACGGTAAAACCTGCCTAATCTGAAAGCCAATTAATGATAAATTGATATGATTTAATTTCAACTACTAAACCCAACTCAGGGCCCCTTAATTTGGAATTAATTGCATTGCAGGGGCTTGATGACTTTCTTATTTTCGCTAATCAACCCTGGAAAAGAGGGATTTGCCTCTCCTTTTAATCGTACAGAAATAATTTGAATTATTCATCTATTTTACTGTCTTTATAAGTTCCAATTTTTGACCACACGAAAACTTAAGCCTTTGATTTATATTTGATCAAACACCCTTAAACAAGTTTCCTGTAAGGGCAAATTAAAATTAGTACTAATTATAAGACAGACTGTAATCCCTTCTATTGCAAACTAGATCAATGAATTTTAAGAAAAATCAACATAAACAAATGCTAATATAGGTGATAAAATTTATAATTTAATTAGAGACGGATGCCTTGAGTTTTTTTTAAATTACTGCAAGTACGAACTCTATTTTGTTGCTAGCTAGAGAAGAATAGAAAATGAATTTCAAAAAAATTCATTAATTTTTTTTTTTGGAGTTAGATGGTAATCCGTTGGCTAATTTGTGATGGATGACAATGAATTTTTTATTTTATTTTATTTAAAGCCATGCCTTTAGCCATAAATACTGATAATATAGGACCTTATCCTCTCTAGTGCTTAAGGTAAGAGGCAGTAGAAAGCTAATTTTTGAAATCAATCTTCTAAATCTACCAAATCATAGATATACTATATTGGGAAGCTTAAAGCAACAATAAGTGAACCATTAAAAACTGACTAAAAAAGAATACCAATCTCAGGAGCAATTTCTCATCCTCCCATAATTTAATGTTCAACATTGTTTTGCCCTCCTACATGTATTGTTTTTAGTTTCTCAAAAGGTCATATTGATTAGTTCTCTCACTTAAGTTTTTAGTTTCTCAAAAGGACATTTAATGTCACAGACTTAAATCCCACATCGAATAGGTGAAGGGAATGAGTCCTGGCTATAAGCGGTGGAGCTGCACACCCCACCAGATCGGTCTTTTGGGGAGAGAGTAATGGCCCCGTGACAAGTGGTATCAGAGCCGACCCAGATCCGACTCCGATGTCTCGCCAAGCACCCCGGGTTTGGGGCAGGCAGGGGGGCCCACTGTGACGAGGGCGTCACAGGATTGGGTGGGAGAGAATGTCACAGACTTAAATCCCACATCGGATAGGTGAAGGGAATGAGTCCTGGCTATAAGCGGTGGCGCTGCACACCCCACCAGATCGGTCTTTTGGGGAGAGAGTAATGGCCCCGTGACAAGTGGTATCAGAGCCGACCCAGATCCGACTCCGATGTCTCGCCAAGCACCCCGGGTTTGGGGTAGGCAGGGGGGCCCACTGTGACGAGGGCGTCACAGGATTGGGTGGGAGAGAATGTCACAGACTTAAATCCCACATCGGATAGGTGAAGGGAATGAGTCCTGGCTATAAGCGGTGGCGCTGCACACCCCACCAGATCGGTCTTTTGGGGAGAGAGTAATGGCCCCGTGACATAAAGCTAATATTCAACTGCAAAACCCATGACTCAAATTTGAGGTTCTAAACTCCAAGAAAATGATATGTTTCACGAAGGATGAACAGCAAGAAAACATGAATCATATAGCTAGCTTCCTACTAACAAAGAGTATAACAAGAAAGTAAGGCATAAATAAAAAGGGAATCTAATTAAAAATACAGGACAGTCTCCTTAAAGACAAATGTTTATGCATAATAGCAGTGTCTTGCAGAAGAATTTATGGAGGTGAGAAGAGATAAAAAGTACTTGAATGGGGAAGTAAAGAAGGAGCAGTACAACTCCAACTGCCGTGGTCAGGGATTCCTTGGAGTAGCATTAAAGACTCTGATTTACATGTTCTTTCACTTCACCGTAGCTGCACCACCCAAAAAGATAAATGGATTTTTTCTTTTAGTAAATAAAAAATGAACCAGATTTATAAGCAGAAAGTTAGATATTGATGGTTGATGATTTTTTGTTGGAGAATATGGGTTCTTCTCCTCAGATTTTCCACATGTTATTGGTCATTATAACCATTTTCATGTTCTTATCATTACAAAGAACACACACTTTGATTGCTGATGCTTCACTGGCTGCAGCAGAGTACTTCAAAACTCACAGCATACAAAAGTTGAATCTCATGGAGGAAAGTAAAGATGGTAATGAGAAGCAGATCCGGAGAGTTTCAGGTGAAGACGAAAATGAAGAAAAAGAAACTTTGATAGTGCAAAAGTTCAGAGCTTTACTTGGATTGAGGAGGTCCAAAGCAAGAATCCTGCCAAGTGAGTTTCTTTCACCAGCGCCTTCTCCTTCACCCGCCGTGGAAACTAAGATTCTAACTCCTGCTCCTGCTCCCGCTCCCGCTCCCGTTTCACAGTTGTCAATCCATACACATTCCCATTCTCCATTACATCACTCAAACTCAATTCCACATAAGATTCTGAAGAAGCACAGAGACGAAGGCAGATTTAGAAGAATTCTTATATCAGTTCTTGTGTCGATAGGAGCTGCCTTCACTGTTTGTGTTCTTGGGCTAATCTGGGTCTCTCGCAAAGTCGGAAAGAACAAAAGAATATCTGCAAGAACGATGTTGGTGTATGGTAAAAAGGGAAGAAGCAGAGGTAAATCTAAGTATATAGGTTCCCAAAAGTCTGCAAGCAAGGTAAGCTTAAATCCTGGTATTGATCTACTGTATCTTAATGCATTAGAAAAGGATTTTGAGCAACATAATACTTGTCTTAACCAACCTCCTGAATTGTTAAATACATCATCGAATCATAGCACGCCTAATGCTAAATTTCATGAGAGAAAGGAATCAAAAGAAGAACTGATAAGAAAATCAGAATTTGATAATGCTAGTAGTTCTTCCACAAGGGAAATCATGTCTGTTCATGGGGATGTAGAATCCGTGAAATATGACTCTGATGGTGAAAACTCTTCGCGGGACAAAATCATTCCAATTGAAGCTCATTCCTCAGATGATGAATCTTTTCATTCTTTTGTTGATTCACATTCATCTAATATTAGACTTTCAAATGCTTCAGCTGGTAGTCTTAGTGACATATTGGAAAATGCCTCTTCAAATGTGCGTAAAAATTTTCCATCTCCTTCCCCCATAAATTTAGACATTCCACAAGCCACTTCAGAACATATCTCAACTCCTGCTTTGAATTTACAGCCAAAACTTCCTCAATCTCCAAACAATCTCAGAGCAGAAAACCTGTCAGTTTCATCTCCTCCATATTCTGATGAGAATTTTGTACCCTTACCACCGCCCTCACCAACTTATCTCTGGCTCCAGGTATCCACTTACCTCCCCCACGTATTTCTTCCTCGGCCAACAAAATTGCATCTAAAGCTTCAAGTTCTTCTTCATTTCCCAACTTATCATCTCCTAGGAAGTCAGATTCATCATCATCATCAAAACAGATACCTCAAAATGACTTGCCTTCATCACTCCAAATATGTCTTGAAACTTCACAAGCTGCAGTTTCCATCCCTCCTCCACCGTGTTCACCTTCATTTCTCAAAGGGAATAGTAACTCTACCAAAGTCCCACCTCCTCCGCCATGCCCGCCTACACTTATGAAAGGAAATAGTGGCTCCACCAAAGGCCCACCTCCACCACCAGCTCAACTTCCTCAGTATTCACCAGTAGGCAAAGATGGAGCCCCACTGCCAAAATTGAAGCCTCTTCACTGGGACAAAGTTAGAGCTGCACCTGATCGTAGTATGGTTTGGGACAAGATAAGATCAAGCTCATTCGAGTAAGTCTTGCCTTATTACTTGCAAGTTACATTATACGTACACTCTTATTGTCAGATTTTAGTAATCTAAATTTGCATCAGGTTCGATGAGGAGATGATCGAATCACTTTTCGGATACAACTTACAAAGTACAATGAAGAATGACGAAGCAAAAAGCAAAAGCCCATCTCCCAGCAAGCATGTCCTCGAGCCCAAGAGACTGCAGAACTTAACCATACTCTCAAAAGCATTGAATGCGACTCCTGAGCAAGTATGTGAAGCACTGATTAGAGGTAGAGCTTTGAAAACTTGAAAAAGCATTATAGATAGATACAATCGATCAATACAGCAAAACTCAAACTCAATTCTTTTGATTATGGAAAACAGGGAATGGGTTGAGTTTACAACAACTAGAAGCACTAGCAAAGATGGCACCCACCAAAGAAGAAGAGGCTAAGCTCGCCAACTATAGAGGAAACGTAAATGAGTTAGGCTTGGCTGAGAAGTTTGTTAAACTAGCACTTACAATACCATTTGCCTTTCTACGAGTAGAAGCCATGCTTTATAGAGAAACTTTTGAAGATGAGGTGGTTCATTTGAGAAACTCTTTCTCAATGCTAGAGGTAATGAACAAAAAACCACCATAAATCATCGGTTTCTCATCAATAAAATTTCCAAAGGGACTAACTTATGCCTCATTGTTCTTTCATTTATTTTTTCCTGCTAGGAGGCCTGTAAAGAACTCAGATCAAGTAGGCTCTTTCTGAAGTTACTTGAAGCGGTACTCAAAACAGGCAACCGTATGAATATTGGAACAATTAGAGGAGGCGCTAGAGCATTCAAGCTAGATGCCCTCCTTAAGCTTGCTGATGTGAAAGGAACAGATGGGAAAACTACCTTACTCCACTTTGTGGTACAAGAAATAATTAGGTCAGAAGGAATTCGAGTGTCAGACAGCATTATGGGAAGAATCAATCAGAAAAAAGAAAGCAAAACAACAGAAGAGCGGGAAGAAGATTACAGAAGAATGGGGCTAGAACTTGTGTCTGGTCTAAGTACAGAACTCTACAATGTCAAGAAAACAGCTACCATTGACCTTGATGTCCTTGCAAGCTCAGTCTCGAATCTATCAGATGGAAAGGCTAAACTGCAAAATCTAGTATTCAAGGACTTGTCAACAGATGAAAAGAGTGGAAACTTTGTGCATTCGATGAACACCTTCCAAAACTATGCAGAGAGGAATCTGAAAGAGTTGCAGGAAGATGAAAACAAAGTCCTGTTACAAGTTAGAGAAATTACTGAATACTTTCATGGAGATGTGAGCAAAGAAGAAGCAAACCCACTTCGAATATTCGTGATTGTAAGAGACTTTATGGGCATGTTAGATCATGTTTGCAAGGAACTTAGGAGCCTGAAAGTTCCTAACAGTCCTAATCCTCTTGCTCCGTTTCGGTAGATTGTATTAATTTATTTGGTGGGGTTGTAGGAGGATATTCATCATCCAATCACCACCTCAGGTGTAACTTTTTTTTGTTCTGGAGTTTTGGCTTGTTTAGATTCAATTGCATAGCAATCTCAAGTAGCTGGGATTAAGGATTTGTAATAAACTAATAACAACTAATGACATCATTTATCAGACAGATATATCAAAGGTTTTCCTTTTCCATACACAGGAAGCATACTAAATACGCTCAGATACAAACAAACATAAGAATAAAGTCACTGGTCACTGTCTTGTCCCCCAACAATACACAGATTATACATCAGAAATCTATCTCTGCTCTGCCTAATGTTAACTTTGCAATATTTTATCAACACTATGGTTTCTCAATTCCCTTTTTAATGCCTGTATTGGAATCTTACCTGTAAAATTTTTCTATAATTACACAAAAAATTATCACAATGAACTTAAAATAGCAAGTCAGTAGAACTTAATGGGAAAAATTTGTATCCATGGTAATGTATACTCCAGTTGATAACAGTTGACGATATTTTGTTAAAAAAAAAAATTGCAGGCATGTTCTGGCTCAATGCTACACTGATTTGATGCTTATAAGAACTGATAAATGGAGATTCTTGTTCACCTGTAGACTGTAGTCTTTGTCATCTTCCAACTGTTTATCCATGAAAGAAATTGCAGAACGTGGGAAGGACTGAAGAAGCGGGTGGAACGATGTCGTTTCGATCAACCTTTTTCTCATAGAAGACTAGTCATTTTTAGGTCCTTGCACTTATTTATGAAACTGCAACTAAGTCTCTCAATTGAAATTTTATTCATCTGAGCCTCTGCATCTTTAGTTGTTGTTAATTAGGCTCCTACTTGAAGGAATTGCATGGGCATGAGCGGCCACTGGCCAGCAGAGCCTGAAAAAAAGCATTTCAACGGTTCAAATGAATACAAATTAGACATCAAAGGGCCAAATTCAACAATTAAAAGTTCAATAAGAATTCTTTGATTTTTATTGTCTTATTTTTTATTTTTTGAAATTTACTTTAAAAAATTATTAATTTATTTTTCCAATAAAAATAATTTAATTAAATAAAAATTATAGATTTAAGGATACTATCATATTAACTCATTTTAACAAAATTTTATTTAAAACTGGTAACATAATGTTTTGGTGAAATCTTATATAATATGAGTAAAATTGGTTTTAGTGCATATTTTTAATTGACATGTCTTGTAAAAAAATAAAAATTTTATTTAAGAGATTTAATTATATTTGTTTAGACAAATCCAGAAATCAGTTTTCCTCTCCCTCTTTTCACCATATTACCGCTGCCACCGGCGACCCCGCCGTCCTCTTGACAGATCAAGAACTTTCAGGACATTGCGCGCGAAACTTTTAGAAAAGTCGACGCGTCAATTTATTATTGGACACAGAACGTGTTGGGCCTTCATAAGGTATGACAACAAGCGCACTTCGTGCAAATACGTGGCAAAAGGCTATTGGTTTGAAGACTCCAGCAAGGTAAATCCACCGATAGAAGCAAAACACTATAAATAATCCACTCTACCATGCTCTTCATCCTCAACTGCACAGAGAAGGCAAACAGAGAAAATAATTTATTCTTTCTGATTTCACAGACACAAAGCTCAAAATGACAATGAAGATCAACAACCAAACTGCATCGATTTTCTTTATTCTTCTCTTCGTTTCAGGTAATTAGAAATGTAGAATTTATCAAATTTCATGGTCATTAAGTTATCGCCTAATGCTCTGTTTTCCTTTTTCTCTTTTGGCTAGTGGCTATCATTAAGAAAATTAAATGAATTTTGAAAATAAAACGGCTGGATTCTTTTTGTTTGAAGTTGGTAGGAATGTAGAAATTATCAAATTTTATGGTCATCAATATTATTGGGTTTGCTTAATGCTCTTTTTTTTTGGTGTGTGTGTTTGGTAATGATGATTGATAAGTTGCATTGATATGTTCACTAAGACCTTGGTTTCTTTCTTATTCTTTCTTTGAAGAATTTGCGATAGAATTAGCAGTAGCGGCAGATGATTCTGCAAAACTTGGAACTGTGATCGGTATTGATCTAGGAACGACATACTCTTGTGTGGGCGTTTCTCGAAATGGTCACGTAGAGATAATAGCCAATGATCAAGGCAACAGAATAACTCCATCATGGGTCACATTTACTGACACTGAGCGTCTGATAGGAGAGGCTGCAAAGAATCAAGCAGCTTTTAATCCAGAAAACACAATCTTCGATGTTAAGCGTTTCATAGGAAGAAGGTAACCTATTATTTTTTAAGTTTGATTGATTATTCATAACCCACTTTGTGTTTTAGGTAGTAGAATTGATCTGGGTTTGTATTGGTTTATGGCTTGGTTGATAGGTTTGATGACCCAGAGGTTCAAAGGGATATTAAGTTCATGCCTTACAAGGTGGTGAATAAGGATGGTAAACCTTATGTACAAGTGAAGGTAAAAGGGGAGACTAAGGTGTTTAGCCCTGAGGAGATCAGTGCTATGGTGTTAGGGAAGATGAAGGAGACAGCTGAGGCATACTTGGGCAAGAAGATTAAAGATGCTGTGATTACTGTTCCAGGTACATTGTTTAACTGTGAACTTAATTTCCAGGGTGAACAAGAGTTGGAGCCTTATGAAAGGTGAATGATTTCATTGTCTAAAGGGCTCTTTTTTTTTTTCCCTCTCTTGTAGCATATTTCAATGATGCACAGAGGCAAGCAACGAAGGATGCAGGCGCCATTGCCGGGCTTAATGTGGTTCGGATAATAAATGAGCCTACGGCTGCAGCTATTGCCTATGGTCTAGACAAGAAGGGAGGAGAAATGAACATTTTGGTTTATGATCTCGGTGGTGGTACCTTTGATGTTAGTATCTTGACCATTGATAATGGTGTTTTTGAGGTACTTTCTACAAGCGGTGATACCCACTTGGGAGGAGAAGACTTTGATCACAGAGTGATGGACTATTTCATCAAGCTGATAAAAAAGAAGTACAACAAAGATATCAGCAAAGATAAAAAAGCTCTAGGGAAGCTTCGAAGGGAATGCGAGAGAGCAAAGAGAGCATTAAGCAGCCAGCACCAAGTTCGAGTAGAGATCGAATCACTTTTCGATGGTATTGATTTCTCAGAGCCATTGACAAGGGCAAGATTTGAAGAGTTGAACATGGACTTGTTTAAGAAAACATTAGGACCATTGAAAAAGGCTTTAGAGGATGCAGGTCTAAAGAAGTCTGATATCAATGAGATTGTGCTTGTGGGTGGAAGTACTAGAATTCCTAAAGTTCAAGAATTGTTGAAGGATATGTTCGACGGAAAGGAACCAAACAAAGGTATCAATCCAGGCGAAGCTGTTGCCTATGGCGCTGCAGTTCAAGGTGGAATTCTTAGCGGCGAAGGTGGAGAAGAAACCAAAGGTAATCATTCACCCTCTAACTTACATGAATTTGCATTTGGGTATGCAGAATGCTTAGATGGTTCTTTCTGTTGGCTGCAGGCCTTCTCTTGCTTGACGTTACTCCCCTAAGTCTTGGCATTGAAACGGTTGGCGGTGTGATGACAAAATTAATCCCTAGAAACACTGTCATCCCAACTAAAAAATCCCAGATTTTCTCTACCTATCAAGACCAGCAAACCACGGTATCTATAAAGGTAAACAAGAATCTAAGGTTACTTGCCTGCGTTAGTACTTGAATTATCTTGTTGAACTAACATAGTTCCTGAAAAATTTCAGGTCTATGAAGGCGAAAGAAGCTTGACTAAGGATTGTCGTGAGCTTGGAAGGTTCGATCTAACAGGAATCCCACCAGCTCCAAGGTATGAAATTATCGATTGGGTACAAAGTTTTTAGTGTTCAATAATCATAGGTACTAAAGTTAAAGTCATTTGCAGGGGAGTGCCCCAGATTGAGGTAACCTTTGAGGTTGATGCCAATGGCATTTTACATGTGAAGGCTGAGGATAAGGCAGCAAAGAAGTCACAATCTATAACCATAACCAATGATAAAGGGCGTCTCAGCCAAGAAGAGATTGATAGGATGATAAAGGAGGCTGCGGAAATGGCCGAGGAGGATAGAAAGGTGAGGGAGAAAATTGATGCAAGGAACAAATTGGAGACTTACATTTACAATATGAGGAGTACTATCAGTGATAATAATAAGCTGGCTGATAAGATTGATTCTGATGATAAAGAAAAGATTGAAAATACGTTGAAGGAAACACTTGAATGGTTAGATGATAGCCAGAATGTAGACAAGGATGATTTTGAAGAGAAACTTAAGGAGGTGGAAGCTGTTTGCAATCCTGTCATAAAGCAAGTATATGAAAAGAGTGGCGGAAGCGGAAGTTCAGCTGATTCTGAAGATGAAGAAACAACCGATGAACTATAGATTGTACATAGCATGTAAAAGTTCCAGTTCTATCTTTTTTATTTTTGTTCTTCTTTCGTTAATGGATTTTGCTACTTAATAAAAATCAACCTATAATTGAAATTGGAGTTTTACCATTTTATGAGTATTGTCCGTTATTTGTTTATTCTCTGTTCGAAAGTTTCTTGTTTAAATCAGATTCATGTATTTATTTGGCAACAATTCTCTCCATCTACAATTTGAGGCTAAAAGGTCTAGTTTTACTTGAGCTAAAAAGCTTATGAAATCTAGAAAGAAGTAGACTCCATTTCCAAGGAAAATGTGATGCAGTGCTCTGTTGATTCTTGTCCTGCCTCGCCAACAGGCAGCGTCGATGATATTTCATCTCTTAGAGACTGAGGTTCTTCGCCAGTTTTTGCAGCATGCTTCTGATTTCCTTAGTCCTTCCAGCTCGATTGCTACTTCTCTCTCATAGTAGGCCTCTTTTTCCCATTCAATCTCAGGCATCTTGTTGCAAGATCTGCGACGGCATGAATATCTTCTTCCGTTGCTTCTCTAGCAATTTTAGGATCCAGAATCTGAATGTCAATGAAAGGAAGTGTACAACAAGCTTTATCTCAGTTTCATTTCTGTAAAAGGAAATTGGCAATTCCCCAGTTAGGAGCTCTATCAGCACAACCCCGTAGCCGATCACATCACTTTTATCTGTGAATTGGCTTTTGTAGAAGTACTCAGGATCTAGGTACCCATATGTTCCTTGCACTGCATTAGTTAGATGAGTTCTGTCATAAGAGATTGATCTTGAAGTCCCAAACCCTGAGACTTTTGCACTATACTTACCATCTAGGAGTATGTTTGCAGATTTGATATCGCGGTGGCAGATGGCATGAGGCTGAAGAATGCATGTATGCTACTGCTTCAGCTACTTCCCTCGCAATCCTGAAACGATGCTTCCATGAAAGCGAACCGTCTTGGTCTTGTTCATGGATACGGTTGGAAAGGGTTCCATTAGGAATGAACTCGTAGACTAGTAAATGGAAACTCGGTTTCCAAGCAACACCCAAGAAGCTTCACAATGTTTCTATGATTAATCTGGGACAAAATGACCACCTCGTTTATAAACTGCTCAATCTGGCTTCTGTCAATAGTCTTTGATCTTTTACAGCAACTATACTACCATCGGGTTGTAAACAGTGCCATAGCCTCCCTGCCCAAGAAATCTGCACAGACTGTAGTTGTCTGTGGCTCTTTCCATCTCCTCTGATGTAAATAGTTTTGCCTTTTCACCTCCTCCCCCGGATGAGAGCCGTTGGTGCAGCAGGAATCCACCATTCTGCTGGAAAAGTCTCTCTTTACGAATTCTGTGTGAACTGATGTAACTTGTTACTGCAAAGGAATAAACAAAAAAGCCCAATGCCAATGCCAATACCTGAAACAAAAACATGAATAGCTCAGAATAAATGCAATTGCTTGAATATACTTATTGAATTAGATGTATGTGTGGATGGTGGAGAGATGCATACCCAACAGGGTAACCTGTTTGACAGAAAACTTTTACTGTCTCGTCTGCAGTTAAAATGTCCTGGAATCCCATCTGCAAGGGACCCATTAGTACATTGACAAAGGATATTCCCTGGATTAGCTATGCAACTGTCGCTTTTAAGTGGAACCAAAACAGGTGTGAAAAGATATATCGTGCTGTCCTGTGACAGTCTGTTGGCAGACAGCATGCTTGCATCATTAACGCCAAAAGATTTCGGAACCTTTGCAATCCTATCTCCCCATCTCACCGTATACATTAACGAGGTGAGCACCCCATCTGCTATTTGGTTTCGACTTGGACAGGCACATCTTAGCGGAACCATCAGCTTCATTCCCACACTCAGACTTTTAGGATCGTAGAAATGTTGACCCGTTAGAACCTGACAAGTAGTGAGGCCCTGGTAAGTGTTATTGGCTACTGAAAAAATGTCTCAGCTGGATTTGTGAGGGTGTAAATGGCATTATGCTGGAAGATGCTACCAGTACATGAACAAGAGATAGGAACTGAAACCAGTTTTTCGGCTGGAATTCTGTCATCGATTGCTCGGTTGTTGATCAAGGCTATTCTTGAAGTGTCTGAACCTAAGAGTTCAGCAATGAAGATGGGAGAATCGAAGGGCGGACGGGATATAAAGCTTATAAGTGACTGGCATGCCAATTGATCGACGCTACTGCAGGGAAAACCTTCGGATATAGAAGAAAATTTATAAAAATCCGTGAACATATTCCTAATGTATTTTTGTTGGCAATCTGATGGGTGACAAATTAGGAACAGAAGGACTAAGATCAACGATGGTAGCTCCATGCATGGACTTTAGTTCTTGAGCTAAAGTTACGCTCTCAGCTATTTGTACAAACCTGAATCAGATTTTTTCTTATAATTTGACTTGGCATTTGGCATTGATTATTCCTGTTAAAGTTTGGAGTATATCATGTCAGTACTATTCCATTTTTGACAATTTACTTCAAAGATTTAGACTCGAGAGTTGCGATAACAAGTTAGCTGTTAGCCCACACTGTCAAGTTTCAGTTGCGCTATGTTGTAGCTAATAGTGGAATTATGCTAAACTTAATATTTTAATAAATAATACTTAAAACCAGATATACCATAAACTGATACGATCGCATTTTGTCATGTATATAAAATAAAATAATTATAACTTTTCATATACACATAAAAAAAAATCTGACCTAAAAACAAAAGAAAAAAAATCTTATTTTAATAATTAGAGTTCCTTAAAGACTACGTAAAACAATACGTGATTAACATGGACCAAATCAACTAATCTTATTACGAAGGAAAAAGGCTACAAACTTACTTAAGCTTCCCTTCCTAAAGTTCTCCTCAGTCGAATTTAATTTGATTGGGCAGCAGATACTGAGGCCTTAATTTGATCAAGGAAGTCTAATGCATGAAAATGTAGTCATTTAAGAAAAAAGAAATTGGGTGGTATGTATTAGAGAAGAAAAAATTTTTGTTTCTTCTGTTTACTTGGGCAAAAATAAACCTAGACCTAGCCTAGAAAAAAAATTCCAATCAATTAAATTCTTCAGCATGAGTTAAAAAAAATAGAATTGACTGACAAAATATTGATTGAGAATGGTTTAAAAAAACATAGTTAAAAACCATGAATCGTGATTAATATTGGACTTTCAAATGCTTCAGCTCGTAAAGGTTTTCCATCTCAACTAACTTCCTCCGCAAATTTAGACATTCCACAAGCAACTTCAGAACATATCCCAACTCCTGCTTGGAATTTACAACAAAAACTTTCTCAATCTCCAAACAATCTCACAGCAGAATATCTGACAGTTTCATCTCCTTCATATTCTGATGAGAATTTTGCACCCTTACCCCAGCCCCCACCACCTCCACCTCCACCTCCGCCTGCACTGGCCCCAGGTACCCACTTACCTCCCCCACGTATTTCTTCCTCGGCCAACAAATTGCATCTAAAGCTTCAAGTTCTTCATTTCCCATATAATTTAAAAGTATGAAAATATTTTTATATAAATTAATTATATAATGCTTTAATTATCATCTAAAGCGCATCTGGTGTAGTGGTATCATAGTACCCTCCCACGGTACTGACCGGGGTTCGATTCCCCGGATGCGCATTACACCTGATTCTTTTTACTATAAGAAAATCCTGTTTTTGGCCTAAGTCTTCGTTTGGTAAAACAAGTGGAAATTTAGCTGGAAATCACTTTATTATTTTTATCTCTTTGGATTTCACATTATTACAAAACAACATCACCTTTAATACTTTCTTAAATTTGATTCATAATATAATAGGATAATTATGTTCATATCTAGTGTGAGTATTAGAGTATTTAGATGTCTTTTTGGATTTCATGTTATTACAAAATCACCCGATCTTTGATATTTTAATACAAAATTACATGTATTTCGTGTTTTTTGAAATTTTATTTTAATTACTTTCGTCACTTTAGAATCATATTATAATAAAATGACACAATATTTGATACAAAATCACCAACATTATATGTTATTTTTTTGATTTTTTGCTTTGATTCCTTTATCTCCTTGATGAACTCAAACATTTTCTTTGAAAGTAAGACAAAATCACATGCATTTCCTGTTATTTCTTTGAATTTTTGTTTTAATTCCTTTTATCTCTTCGAATTGATTTTCATATCCAATTTGGCAGCTCTTTCCTTTCTTTTTCTTTTTCTTTTTCTTTTTCTCACGCTTGTTCTCTCTACATTTTTTTTATGGTCAATATTTAAATTCATTAGCTTAACCATGGATTATGTCATTTATTACCACACTATTTTTTTTTTTTTAAAAAAGCATTTATTATCATGCTTGGTACCAAAATCCTTAATTACCCTTTCTATTATAATTGCACTTTTTTCCTTTTAATTTACTAACAATGAATCACACAAATAATCTGCTAGGATTTTTTTATAACGTAATGTAGAGATTAATAATATCATGGCACTGCCTCATACCGTAATATATGGGTCAAGTATTCAATCATAGTTTTTATTTTTAAACTATATGGAAGCTCCCCTCCTCCTTAACCAAGCTTAAAAATAAAAATAAAAATAAAAATAAAAAACCGAAGTACCCATGATTTGTTCAACATAAAAGATTATATGTACTAATTATTTTTTTGCATACATACACATTTTATATATAAATTTAATCATTCGAATTCCGCAGCACACTAGACTAGAGTAGCAAGAGCCTCCAGTACCCGTACATTTCATTAGCTGTATCTCTCTATCAATTAGAAGCTTAATTTACTTCAGCTTAAATATGGGTTGCATAATTTACGCGATCATCGGCTTCACTGTGCATCCTTACTATTTTGTTTGCCAAATTTGAACAAACTAATGGCAGAAGCAAGCAACAGCAACAGAGAAGCTGAGGATCGTAAGTAACGGAGGCATTAGAGGAAGCTGAAGAAAGGGCCAATGACATGACCAAATTCTGAGGCAGATAGATATATATGCTCTTGTTGTTTGACTTATAAAGATTAAAGACCTTGAAGATTCGCTGGCCGGTGGTAGAGCTTTCATGGATGAGGCCTTGGATTTTGTACTTTTATGCGCAAATGAAATATATAAAATTATTAATTTTTGATATAAATGTTTTTTTAAATAAAATATGAAATATTTAATACAAAGAGATAAATATAAATATTATAATTAAACTCCTAATATCATAACTGACTTTATGAATATGGAAGATTTAGTATTTTGTTAGAACTAAGCTCCTAATATGATATTTGATATACAAATAAATAGATTAGATTGGATAATTAATTTAAAGATAAGCATAATATTTTATTATTATGATTATTGGAAAAAATTATAAAAAATTTCAAAATTCTATGAAAAATAAATAAATAAATAAATATTGCTTAATTTTAAAAGAGACTGCTCGTATTAGTATATTATAAAATTCTTCTTAACTCTACTTTATTTTATAAGTATGATTTAAAGAAAGAAAACTACAAGCTTTATTTTATATATATATATATATATATATATATATATATATATATATATATAATCATATCACCATTATTTTGACTAGGTATTAATATTTTATTTAGATTTTTAAATAACCTAAATTCTCATTAAAATAAGTTTTTATGTGGAAATGCAGTCAGTTCGATAACATAACAAGTAAAATTTATTTATTTACAAAATGATATATTTTTGTAATATATCATTTTATTTATCTCACTTTTTTTTCTCTCTTTTTCAAACTATATTTTTTAGATAATAATAATAAATAATAATTATAATAATAATAAAGTTGATTACATGATTCTGATGCCATTCAAAATTGTGATTTATAAATGAGGAAACAAATCATGCATTTCTTTATTTTCAGTGCGATGATGCACATTTCAACAATAAAAATAAGCTAAAAACGAAATTTATAGTATTAACAACATTATAAAAAAATTCGCAAAGCAAAAATCATATGAAGCTTATCTTTCTACTTTTCTATCTTCATTCTTTTTATTATTATTATTTTTCTATTCAATGGAAAAGAAAATAGAAAAAGAAAAAGGTTTATTTAAACTTCCAGGTTGATTATTCTTTCAATTTTTTTTAGTTTTATAATTGAAATTTGGAATTACATATGAATTTCATGGTTAGTGAATTTAAAATAATATGTTTGATTTTTATCTATAGACTGATCAATCCATTTATTCATGCAGATTTTTCTAGTATTTAATTTGTTATTTTTACAACAAAATATCAATTTATAATTCAAATTTTAAATCGCTGCTCCACATATTGCCAGCAAAGCAAATCCAACGGCTTAACGTTTACCAACCTCCAAGTCCCGGAGCAGATCGTCATTTTCATCAAACAGAAGCTAAAGGATTGCCAGCATGTCAAGTATCAGCCGTTAGATCATATACATTAAAAGCAATCCTATTGGTCTAAAGCTGAAGTACACGGATTGCCAACAATGGCATGGTCCCAATAGATATATTAACGAACTCCCCAGCATTCGTCCAAATCATAGATTCGGAAAAGCCGCTTTCTGATAACTTTCATTTTCCCTCTGAAGCGCTCCGTTTCGATTTGAGAAAATAAGTTAAATCGCAGATCTCAGTTTTGTCCCATTTTGATTATCGATGGAGACTGCAAAGGAGAGGAAGGGTGCAGCCGGAAGAAGAGGCGGCGACAGAAAAAAGGCAGTTTCAAAGTCTGTCAAGGCCGGACTTCAATTTCCTGTCGGTAGAATTACCCGCTTTCTCAGAAAGGGTCGATACGCTCAGCGATACGGCGCTGGAGCTCCGATCTATCTCGCAGCCGTTCTCGAGTACCTCGCCGCCGAGGTTTGTCTTTGATCCGATTTGTCTTCTTCGTTTTCTGTAATTTTGATCTTTTAATTTTTGAGACGGTGTTTGGATTTGGATTGATTGTCGGATCTTAATATTTTCTTCCAGCTTCTAGGCTACCAAACAGGAGATTCAATAATGCGTGTTTGTTTTCAGGTGTTAGAATTGGCAGGGAATGCTGCACGGGATAACAAGAAGAACAGGATAAATCCAAGGCACGTGCTATTAGCAGTGAGGAACGATGAAGAGTTGGGGAAATTGCTTCAAGGCGTGACGATTGCTAGTGGTGGAGTTTTACCAAACATCAACCCTGTACTACTGCCGAAGAAAAGTGTATCCGCCGCGGAGAAATCTTCCGACTCAAAATCTCCGGCTAAAAGTGCCAGAACATAATTGTAATGTACATGTTAATTGCAATAACGTCTCTGACGGACCTCATGTCGTTTTAGTCCATAAAATGTAGGTTTATGATATCTTTGTAACGCATTAATGCCCCGTTCATCTGCTGCTTTTGCTCAGTAAGCAAATATTTTCAATTTTCAATATCATGTAAGCTGTGGGGATTTGTTAGCTCCTAACGCTATCTAAATTTAGATTTTTTATCATAAATGTACTTTGCTATGTTTGAATTTGTGATTTCTTAACTCCTTAGGGTATATTTATTAAGCTTTTATACTTTTTATTTTAAAGGATTATTTTATAAAAAATATTTCTAATTAATTTTTTATTTTTAAAATTTAAGAGTAGAGATTTAAATTTTATTATTTATTTAAATTGTAATTAATGTATATTTAATTTTTATATATATTCAATTATTAGTATATTTTTCTATTTTTCACTTTTTATAATAAAATTATTTATTTTTTAATTAAATATTAATTTGTATTGAATAAAATAAAATATAAAGTGTTCATAAGATTTATAAAAAAATTTATTTATATTTAAAAACATTTTTAAACTAAAAGATTATTGTTTAAAATATTTTTATGTTATTAAATATTAATTAAATTGCAACATCGTAGACAAAAAATTGATGTTGGTATATTTATTTGGGGTACACCTTATTGAATTGAAACAAATATTGTTCACAACTTTATTCTTATCACAGTAATTCCATTGTTTTCTTTTTATTATTAATTTGAGAGGATTTAACATAAATCAGCCCCTGAATAGAATAGGAAAAAAAGATTTTTTTTCAGACCATATTAAATTTAATTGTAATTTTAATATATATGTATATAAGCTTGTGTTTTATTGCATATCTGTCAATAATCATGGTTATATATTATTGTGATAAGAATAAAGTTGTTCGTATTTGATAACACATAATTGTTGTTTTAATTATATTTGCAGGTATAAATATCATTTTATATGTTCAGAACTTTTTTATGAATTTTTTTTCGTGAGATATTACATATCATCCATAGTAAAATTAAGCAAATCAAACATAATAAAAGAAATATAATTTCAGTTTTTTTCTATTCTCTTTATTTTATTTTTTTCATTCTCCTTATTTTTTTTCCCTTCCCCTTATTAAAGTTCGCTTGCGCCACGGTTGGGAGAATTACTATAGTCCATTGCTAGGGTGATTTGATTCTGATTTTAAAGTGTTTGGGCCATGGACTGTAAACTTGGCCCATGGGCTTCAACATTTTGCTTGGGAGTTACAAGAAAAGGCGTCAGCGCTGGAAGGATGCAACGGTTGGTAAACCCAGCGGCAAAGGGTGGTTTTTCTGGGGTTTCGAATCGCTAGATAGTTTCCATTGATTGTGCAAGAACCATGAACCATTTTCCGGTAATATTTTCTATTTCTGATCAATGTTGAAAAAGTATATCTGCGAAATTTCACAATGGACCTAAGATTTATTATTATTTTTTGGCAGAGAAAGGCTTCAATCTTTCCCATCCGACTCTCTCGTTGGGGCCGTAGCCTTTGCTGCTTCCGGGTCGGGTCTTCTATATGTTAACAGCAATTCTGATTCCAGTGAGCTCCTCATTTTCCTTGACCTTTTTTTTTTGGGGAGGGGCTAAAAAAAAGAAAAAGAAAATTTGAACCATGCTTAAACAAGGTCACTGAAAAGATCTTCTCTGTTTCCTTGAATTTTTGTAGCGAAAATATCTATATCGCTACAAATTCGTGCACCATTGGATGAATCTCTGTCACTGCCATTGCAAATGTTGCAGTACTACATTTCTTTGCGTCCATTTATGTCCAACGATCACTGGCAATTGGGTTTGTACTTCTTTCCCTTTTCTTTTTCTTTTTGAATAATTGAATAAATTGGCGGTTACGCTTGACTTTTTGAATTTAAATTTGTAGGAAATCTTCCATTGTTTTCTGCTAGAGTTGGTCCTGCTACTTCAGCAGACATAAAGAGGGAGAGTTCTGGCGTTACTGGGGACTGTCCAAAACCATGTTGCGGATTTTTAGGAAGGGACACTATAGCCAATGCAGCTGCTAAGGTTGCTCCTGCTATTGTCAATCTATCTGTTCCGCAGGGTAAGTTTGAAGTAGTTCTTTCAAATTTTGAGGTTAGGACATAAATATTGGTAAATAATTGAACATAGGGATTGCGTCTTAATTGTTCTTTTTATAGGATTCTATGGAATTACCACTGGAAAGAGCATAGGCTCTGGGACTATTATTGATCCGGATGGCACTCTTTTGACATGTGCTCATGTTGTAGTAGATTTTCAAGTCGTTCAAGTTTTATCCATAGGGAAGGTTAGTAATCTCATTCTCATAGGCATGAATATACGTTGTACTTATTGATGAAAGATTGTGGCGACTTTTATCTGCATTGGTCTTATTTTAACTCTAATCTATTTGGGTGTGAATCCATATCTCAAGTCCTCAACAATGTTGAAATTTTGATTTCTAGTGTGTGATAGTATTCTATAATGCTATTGCCACAATTGTCATCTTCCCACTAGTTTTTTTTTTTTTTATGTCTCTTTAATATGATCAGTTGTGTTATGAACATTTGCAGGTAGATGTGACCTTGCAAGATGGTCGGACATTTGAGGGTGCAGTACTCAATGCTGATTTACATTCTGATATTGCTATTGTAAAGATAAGTTCTAAAACTCCACTACCTTCAGCGAAGCTTGGTTTTCAAGTAGGCTGCGGCCTGAGGATTGGGTGATAGCGATGGGCTGCCCACTTTCCCTTCAAAATACTGTTACAGCCGGTATTGTGAGGTATTAAAGATGGTAAAAGCTTTAGAGGATTGTCTTTTACTTCATTTATTGTCATACATATAAATGTAAATAACTTTGTGTAGTTTGGACCTAGTTGTGTGGACCGTAAAAGCAGTGATCTGGGCCTTGGAGGCATGCGAAGAGAGTATTTACAGACAGATTGTGCTGTAAATGCGGTAGCTGTCTTTGCCTGGAAACTTTGTTCTTATATGGCAATTGCTTATGCCAACTGTTAAAGGATTCATTTTCAAGAATTACATGCTCATATAATAATTAGTATATGTTGGAGCATTATTTTGTTCCTGTTTCTCCTATGTATTGAGCGATTGGTTTGCCTATTTCATGCATAGGGAAATTCTGGTGGGCCTCTTGTTAATATTGATGGAGAAGTCGTTGGTGTTAATAACATGAAAGTATTGGCTGCACATGGGTTGAGTTTTGCTGTACCAATTGACTCGGTGACCAAAATCATAGAGCATTTCAAGAAAAGTGGGTATGTGATTAGGTTTTGTGTTCAATGAATTATTAACAGTGTATTGGTCTACATGGATCAATGTTGTAAATCACTTTCTGAGATAACAGATATTACATAATATTGTTAATAATATATATATCAGTAAGCACCTGTTATCATGCAACGTTTGAGTGAAAAGTAATTTTTAATTTGCAGGAGAGTGGTTAGGGATTGGCTTGGCTTGAAGATGATTGATCTTAATGAGATGATCACTGCTCAACTTAAAGAGGGAGATCCCAGATTCCCTAATGTCAACAAAGGTGTTCTTGTACCTATGGTGTGTTTGACTGAATGCTGGTTCACCATTTTTTTCCCCATATAACGTATTGTTCTTTGCCAGTCTATATAATCCATTGTTGACATAATCATTTATGGAACGGTGTCATTTGCATGTTGATTTGGACTTGTGAAATCGTTTTAAATGCCTTTCAAGTGTTGCATCTTACCCTGTCAATTTTTCTTTTCTTATTTTTTTTTTTGGCTAAAGTTAACTCCAGGATCCCCT